>BPLQ01004306.1:0-135040 GCA_021605075.1 Caerostris darwini
TCCTCACTCTGTTATTATATATTTTGCATGCATTTTTGTGTTCAATACAAAACCTGAAGATTTAAAAATAAAATCAGTAGAAGATTTCACAAAAAAAAAAAAAAAAATCAAGAACATCAACATCTCAAATCACAAGGCCCCATTTATACAAGTGCAAACTTTTTTTCCCACAACCAAATAGAAAATATCACCCCTGCTCAACCACCAGATGGAATCACAATTCATGGTCTCCTTAACTATCGAAAGAAACAATGAACCGATCCAAGAAGATTCAACTCAAAACACTTCAAGAATTGCAGCATCCACTTGGAGCATCAGGAACATCCATGGTTTATAACTCAAAGAGATTAATCAAGAATTGTTTACAATAGAAATTCGTTGGCTAACCAGAGTTACAATAAATCACTACTTTTATTTTGACTGGATATCCTTTTAAAGCAGAATGTTTTTTTAATCTTTTTTGTAACATGTTAGACTGACTTTTGAGATTGTAATCAAACCGATGCAAAATATGAAAAATAATGTATTGAATCAACTCTCGATTTAAAAGCCGCATATACGTAACGTAACGGTAGGTGTTTAGTTGGAGTACCGAGGGTAATACCTTGTACTTCAATATCAATAATTACAATTAAAGAACATAAAAAAAAAAAAAAATCCAAAAGTTAAGTTATAAAAAGAAAGAAATTAAACGAGCCCATGCTCGGTGAGAATTAACAGGAATAAAAAAGTTAGTAAATAAACAAAAATTTAAAAATAATAGTTTACAAAAATATTTTAAATAATATAAAAAAAAACTGCGGCAATTAAAAAGAGTTAAAAAATAACCGTTACGAAACCAAGAAATCTGGATGGCTGGTAGAGAAAGCGAAAAGGAAAGGGGAAGGCAGAATTATAAACAAACGAACGAACGAAGTTCTGCGTTAGAGCGACCTTGACGAAAAAAGAACGTTTCCGAAGCTATCAGACGAACTATGGAGAAAAAAGGTTCTTCTTTTTTGAAAAACGGAGAATGAAGTTCGCATCAAAACAAGAGAGTGAAATGTCTGGCACAGAGCTTTTTCATCCCGGGTCAAAGTGAATTCTTTTAGCCACGGGGAATGAACTTGAAGTAAATAGAACGCGAGCGTTTTTTCGCATGGCGCGTGGTAGGATCATAATACGCAAGATTTAGCAGCGTTGAATTTGTAGATGCTTCTATTTTTAATACGCTTTTATTAGTTTTACCTGTATGTTTGTTTGTATGTATGTAACTGACTCTTTGGGCTCGATTTTACCCTACTTTAAGTGATCCAATTTAATTTAAACGTTGTAGACTTATCAAGGACCGACGACAATAAAATATTTTGATATGTTTATTATCTCATCATGATTAGGATAGCCAGGATTAGTGATTAAAACACACAACCTTTGAAAAGTCATCTTAATCGGCGCTAATTTTTCCATTGGAGATCTGCTTCTCCTCATACACACTATATAGGCTGCAAAGAAATATTTACAGACATCTTTCAGATATTCAAACCTAAGTGGGACAGCGGCACAACGGATAACGCGCCTGATTAGGAGATTCCCTGTTCGAATCCTGGCTGGCTCGACATACTCGCATTTAGCCTTTGTTTTACTCACAATTAAATTATTGTAAGAACCAGTCCTCCGTACCGGGACCTCATTTAAATATTATAGTTTAAAAACACTAAAAAACAAGCTTTTAGAGTTAATCAAACTAAAAAGTAAAAAATAATTGTTAACATAAGAATAAAATGACTGACGAGAAAATGAATATCACTCTTCTAAAAGCGTGGGGTGCTTTGTATGACATTTTTAAACTAACTCTGCATTTCGGAATGAAACTAGTGAAAAATTATAACGATTGATATCGAGCACCCCACGCTTTTAGAACAGTGACATTCATTTCCTCGTCAGTCATTTTATTCTTATGTTAACAATTATTTTTTACTTTTTAGTTTGATTAACTCTAAAAGCGTGTTTTTTAGTTTTTTTAAACTATAATATTTAGGATGAAATTTTGGTAATCTTTTTTCCTATGTTTAGACTTGGATCAATTTTTAATTCGTCGTGAATATGATGGCGGTTATAATGAAAAGGCGCATCTGTAATCGTCATTAAGAACTGAATTTGAAGAACCTGCAGTCGCTTCCAATGCATCATTGCTGAATTAATCCCGACCGGAATCGCATAAAGCAGAATAGGTCGGATTAGTGAGATGTAAATATTGAGTTTACCTCTGAGTGAGATTTTGCTTTTCCAGTAGATTAAATGAGCTATTGTGAATTTGGCTTTGTGTGCTTTAGAAAGAATGTATTGAATGTGTTTTTGAAACGTGAGTCGGTGGTCTAAAATGAGACCTAGGTATTTGTATTCTGTTACAAAAGGCACTGGTTCATTAAAAATATGAATTTGGTGAACATTTGGAGTGGTTCTTTTCCAATGGAAGATGAGTACTGCACATTTGCTGGTATTAACTTTGATTTTCCACAAGCAGAGCCATGTTTGTAGTCTATTGACAAATGATTGAAGTACAAAATAGAGAGTAAATTCGTGGAAGTGCTGAGTAATGATTGCAGTATCATCTGCGTATATAGCTGTGAGGTTATTTTCGTCTTGAGGGAAGTCATTAACGTAAATATTAAAAAGAAGTGGAGATGATAAAGATCCTTGCGGGAGTCCGCATTTCATTTTTCGCGTTATAGAGGTAGTATTATTGACTTTAGTTTGAAACAAACGGTTTTCAAGAAAAGATTTAATAACAAGAGTAAGCGGCAGCGGGAAATTAAGCTTTTTGAGTTAGAAGATTAAACCGGTATGCCAAATCTTGTCAAACTCTTTCGCGATGTCAAGAAATAGTATACCGGTTAAACTTCGCGTACTGAACCCATGATTAATTAACTGTGTTACTCTGAAGAGTTGGTGCGTAGTGCTTAAGTTTTTTCTGAAGCCGTATTGTTCGGGAATTAAACTGTTGCTATTGTCACAAAATTCTTCGATCCTATTTAAAAGCGCGAATTCATAAATTTTGCTGAGGTTACTGAGGAGAGAAATTGGCCTATAATTGACTGGTAATGTAGGATTTGTGCCTGGTTTATGTATGGGTGTAATAATGGCAATTTTCCAAGCTTCGGGGAAGTAAGAAATGTGTAGCATGTCATTAAGAATAACAATTAACCAATAAATGAATTCAAGAGGCAAATTCTTGATCATATTATTGTTTATTTTATCAAAACCTGCAGCTTTTTTTGGTGTTTAGATTTTGAATAAAAGTAACTATTTCCTGTGCGGAGATGCAGAAGTTATAGTTGACGTGCAGAATGTTTAGATATTTTTCTGTTTCGGAATGAATCAGATTGTTTGTGAACGGACGGCTCATGTTGGGATTTTGCTCAAATTGGAGCTTCCAGCAGTCGGCGATTGCCTCGGCCTTATCGGCAGGGGAAACCGCTATGTCGTTGGCGTCCGTTTCGAACGGTGGAATGTTTTGAAGAGATTTCTTCACAGATTTAACTTTTCCCCAGAATTTTTTGGTGTTGTCGTTTAAAGAATCAGTGAAGTTTTCCCAAGCAGTGTTTTTGTGAATTGATACAAGATCTTTAATTTTGCAATTAAGATTTTTAAACTCAGATTTTAATGACGGGTCTCGCGTACTTTGCCAGAGTTTGCGGATGCGATTTCTTTCCTTAATTTTACTTTTAATTTCCGGTGGGAGTCTGATGTTTGAATGAAAGTGTTTTGGTTTTGATGCTTTGTCGCCTCATATAAACACTCATTTTTATTCTGTTAATATTCTGGCAGATAATTTGGGGTACAGAAGCAAATTTAATCAAGCGCTCTGCCCATGGAGTGCCATGGTTTTTGGGATCAAGGGCGGTGCCATGAATGCTTGTAGGGGTTCGGAATCCACTTTAAATCGTAGGTCCCGGCCTAATATAGCTGCTCAGCGTTAGGCGTAGGGTGACAACTCTACCCCATAAAGGGGAAAAACGTCTCTCGTCTCGTAATCTGCCAGCAGGCAGACGGCATTGGCCCACAGTAGGGCTGTTGCGCCAATGATGATGATGATGATGAAGCAAATGAAATACAGTTTCTCCTCTATGTATAAAATAGTTAATAAATTAAGTCAGGGATGAATAGACCGCCATAGAATTTTCCACCGGCATTCCGCGTCATATGTCCCATTTCTCTGAAGAAGTCATATAGTAGGGAATTAAAATATGGGGTGTTTGTTTCAAGATATGACAGCAATTATATTTATGGAAATAATTGTTTTAGTTATAATATTCAAATTAATTATTTTATATATAAAAATAAACGACTGAAAATTCGAATTATGAGTATAATTTTGTGTTCAGGATTTTTAAAAACATACTTTTTAAAATTTCATAACATTCACAATTTTTTTTTCTCGATGCTCCAATTCTGGACGCACAGAATAAAACTCAAACTTTTAAAATTTATGAAAGCAAATAAAACAAATATTTTTGCAATAGTGCATTTTCTAAAAGCAAGTAATTGCATATACGCAAATATTATAATATAAAGAAACTGCAAATCATTAAAAGCATTCTGAATATAATGTTTTACGAATGTTATTCAATTTTTTTCAAACAGAATAGAACTTTTTGATAATATTTAATAATCCAATTGACTTTATCTTTCTTAACCTAGGTCTTGAAAATTTAGGTGAATAAGAACAGTAATATATATATATATATATATATATATATTACTGTTCTTATTCATCTTTCTTAACCTAGGTCTTGAAAATTTAGGTGAATAAGAATAGTAATATATATAGAAAGAATGAAAGAATTTTCCATAAAAATGAAAACTTCCGTTCGCCATCACTTGTAGGGCTTTGAAGCCAATTTCTTAGGTTTCGAAGTTCATTTCTCTATTCACTAATCCACACTAGTAATATTTATTTGTTTAAAATAAATAAACAATAAATAATTTGACTTTGACTATACTACTGTGCCCAAAAGTAAAACCATTTTTTTTTTTTTTTTTTTTTTCAAAAACTCTTTATATATTCTTTTAAATTTATTTCATCGCCGTAAAAGTAATCCGGACACAATGGACTTATGCCAACTTTTTTTCCAATCCTCAACGCATGCTAAAAAGTCATCGGCCGGGATGGCCTTCAAAGCGGCGATTCACGCTGAAGACCCCGGAGAGGTCTTTTTGAGTTTAGGGAACAGCCAGAAGTCGCACGGTGTGAATACAATGGTTGTGGAACGATATGGGTTTCATTTTTGGCGAAACAGTCACGAAGAATCAATGCAGTGTAAGCTGCGCATTCAGTGTTTTCGGTACAAATCGAGATTTGACGGGTTTGAGGCCCAAAATGGAATTGATCCATCCTTTTGAAATTCCAACATCATCAGCGAGGTTTCTAATTGTAAACTGACGGTTTGCAAGCACCAAATCTGTAATTTTTTGGATGTGAGCTTCGTCGGTTGAGGTTGAGGGTTGACCAGAGGGCTCTTCGTCTTCAACGCGTTCTCTGCCTTCTTTGAATTGTTTATACCACTTCTAAACAAACCGATATAGGAATGCTTACCGAATGCCTTCTGCAACATTCTATATATATTCCGCAAACAAAATTTAGTGCAAGTTCTTTGTTAAATTAATTCAGACATTTCAAAAATCGCCGGAATCATTTTTAGCGTCTCACAAAAGCAAGCGTAATTCAAACACTAATAAATATTTTGACGTCAAATTTCCCACAGATGTCAAGGACAGTGCCAGCAACCTAAAAAAAAAAAAAAAATTGAAATTCCATAAGCCCAGGGAATTTTAAATGGAGAATTTTTGGGAGACACAGTAGTATATATATAATTCAAGATTAAAAAGTGAAAAATCTTTAATGGTCACAAAATTCAGAAAACAGTCATTTCAATAGCCAAGCATAGTATAAAAAAGTCGTTTGAGTAATTTATTTATTAATTAATACTAAAGACTTGACGAAACTCTGTTTACATGGAGAAAAACAATTCTGATACTCATTTCAGTAACTGAATTCTAGAATTCTTTCATATTTCCTATGTTACGATCGAAGTAAAACACAAATTTTTTTGTTTTTTTATATTTTATAAATCCTGTTACTAATCTAAAAAAAAACAATGAAAAATGAAATGAAATACTTTTCTACTCCTGATATAACTTTTTCTACTCCTTATTGCATCAACAAAAACATTGCATTGCAAATATATATTATGTTGTACAACTATTTTAAATTTTTATCTTTAAGTTTGAAGATCGCTGGTCTTGCAGATCCAGATTCCGGAATATATATATATATATATATATATCATTAATTTACTCATAAATCGTCCTTCCTCCCGTTACCTCAAGACGTCCCGAAATCGAAATGAAATAAACAAAAAGTATTTGTACCAATTCCTACGACTGTCTAAACTTATTTGTCCTATCACCTCCCTTCGAGAAAAGAAAAAAATTACTCGACACTCTCTCAGGAAATCTTTGCGTGAGGAAAAAAAAATTATTTAATGTATCTGCGTATCGACCTATATCTTAAGACAAAACAAACGAATATGTTTAAAATAACATACTAAGGATCCGATCCGGCAGTGCTGCTATAAACCTGAGTATATGAAAATAATAAATGTAGTTTTGCATTTTCTTATCATTTCTTTGTGGATATTTTTTTTTATGTATTCACTTTTATAAATGTCTTTGAGAATTTAGATTTTTTTTTAATATAATAATTTGTGATGTGTTCATTTTCATGTTCATTTCTCTCCATATATGTATATTTGATATTATTTTATGGTGCGTTTGTTTAATATATTTTGTTTTAATGGGAATTGAAACTGCTGACATGTGTGCATTCCCGAAACCTTTCTGCATTTTTTTTTTTTTTTTTTCCTTTTGGGTTTTTTTTCTGGGGTGGGACCGTTGAGATTGTCAGTTCCTAACTGGATAATTTGAGAAGAGGGAAGCCCCCATAGATAACGATCTCTTCCACGAAGAGGACACTGAATGAGATGTCGTTTGCCTAAGTTTATGTTGTTACTACGTCATAGTAGGTTTGCCTCTGGCGTTATAGGAATTGATCAACGTTCGCGTATTGTCCTACCCTTCGAATTTTGTTAGTTTTATTACTTTATGGTTTTAAAAATACACTCCTTGAATGGGTTTCCTTTGGGGATAACTCGTTCCTTTCAGATGGTTCGTGTGAGTGGCAGATCAAATACGGTAGTTATTTTTGAGTGTTTTGCTTTGTACAAGGCAATTGGTGCTGTTGTTTATCGCTTGGTTGGAATCGGTTCGCACAGGGCAGGGATGGGCAAACTATGGCCCGCGGGAAGGTTCTATTCGGCCCGTTTCCAAAGGACTGATGATCTTTTTACTTTCTTTATTTTTGTTCTACAAAACATAAATCGACATAAATGGCAAGCACAGACAGCTTTCAATCGGTAAAGTGTTAAAAGCGGAAGTTCTTTGTTAGTTATAGCTGTAGACTGGCGCCAACAAGTTAGAGTTTTACAAATCATTATCGAAAGTAAGTTTTCCAAATTTAATATCTCACGCCCAGAAAATCAGTGCTATGCTTCATCAGATGAGAATTTAGCCTCGTTTCTTAGAATCAGTACATCTCACTTCGAACCTCAATATAAGGAACTTTTAGAAAAGAAATCGGAATTTCATTCATCTCATTAACATATTTAAATTGTAATACTTGTATATTGTTTTTAAAATTTTAGAAAAATTTATCTTGGCCCGCCAAACTTTTTTTTTTCGATTTTTGGCCCGCGATCGAAAAAGTTTGCTCATCCCTGGCACAGGGCAATTTACAGTCCCAAACTTGTAAATAGTTCTTTTTCTTTGCGTCTTTTGGAGTAAATGGGTTCAATCTGTTGTGATGAGTTGTTTATTGTCCTGTCAGAGGTGTTATGTTCTTTATATATGTTTATTTATTTTTCCCCGGCTTCCTAACTTTTATGACTTGGTATCCTTTTTCAAATTCTTCGATTAATTTTTTTTTGTGTAATGATCGGCCGCATTACTTATTTCAAATTGTTCTTAAGGGCAATTAGTATATCGATTCAGATATAGAGTTTCGATTAACAGTTTCAGTGATTTTAACAGTGATTTCCAGTCAATTTATTGCTTGATTATAATGTTGCAAACGGGTTTTTTTTTTTTTTTTTTTTATGCTCATGATAACTTTTGTACCCTAATTTATAAGTTCACTAAAAATTTTTTTTGCCTAGTATAATAAGGGATTTTGCACCTATCAAAAGGAAAGGAAATTGTTTTGCTCCCCTTTTATTTACGAGATTGCTTTATTGGAATTGTAGAAGTATTGTGTTTTGGTTTTTTTCTTAGTATTGTGAAGTTTTAGTACTTGAGAATAAGGTGGTTAGTTCTATTTATATATGACTGTAGAGTGTTGGTGTGTTAAGCTTCTTTTGGTTTCGTAGCACAAAATCTCAACATATCAACATGGTTTTCCTTCATTTTAGAGAGACTTGTAAGGGTGTTAGTTTAGTATATAAAGAGCAATTACGTTGGTATTGGGGGAAGTCAACTGAATTTTTTTTTCTGTATGAGGATGTTTTATTGCCTTTTTGAAACTGGGATCTTTGTTTTTTCGTGACATATATTAAAATGGGTTCTCAGGTACAGTTGTTTTTGTTTTAGGGAAAATTGACGGCTGGTATGTAATTTTTTTTTTTTTTTTTCCTTCTTGTATAAAACGCATTTTTGCAGTTTCATAGTACCGATCTGTATTTGATGTCTATATAAATATAATCTTAGAAAATGCAATGTGTTTGTAATAATAATTTCCTCCCTGGGAAACTTAATAAAAAAAAAAGATTTCTATGAAATATTTTTTTATCCCGGGCGGGTGGATATTTGTCGTGTCAATATAAGCAATATCTTTTTATAAATATTTTTTTATTAAGATAACATATGATTGTACAATGGTTGTGTAAAATTTTATGCAATATTCTATATGCATCCCTTGATAAGGGGTGTTTGTAGGTCTGTGCACCTGACCGGATGGGTATTCGGTATGTCCAACGGAATGACCCGTTTCCGGTGAGTGCAGGTCATTTATCACAGCTGGGGGTGAAGGGGATATCTGTGGAAAGTATTTTAATTGGCCATAAAACACTACGGCCAGATGGCCAAGAAAGCAGTTCATCAAGGACGAGGATTTGGATTTATGGACGGGGTGCGTCTGCCCAACGGATATAGACTCTAATACGGTGTCGGCAATCGTCCCCCCATACTGAAATTGAACTATAAAATGGAGGTGATGGACATCGTAGAGGAGAGGGAAGGAGAAACCCAGAGCGAGAGCAAGATGTACGATTCCCTGAAAACAACGGGCGATAAAGGCAGGGAGAGCTGCCCCATCCCCCGTAATGAAGTGCTGGAGGGCTCAGATGTAGAAAGCCTGGCGCGGTCTCCGAGTGACAGAGTCTAATAAGACATGAGACTTCATGCCCGACTCAAGAGCCCCGTGCAGCCACGAAACTTTGAACAGTGGTGATAAGACTTCATTCGTCATGATGCTTAGGCGCCCGACTCTCGATTTCAACCAGTTAGCTGTAGATCCCCTGGCAGCAGCGTCATTTGAAAAAAAAATGTTGCACAATCCATGCGACATGATGTGGACAAGACTTCGACTGAAAAGCATCAACTGATGTAAGTGACTTAATGCTTCTTATTACTGAACTGAAATTTTGAAGAATAAAAAATAATGCCCCTGCCCCTCTTCCCTGGCTGTTGCAGGTACTGATTTATAGAGACGATCCCCATATTATTTTAATTAGTAAACATAGTTTTGTATTGGGGAAATTGTACATAGAATATATTTTTTTTATTGATGCATTATTCGAATTATACCATTACTTGATAATGTTAATTAAATGATTTTAATTCAAGCTTAACATTTGTAAATAATAATAAATTCACTTTTGTTTATATTTAAAATTATGAATGTTTCCTTTTCCAATTATATAAGTCTCTGAAGGCAAGCGAACTTGTAGGTTTAAATTTTAGCATGGGTTATTGCGGATATACATAAGGGTTAGTGTGTGGGGTAAAACGGAGTATCTAGTTGTTTCTAGGATCAGGTTTTTGTTTAATTTAAGGGATTAAAGTAATGACAACGTCACATTATCGCCAAGTAGCTAGCGCTCTGGCTTTGGTACCACAGGCTTCAGGTTCGAATCCTGGCGACCGCATGGATGTTTGTGAGTGTTTCGGAATCCACTTTAAACTGTAAGTCTCGGTCTGTTTAGCCCTCGTGTGCACAAGATGACCGTAGAGCGACAAACCAAATCTTATTATTATTAAGCTAATTATCTTATTATTTATTTATTATTATTACTTATATTTATTATTATTCCTTTGATCAATCTATGTAAGCCCCTAAGTAAAATGTTATTCTTTTATTTAAGACAATTTGTTATATTTTGTTGTTCTAATGCGGCTAGCAATACAGAAATAGTTAATCTTCATACCATAAGTAAGGGCTGTACCGCTGTTTCTCATTTAGGACTACCCAGTGGGCACGTGTAACTTGAAGATATGCTACGCACGCGAGTAACACTACCCCCACAACACTTTATGATCTTATTAGACCGTGATCTAATGTTTTAAACAAGATTCCGAATCACTACAAACATTCATGGCACCACCGGGACTCGAACCCGAAACCTGTGGTAACGAGTGCCAGAATGCTAGCCACTCGATCATCAGGCCTTCTTGTTATATTTTAGTTGAATAAATTATTTACAATTGCCATTGTTCATTTATGAAGAAAATAAAATTGTGAACATCTACCAGAAATGAACCAACTAGGGCCAGGCTATTTCTTCTATGCACACTACCTGACTATTTCAAATTTAACATATAACACAGTAGATAATTAAGAAAAATTAAAATTATTTTAGACTTAGAAAAACAGAACAACGATCAGACTTTCACCAACAATCACATGGCAATTTAACAAGTCGTCTAAAAAAATATGTTTCACTCGACTTCAAAGTTATTTACTTTTTCTTTCAATTGCAGAGAACTGGACTTCAGTCAAAATAATTCTAGCCTCGCAGAGGGGGTCCCATCAAAGCCTTTTCAATTGTATATTTTACTAATCTCGTCAAAGGGTCTCAGTGCATCAGCCAATAACATACGAGTCATCAACTAACTGTTTTAAAAAAATACTTAATAATGATATAAAATACATCTAGCATTAAAATACACTTTCTCACAATCAAGTAGTTTTGGCGCCATTGAAAGCAACGCAGATGGCCTAATGTTTATGCCAATCCCTGAACTAATTGTAAACACATTACATTCTCTGGTTGTTAAAATTATTGGTAAAAATTACGTACTGTTTAATTGTAAATCCATTTAATATGCTGAACTATTCATGATCGGTGACTAAAAAATTGGTGAATTGGTTAAACTACTTTATAATTTAGTTCTTTATAAATTTTACAATTTAGTTCCTAATACGTTATATAATTAAATTAATAATGCTTACAAAATAAAAAATCAAAACAGCATTTAGAAAAAGAAAAATCATCACATTTCTTTCAAAGCAAGTTCATTTATAACAGAAAAATTTCTCTTACACAAACACTATTGCTATAAGAATAATAGTAAATATTTTGTTGCTTTATCTTCATTTCTTATAATTACGTAAGATGCACGGAATAGCAATGGCTAAATTTTTGCATTTATTTTCCACGGAATATCTACTGCATAAGGCTATCCGATTTCAACTATTTATATTTTTAAAAATTAGAGTTACAAAAATGGTTTGTATTTTGAAGTGGAGAGTCTGCGTCAGAGTCGGGAGTCGAGCATTTTTAAGGAATCGGAGTCAGGAATAGGTTTAAAAATACGGACTTGATTACGGACTGTTTAAAAAAAATATTTTACTTAATTAAATTATTGTAAGAACTATAGTTCCAGTCCTCCGTACCGGGACCTCATTTAAATATTATAGTTTAAAAAAAACTAAAAAAACACACTTTTAGAGTTAATCGCACTAAGAAGTAAAAAATAATTGTTAACATAAGAATAAAATGACAGACTAGAAAATGAATGTCACTGTTCTAAAAGAGTGGGGTGCTCGATATCTATCGTTATAATTTTTCACTAGTTTCATTCCGAAATGTAGAGCTAGTTTAAAAATGCCATACAAAGCACTCCACGCTTTTAGAACAGGGACATTAATTTTCTCATCAGTCATTTTATTTTTATGTCAACAATTATTTTTTGCTTTTTAGTTTGGTTAACTCTAAAAGCGTGTTTTCTAGTTTTTTTAAACTATAATTTATTTTTTACTTTGATTAACTCTAAAAGCGTGTTTTTAAACTATAATATTTAAATGAGGTCCCGGTAAGGATGACTGTAACTATAGTTTTTACAATAATTTAATTGTGAGTAAAACAAGGGTTAAATGCGAATATATCGAGCCAGCCAGAATTCGAACAGGGAATCTCCTGATCCGTAGTCAGGCGCGTTATCCGTTGTGCCACTGTCCCACGTAGGTTTGAATGTCTTTACTGAATACTTTCATTCTACATGGGTTAAATTGCTCTTCATAAGTTAAAATAAAATCACTAATCCTTGCGAACGTAATCATGATGAGATAATAAACTTATCAAAATATTTTATTGTCGTCGGTCCTTGATAAGTCTACAACGTTTAATTAAATCTGATCGCTTAAAGTAGGGCAAAATCGTGCCCAAAGAGTCAGTTACAAACAAACATAAAGGTGAAACTAATAGAAAAGCGTATTAAAAAGAATCGACTGTTTTCGTTCTGAAAGATGTCTGTAAATGTTTATTTGCAGCTTAAATAGTGTGTATGAGGAGAAACAGATCTCTCTTTCCCTCTATCCTTGAATAGACTACTCATGGAGTGTCCGTACCGCGCTGCCGGACACTGAGGATTAGACACAATTCGACTTGCTTTTATTTTCTTGTCTTAAGCAATTCTATAATATTTCGGTACGTCTTAGTTTGGTAGTGTTATTTTTATGAAGTACATGTACTTTTATGCATGGAGTATATGCCTCCTTTTGCCTGTAAAGTGAGTTGAAATGCAACACTTTAAAATTATAAATATTATATTTAAAAAGTGTTTTTATAGGTGTAACTAATTTTTTTTGACTTTTGATAATTTTTGTAGAAAATTTAATATAAAAATATACTGTGCTTCGCAGCCACATTTAAACACTCGCAAACAAAAAAAAAAAAAAGGCCTCGTGCAGTTCTATGAACTACATTTGCCCACTATTGACATATATTGAAATTGAATCCTTAATTTTTTATTAAGATATAGACAGAATAACAGATTGTACATTTTTGAGGAATTTAAAACTTGTTGATCCTGAATTTAATTAAATATAGAGTTGTATAAAAGTGTGGTAATACTAAGAGCAAGGAGTGACCAACCCACGGACCGCCTTGCATATTTTTCCAGCGCGTGAGATTTATCACACTTTTACAAAATGTATTTATTTTATAATGGCCGAAGTAGTGGAAACCAATGTATTAAAAAATGCATTATGTCTGCATCCATATATTGAAAAATTAACTGTCGAAATTATGAGAAAAAATTAACTTTGATTTTAAAATAATATTCTTGTGAATATATGACAGATATTGCCTGTTTTATTTATGGGTTTACAGTTATGAGTTCGCAGAATATAATTTAATGGAACATCTAATATAACATGTTTTTATGTTGCACTTTAAGTAACCTCAGCCGCAGTGACCATTCTTAGATATTTGAAAAATCTTGTACAAAAGGTTGTTAGCGCTTTTGGCTCAACTTACACCTGCGAATCGTTTTTTTTCTTCTTTTTTTTCCGAAAATGAAATTGGCCAAACACAAAACAAGCTCATACATAACGGATGCTAACCTGCAACACCAATTACGATATGCAAATACCCAAATTGAGATCTATTTGCAAAAGCTAAGTGAAAAAGTGGGAAAACAAATATCGCACTAGTAAATAAATATTTTTTAACGATTTAATTTTTTTTTTATTTCGTTTATACTTATACATGTTTTATATTTCATTTTCAGTTTTATATATTGCTTTACAATGTGCGCTTAGTATCATTATTATTTTATTATATATGTTTACATGTAAAAATAATAGTAAATACAATAATGATAACTCATTATGTTTCAATTTTTCACTTCAAAAAATGTCTATAGTGAGTGTAAATCTAATATAGTATAATATAATAATACTATATTTAATATATTATATAATCTAATATAATATATTAAAATTTTATATGTTTCCCGCTTTGTTAGGATGCATTTCCAAAGTGGCTTGGAAGATCATTTGGGTTGGCCAACCCTGATCTAAAGCGTGTTTAAGGTCGAAAAAAAGAATAAATATTTTTTTTTAAAAATAACTCTTGAAAAAGTATTTTTTAAATACGAATGTGACATCATTAAGTTAAAGTGATTCTCAATCGTTCATTTACACTCTTTTAATAAATCATCATTTGCTCCTAATCTTTTTTTAATTACAATTTTTTTATCTCCAAAATCTGTTTCATCATTCCGTAATTTGTAAAAAGGGGCCTAGCTAGCAAGGATATATTCTCGATTTGTTATACAAGATGGAAGTTAGCAGCTGCTTTTGCAACAGAGGCGATTCGTACCATACCAAACCACTCAGTCTCGATTTATTGGATGTTGACATAAGCACACTGGATGCTGATGTGAAAAAGAAATAAAGAAAAAAAACCCTAACCCCTAACTGTTTCAAACAAAGACAAAACATTCCAATTCCTGACGCCACTCCTTAGTCCATTCAAGTTGCTTATATTAGAGGAACCAATGGGAGATGATCTCTACTTTCGGTTTGGAATTCCATCTGCCCCCGATTGAAACTGAACCTGCCATTATCAAATCAGACACTTGATTAGATAGCTCACAATTGTGTCACTTGCGATTCTATTTTAAAATTTCTAATTCCTTATAAATTTTTATATATTTCATTATTATCTTTCATTTTTATATATATTTAATCTTAATATTAACTTTTTTATCATATTATATATTTTTTTTATTAATTATTGTCTGTGAATTTTCGTATTTTATTTTGTATTATATTCATACTCTTGTGCTATATATATTATTACCATTCACATTTTGAACCATAAATGGTAAGTTTTATTTTAAATATTAAAATTTTGCATTTAAGTGTTTTTTTTTTTTTTTTTTGTTGATATTATTGTCTTATGAGTTTATTAAAAGAATTTTAAATATTAAAATTTTGCATTTAAGTATTTTATTTTGTATTATATTCGTATGAGTTTTTAAAAGAATTATGTGTTCATTAAATTGTAATGGGAAGGGGGGCTCGTAAAGTCATATGCGGTTTTTCATTGTTTTAAATTTGTTTGTCATATTTGTTGTTTATGTCATGTTTTCGTGTTTGTTTATTACAATAGATTTTTTTATGTTATTGTTATTTGGGAACTTTAACCATTGAATATTCATTTTAAATATTAAAATTTTGCTTTTAAGTAGTTTTTGATATTATCTTCTTATGAATTTTTTAAAAGAATTTTAAATATTAAAATTTTGCATTTAAGTATTTTATTTTGTATTATTTTCGTATGAGTTTAAAAGAATTATGTGTTCATTACATTGTAATGAGAAGGGGTGACTCGTAAAGTCATATGCGGTTTTTCATTGATTTAAATTTGTTTGTCATGTTTGTTGTTTATGTCATGTTTTCATGTTTGTTTATTACAATAGATTTTTTTTTATGTTATTGTTATTTCGGAACTTTAACCATTGAAAATATTTTTAAATTAACTGAGTAATTATTATTTTTGGACGGATTTTATGTTATGCTTTGTTTTTTTTATTTGTAGGTATTTTGTCATTTTCTGTAATAATAAGTTGAATGTGAGAACGGAAAATTATCGCTTTAGTACAACCGCATATGACTCGCCAAGTCATATGCGGTTTTTCATTGGTTTAAATTTGTTTGTCATATAATATTAAAATAGGTTTTTTTTTATTTCATTGTTATTTCGGAACTTTACCTATTGAATATTTTTTAAATTAACTGAGTAACTAGTATTTGTGGAAGTTTTTTATGTGGATGTTTTATATTTTTTATCTGTAGGTATTTTGTAATTTATGCAATAATAATTTGAATGCCAGAACAAAAAAATATGGCTTCAGGGAAAAAAAAACCGTCTAAGTTTGCCGATTTGAAAAGTTTAAAATCTATTTTATGTACTTTTATAATTTTTTAACTTATGAGATCACACGAAATGCAAATGTAGGTGAGTTTCCTATTTCCAAATTTATGTTGGTTAATAGTTGTTATTAATTTGGTTTGTCATTCTACGGTCATTTCGTGCACACTTTGGGCTTAATTTGACCGGGACCTACAGTTTAAAGTGAATTCCGAACCACTAACAAGCATCCATGCTACCGCCAGGATACGAACCTGAAAAGCCTGTGGTACCAAAAGCTAGAGCGCTAGACAATTGGCCATCAGGCCGCGTGATTATTTTATTAGAATTTAAAGAGGATCAAGCTTTTCTCAAATTTTTTTCCGTAATAAAATTTTTTTAAATTCATGATAGAATTCGAAGGCCCACATTAAAAAAAAAAAGCTGCTTGGGTACTTACGTATTAACGGTACCTTGGCGACAAACTTGGCGTTTTTAAGTGTCGCTAATGTAACAGCTACAGATTTGGCGGTTTTTAAGTGGCGCCAATATAGCGGTTGCAGATTTGCTGAGTTTTGACGCCCTTTTGTAGTGCTACGAAAATGAGTATTTGGGATTTGCCAGAAACAGAACAAGATGCAATTTTATTTTTTCAGGAGCGAAATATTTTACCAAAACAACGAAAATGTCCAAATTCCCATGACATGAAACTTTATTTTGGTGATTGTAAGTTTTGGACAAAAATTTTAAGTGTAGATTGGCGCCACTTAAAAACCGCCAAATCTGTAGCTGCGGTTGGCGCGTTTCCACTTTATTGGCGCAACTGTCGCCAAGGTACCGTTAATACGTAAGTACCGCTGTTTGTGATCTAATTTTAATTTTTGATGTATCATCTTGTTGTTCATGATGTCAAAATATCTTACAGAATTCCTGTGAACAACTCTCAACGAATTATACTCCGATTTTAAACGATTTAACCGAAACTTTTCGTTTAGTGTTGTACTTTTTTTTTTTTTTTTTTTTTTTTGTACTAAAGCACTTTTATTATTTTTTTTATTCAAATTTTTTAAAAATGTGCATTATTGTTTATTTAATTGTGCTTTTCTAGATATGTATGAATACTTTAAATAACCCTTAATTGTTCTCATAGTTAAACAAAATGCAATTTAAATTTGATAACTTAACTACTGCATTTCGCCAAAATCGAATTTTTCGTTTTGGCTATCACACAACAAACCAGTAATATGAACAATTTCGAAAATAAAAATCCCATTTTCATGAAACGAGTAACTTCAGTGTACTAATAGTAATAATGATTGTGATTGTCTATTCTGAAAGCTGTTTTCATTTTTATCCGCACTAAATTGCCCAATTAAATCTTTTCTAAATTCTAAACCTTAATTAGAAACATACATTGCTTAATCGAACTTCAAAATTAAATTTTAGAAATTAAGTATGAAATTCCAGTTTCATTTGAATTGTTGTTGTGATTTCACATTTGTCATTTTATACAAAATAAGGTGATAATAGCCTAATTTTAATATTTGTTTGACTCGGAATTTAGAACTAGAAAAAAAAAAATTGCTAAGTAACAAGACAGAAATTATAATATTTAATAGGAATTATTCTAGTTATTCCTATAAATAAAACTGTTTCTTGTATGAGAATAAATATTAATGCAACTGAGTATGATTTTTTTTTTTTTTTTTTTTTTAATCTTTGGATATTGGATCTTAAGATATTGTCGGTTGGCTTTTGTCAGTTTTAAGATTTATTACTTAATTGTATTCTTAAAGAGAAGCCAGAAAATCCTGATCTGTCTTGAGAAAAAAAATATTTTAAACTGACACGTACTGTTTGTAAAACTTTTAAAAGATTTCCTTTTTTTAAATCTTCATAGATACTTGACATTGCCATTTAGACAAATTTTGAGCATCGTATCATTTGTTGACAAAATAAGTTTTAAAACAAATTTTTGTTAATTTTTTTTTCAATCAATAAGTGGATCCGATCCGATTTACACCGGCTTGCAATTTTTTTTTCACCTATCTTGAAACTTTCGCTTCTTTGCCTGCTATATCCTTGTCCGGGCTAACATATTTTGTTTTTTAAATTTGTGGTTATTTCTCATATGAGCGGTGACTCCATTATTTATACCATGAAACTCCAGAATTCACAAATTTCTTATTTGCGAAAAGTTAAAATGAACAGAAAAGTATTTCTTTCATTGGACGATGGGATAAAAATGTGATGGAATTAGATGCAGGCGGGGGGGATACATATATATGCAAAAGAACTGAGTGCTCGGGAACTGTAATAGTTTTGAAACGAAAAACGACTATAAATTTTTTTTCCCAACAAATGCTCATAAGCATCTTTTTTTTTCTTTCTAGAAATTGTTGTATAATTAAATTGAATAATTTAATTTAAATTGTCTTAGTTTCTAAGAATCTAAGACAATTTAATTATACAACAATTTTTTATTATATTTCAATTATACAACAATTTTTTATCATATTTATATTATGATAGGAAGAGATTTTCAATCATCCAAGTGATGACTATCCTATTACTAACTCGAGATATCTAACTCTAAATTCATCAAATATTATTTAAATATAATTTAGTAAAAATGATTTATTAGGGAATAGTGTATTAGTCCTCATCTGCATTTGTGTTATTCAAGTGATTGTGCTTTTCAAATTAAAAAAAAGGATTTGCTTCCATTTCAGATGTCTTATGAAGTTCTGATGGCAGTTGTTGAGTGGGACGCTTTCAAGTGCAGACCGGGCTGCACTGAAGAATGTACTCCGGACGACTGTAAGTACATTTTCATTAACATATATTTCTTGTTTGTGTATCAAATTAATATTTCTTAAGACACGGTTTCTTATGCAACCCTAATTAACTAACTGGCTATATATATATAGTTCTAATGCAGCGGGCAAACACTTAGACAGCGTGGTCTTGGATGCCTTGACGCAAGAGCTGAACAGACGTTACTCACTTTGTATTGCCCAGGGGGCGCGTGTCACTTGAAGATACGGACGCGGAGTAACAATGCCCCCGAAACGCTCTACGATCCTATTAGGACCGGGACCTACAGTTTAAAGTGGATTCCGAACCACTACACACATCCATGGCACCGCCGGGATTCGAACCCGAAACCTGTGGTACCGAGCGCCAGAGAGCTAGCCATTCGGCCATTCAGGCCCCAACTGGCTATATAACTCTTAATAATTTTTGTTTTTCAGTTAATTGTTATTTAATTTTTAATTTAATTCAATTTTATATTTCATCTTGTTTTAATTTCAATTCAATAGTCTTTCTGTAAACCTTAAATAGCTCTGGTCTTTTAACTTCAATTTTAATTACTTTAATTCTTCATTTTGTAATTTTATTCTTCGTAAAAAAAAAAAAAAAAACCCAACAAAATATAATGTTAGTTTTTGAATTATAGCCACTGTCGTTTCCACCGTTCAGCATAACCCTTTGTGTACTATTTACATCACAATGAGTTTATACTCTGTTTACTTTTTCAATAGTTTTGGCATCGACAACTGGTCTCTAATTGTACCGAATTTCAGCTTAACTTTAAATTCTTTTATTTTGCATTTTACTTTTTATTATTAGTATTTTTAATCTTTTTTTTTTTTGAGTACCACTTTAACTGAATTTTTGAAACTTTATTTTGTATTTCTACTAACATTAATTAAGCAGCCAATTAAAATTTAAAGCATATCTACGAATTAAGATGAGGAGGTTTAAGGGGTATTTCCCCCTGTTGGCACTCCGTAATCGGTACGCTAGTTGCCACTTTCGTGGCGCCATCTATCTGTACCCACAAGATTTATTTATGTTATTTTCTTTTGAACTGGTGTATTTGTTGTTAGCTTTGTCTCCACTGTAACCTGTGTTTACCTGTACACTTGTACTGTTTAATCAGTATAGGCCTTGTTTTATCTTATTTTTATTTCTTTTAATATTTATTTTAATTAAATTTTATTTTTTTGGGGGAATCGTGTAACGGACACCTAATTGTCCCATAGGTTTTTGTTCTTTTTCGATCTCCTGCTTTAATTGTTCTCAAGCAGGTGGTATTTTCTTAAATTTTCTTTTATATTAATGTTCAATAATTTAAGCAACTTCATTAGTGCACATGTTTTAACTAACTTTTAAGATGTGGGGGTTTAGTGGTTCTTAAGCCACATTGAAACTCCGTAACTGGGTTCGCCCGTTGACCCTTGGATACTCGTGCATTTAGATACATTATTTTCCAACTAATAAAATATGACTTTAAAATATCAATAAAATGAAAAATCTGTAAAATATTTCAAACAGCAAGTCAGGCTCATGTGTGTGTTTTATTGCCATACAATAGCTTGTCACAACTTGTTTTAACTATCATTGTGCATTATGAATATATGGTAGTTTTATGAATGTTTATGTATAGGAAAATTTCCTCCCTCATTTATCTCCGTAAATTAAGTCATTATATAAATTTTCTGACATTTCTTTAAAGTGTTTGAATTTTCTCTTGAAGAATTATCATCGTCAGTGGCGCAACAGCCCCATGGTGGGTCAAGGCCGTCTGCCTACTGGCAGATTTCGAGACAGTAGATGTTATGTTTTTGTTTTTACGGGGTAGGGTAGTCGGCCCTACGCCCAACGCTCTACAGTCATATTAGACAGGGTCCTATGGTTTAAAGTGAATTCTGAAATATTACAAACATCCATGGCACCACCGAGATTCAAACCCGAAACCTGTGGCACCGAGTGCCAGTCACTCGGCCATTAGAATTATACCAAATTTAGTTTAGTTGATTCAGATACAATCCCTAATGTATCCCGTGGCAATTTGGCTGTTTAGTTTTTCGTACAACGGCTGGTTTTATTTGATAATCCTTTTAAAAATCCATTAAAGAAATCAGCACGTCGGGTTGTCTTACGGGTGGTAAAGAAATTAAATCCTTATTATTCATATAAATTTATTAAAATATTTTAATTTCATATTGCATACTATTTTTAACATGCACTTTACTTTAAACGATTACAAGCTTAAACAAAATATAAATGCCGTTTACGCCATTACGAAACCGATTCATTCGTCATTAAAAAATACTCTTTCCTTATACATAGAAGTCGGGAGTCGGAACATTTTTGAAGGAGTCAGTAATCGGTTTTAAAAAATCGATTATCAACTATTATAAAAAGGAATTTTGAATTCTCAAAATATCAACTATAATTGTTTATTTAAATTTAATTTTAAAAATTAATCATGAAAATTATATTTAAATAAACAATTCAGTTGTATCCTAAAATAATAATTCATCCAGTAGCAAATGCATTTACTGATTTAATTGCAAACAAAGTAAGTGTTGACAGACCTTTTTTTTTCAGCACTGACGCATATAAAAAGCTGTCTTGGATTCACAATGAAATAATATCTCAGTAGAAGCTCTTCTGCTATTAAAAAAAAAAAAAAAAAATTTAATTTATTACATAATATATCATCTTTGTGATTAAAATGTACAATTATCTAGTGCTTGTCTTAAAACTATTTTGTAATATTTTAGTAGCTGTAATTTAATAGTGCTATTTTTTTTATGGGTATTTATATTTTTTGTAACAAGTTTTAGAGTACAAGTATGTTTTTCAAGTGATGACAAAGGCATTTTAAAGTGTAAAAAAAAAAAAAAAAAATACTTTTATTATGTCAAAAACTGTTTTATGGATATGAGAAGAATACAAATCGTTTCATTTATTTCACATAATCGTCTAAATCCTTAATAACTAGAATTATGAGTTGGTAAAAGAATTAAGATTCAGTAGTCTGGATTCGGTACAGAATTCCGACTCGGAAGGCAGGGGTCATTTTTCGGCCAGCTACCCAAATCTGCTTATAAATTCATGATTTTTTTTATATATTTTTTTTTAACGCATGCAGATAGGTAGCATCGCATCGTTCCGTAAAAGTATCTGATTACTTTAGTGCTTACTCGTGTGCAGGATTCTTTTGCACACTACTGAGTGGGAGAGATGTCTTTACGATTCTCTAGTCACTCGGTCAAACCAATCACGCATTGTATTCATTTTGATCGTGTCAATGTGCTGAGCATTACTGCACAGAATTTTTTTTTTTTTTTAGGTAACCTGAACAAGTTCAATTCGCAATTTTCGCGAAATGAAATAAAAAATTTTTTTTGTTTATTTTGAAAATCAGACATTCAACTTTTTGAAAGCAGTTCTTCGTTTGTTTCAAGAAACATTAAGTCGTCAAGGAACAGCATCGCGAACTATTATGGTACTGAATGCGTTTTTTTTTTTCAAAACTTCCGATGGAAATTTTGAAACACTAGTTTTTCTACACCGCCAGACCCTAACAGTTATAATGAATTTCGGAATCGAATGAAATTTCAACTCTGTTGTGAATGATATTACACATGCAGTCATCTGAAAGTTTTTATAGGTAGATATGAATGACTGGCATTTTTTGTTTTTGTTTTTGTTTAAAACGCTATTCTTCATCTTTGCTTTCAATGACTCAATGGTTGCCCCCCGGAAGTACTTTACTGCTGCTTTAACACAAAGATTTGTGCATCTTGAATTAGCCAGCGATTCATCAAATGCACGTTCTCGTAGGTATCCAAGTCCTCAGAGCAGGCTGCAATCAGTTCTTTTGAGTACATCTTATAAAATTAGAACAACGGAGTAATTCGCTTTCTCCTTCAGTAAGATATCAAATTAATAAACATTTGATATGAATATTTATTGGGAAAAAGCAAATAGAAGCCATTTTTTTATTCGTAATTTTCTGTACACCATCTTTGATAAAATTCAGGGTTGAAATTTTTAGATAAAATAAAATGATGGCTGTTTTTATATATGAACTAGTGTTTCTATTAAATTATATAAGCAAAGATCAATGTTTCTGAAATTAAAATTTTAGTTTTCCTTATCAAATACACTCACATATATGTATGTATGTATATATATATATATTCAAAGGGATAATGATCTACTTCTACTAGAGAATCATATGTGAAGTTATTTTCTGTTTGGAAACATAAGTTCGTTCGAAATAAAATATGCAAAGCATCTGTTGCATGAATTTTATCTGATGCATCTTCACTCACATTCAGATCTAGTAAGCAATTTGATTTCAATTTTGGATATAGATAAATTGAAAATGATCCATTTCAGTACAATTTGAGATTAATCTTCATTCCAAGAGAAGACACATTTTACAAAACATAAAATACTATTTTTTTTTTTTTTTTGTAATACAATACTGATATGCTTGGCATTTTCAGATACTTTTATATCATGCAGTTTGATATGGAACATAGATTGAGCTGTTAGAAAAAAAAAAATGTCATTTAAACCCAAATGTTATTGAACTATTGTTCTATACTGTCCTTCTGGGAAACCGTTTGATAAGAAAATTGGAGTGAAAATATTTTTTTGAACACTTACTAGTGCAAGACACTCAATTTTGTTCCAGTTGTGAATTTAAAACTTCATATATTCTAATAAATCCGTATTATAAATAAAAATATGAGATAAATTTTTCTCGATCAGTTTAAGTTCCGATTCTTGTGTAGCATGCTATAATGAAAACCTGTATATTAATTACACAAAGATAAAATGATGAATCGTGTATGCTATTTCTATAGTGTTTTTTCTTATTAGTTAAATTTATTTTGATTTTTGTCCTTTCAGGCGTGGCCCACCGACGGGCAGTTCAACAGGTAAGCATGTTTTTCCATATTTTTCATTTATTACTGTTATTAAATTGTATTATTCCTGTAAGTGATGTTTGACTAAATTGAATAGAAAAATATTCAATTACATTTTAAATAGTGCATTTTTAATTGTCATTGACAAACATTTTTGAACATTGTATTTTAATTTTCAAAATATCAATAATTCCAACAAAATAATTTTAGCTGTATTGAAAAATTTTATTCTTTGATAGTATGTATTTATGAAAGCTACAAATGTGGGGCAATAATTAAGGTTGTTATATTTCTATTTTCATCTCTGGACTTTGAAACTTCCAGTTTAAATATAAAAAAAAAAAAAAAAAAAAAAAAATTTTTTTTTTTTTTTTTTACTTGTTCTAAACTTTTTCATGTGCAAAATATTGGCTAGATGAATGAAAGTTGAGATGAATATGTGTTCTCATGAATGATGGTTATGCTTTTTACCCAGCATATTTTCCTTTCTCTTTTCAAGGAATGATAGTTTCGAATGCTAAAGTTGAATTTCCACTGAAAACTGAGTTCTGAGAAGAAAGCAGAAAGAAACAAAAAAAAATTTTTTTAAATCATCATCGCTATCTATATCTAGACTAGATAAATGTTTGGAGTGTCAATATAAAAAATGCTTTTCTACTCAGTTTGATGAATTAATGTGTTAGAATGCTTGAAGTGAGTAACAATTATAAAATTCATTGGGATTATTAAAAATAATAAATAAAGGATAATAATAAAATAAAAATTTAAAAAAAATAAATTTAATTAATATAAATCGTCTAACAACTATTTTAATTTCAGCAGGTTAAGAGTTCAATGAAGTTGAAAGTAAACATTTGTATGGTAGCAGAAAAGTAGTGAGTTTTAACAGTTGAAGAAGGGAGTTAAAATCATTCCAAGAAATAGAACGGTTGAGGAGGGAGTGAAACACAATCTAGATCAGTGGTCCTAAAACTTTTTGAAATTGGAGCATATTTAAAACCCAACAACAAATAATTGTAGGTGCACTATATATAAATTTCCGAGAAATATATGTTATAACAGTTAAGTTAAATGTTACAAAAAAAATAATAATTTAATAATAGAAAAAAAAAATTAAACACACCTTTAATTTATTTATTTTTGAGGTTATGAGAAACTTAAACATGAAGCATTCTATCAATTTCTTTAACATTTGGACATATATTTAAAAAGAAATTTCTCATGTGTCACTTTTCACCATCAACAAATTGAAAAATTCCTCTTTTTTCTATACTTCATTGTAGTGAAGGTAAAAAAATCCTTAATTCACATAAAGATGCTCTAGAAAATTGTAGTAAAATTTTCATAGTTTTTTCAAGATATTGACACACATTCTTCTTATAACGAAGGTTTCAAGATACAATTTCTTATGATTATCCATGATCAGTGGATATAATTATTTGTTCTTTAGTTAATGTTAAATGTTCAACTCCACAACTTACAGATGCTGAAGTCTCATGGCTACAAAGGAAATTTTTTAACAATGAAAATCACATATACGCTAACACTTCTAGTTATCGCTCCTAATTTTTCGGAAACATTTCTTTGGTGCATAATTGCTGTTTTGCACTTTTTACGTGAATAAAAGAAAAGAGGGGGAAAAAAAAAACCCAGTCAGATAGGCTAATCGTTTGTAATGAAAGCTGTCTTAGAACAGGAAAAACTGCTAAGAAAAAAGTAACTATATTTTTATATCTGGGCACATATTCATATACATCTCAAAATTTGTATTTCTGCATCCCCTTTACGGACCCTCTGATTATGGGAATTGGTGAATTCGTTGTTCCAAATTAATTCAGGTAGTTTATAGGAATACATCTGTTTTAGCATAATTACAAAAGAAAGTGCAGAGAAGAAAATTTTGTTAGATTTTGTGAACAAAAAAAAAAATAATTCCTCTTTTTTAGGCTTACTCTCATTAGATCATATCTAATGTGCTTGTAAAAAAGTAATTTCACATTTAAGCACTTAAATACATTATGAAACCTGGAAGTACTTTTTTTGTGAACCCAATATAAAAAAGTTTAGCGATTTATGCGAAACGTGAATAATGAATTTTCATTCATTGGTGTGTTAGTGCTTGATTTACTTTTCGAAATATTTTTTTATTTCCAATGCCAGATATGAACAATTAAGTTTGCAAGCGACCAAAATTTGATGCCTGAAACCGGTTTTTCAGTTCGCCGAATAATTTTTTTCATTCATTGGTTTTTATGCGTAATGATTTTGACGTTTTTTCGAAAAAATTTGGTCGCTTGCCTTTTTTAGTTCCAATCAGATTGGGAACGAGCCTTTACAGAAAAAAAAGAACAACAACAAAAAAAAAAACATACAACATACAACAATAAATTAATACAACAAAACATACTGAAACAGAGTAATGCCTAACAATAATGCCAAGTTGCAGATCTTTTAGCCACTAAAAAGTATTACCAGGTGCACCATGGGGAGGTAGATCTTCTGCGCACCCACTTTTCAAAATATAACATTCTGTATTTTTCTTCCATTATTATGTTAGATATGTGAATGGTTTTTTTAAATATTTCTTTTGGACCATGAGAAATGTTTCCAATATTTCTAAATGTATGCATTTCTGGGTTTTAATCTCTTTAAATTCCTTTCCAGTTTGAAACAGTCGTCCGGTTCTTATTAAAAGCAGAGGAATCTGTAAGGAAGCTGCAGCAAGAAAACAAAGTGCTGCGAGAAACCGAGCAATCTGTCAGGGAGCTGCAGGAGGAAAACAAACAGCTGAAAGAAGCACAGAAAAACTGGCGAACGGAGCGAGACGAGCTCATCAAGGTACAGAGCGAAGAAATTTTAGTTATAAATTTCCTAATGATTTGAGTTATCAAGATGTTAGAAAAGTGTAATTATATTTAATCAAATTACATAGATTTGCATATAAATGCAGAGGGCAGAATGGATTCAGCTATGTTTTTTCTCTGTTTCATTTAGAATTAATTAAATGCAATGAATTTTTCAACAAAATAAATTTTAAAACAATAATTTTTCAAATCCAATTTTTCAAAACAGGAATTTTTTTTTACGTATTAACGCCAAAGGGGAAAAAAAGATTTTATCAAGTTTTTCATCTGCAAATCAAAGTTTTTAAAATTTTTGACAAATCATAAAATTATAAAATATTTATTTATAATCAAAACAGTTTCAAAATTCAAAACACTTTATTTAAAATCTGAGGTTTTTCTGTTTACGGTGAAAACTGGGCCGATATTTTTTTTCTAAAGATTCAAAACATTACTGTTTTAACGGTACCTTGCTGCGGTGGCGTTAATACAGACTTAAGTTCCGATTTGAGTTATCAAGATGTTAGAAAAGTATAATTATATTTAGCCAAATTACATAGATTTTATAAATGCAGAGGGCAGAATGGATTCAGCTACTTTTTTTTTTTACTGTTTCATTTAGAATTAATTAAATGCAATGAATTTTTCAACAAAATAAATTTTCAAAAACAATCATTTTTCAAATGAATGTTTTTCCAGAACAGAAATTTTTTTAAATAGTGTTTTCAATTAATAAATGTTTTCATCATCTACAATTTTAAAAAAGGTTTTATAATTTTATTAAGGGGGAAAAAAAAAAAAATATTTATATCAAATTTTTCATCTACAAATCGAAGTTTTTATTTAGATTTTTTGAAAATGTTGAAATATTTATGTTGTTTGAATTT
The DNA here is from genome assembly GCA_021605075.1 of Caerostris darwini. Taxonomy (NCBI): domain Eukaryota; kingdom Metazoa; phylum Arthropoda; class Arachnida; order Araneae; family Araneidae; genus Caerostris; species Caerostris darwini. The sequence goes on from BPLQ01004306.1 coordinate 27,702, forward strand.
ATTAGTTTTGATTTATCTTTTGGCAGAATCTGAGGTTTTTCTGTTTACCTGAAGAACTAGCTAACTTTTTTTTTCTAAATTGAAAAAAAAATTCAGAATATATGTTATTTCTAAAAGAAATAATATATATTCTGAATTGTGTGAAAATCAAAAGATTGGAAAGAATATTCTATTTTTAGTAAAATCTCATTTGTATCCTAACTATTTTGGAAGAATTATTAAAATTATTTTGTTTAAAATGTCAAATGTCTTTAATTCAGTATTATATCCAGTTGCAACTGTTCAATAATCGCTATTAAAATAAATTTTTTTCACTTTAGCTGTTTACTTATTTAACATATAAAAATCATTTCCTCAGTTGTTTAGAATTTCATATAAAATATTGATATATTTCTCATGAATGAGAGAAATTTTAACTAACATAATCTATTTTTAAATATTTTATATTAAATTATCTTCCTTAGAAGCATTTAATAAAATTTAATGTTTGTCCTCTCCTTAGTAAAATTTTGCTGAGAAAAAGTCACTATTTTTTTTATTGGTTTGAATAATGCTATTTCTTATCATTAATAGAACCAATCTTAATGGTGACATTAGCATGTAATCTATGAATCTATGTAAGCATGTAATCTATGTTTTCTTAATAGCGCATTGAAATACCCAGAGAGCTACCTGGACCCTCCAGATCCCCAACGAGTCCTGCAAAAAGTAAGTCTGAGTTTTGAACAATTTATTACTCGAACAGTGTTCTATTCTCAGTTCTTGCCTAATTTACTTTCTTTCCATTAAAGAACGCAGGGCTCATTCTCCGGAAAGGGAGGTCTCCAGGAAGGTATGTACGTCTTTTGTATCTCAGTTCAAGCTTTTACTTTTAATTGTTTTTGCTTATTTTTTTACTCATGGCATCCAATTGATGCTTAAATAGGTTGAGGTAATCAGAACATAGCAAAACCAAGATTTTTGTAAAAAAAAAAAAAAAAAAGTAAAAATTTGTTTTATTTAATGTGAAGATCAGACCTTTAGTTTTTGTTGACAGTTTTGAGTTTGTTTTGAAAGTCATTAGAAGTTGATATACAACCCACAAGTTATAGGGATACTGAATTAATGCATTCAAAATTTACAATTGAATTTCTGAAAAACCAAATTTTTTTTTCTACACCTCTGTATGATAACACTGCTAACTGTATTCGAATCATTTTCAAAATTGAGCAGAATTTTAACTATGTTTTTATAGTGGATATGTATTCATTGAACTAAATTGTTTTAAATAGATTCATTTAGAGATGAATTATGACTCGTTTATTAAACCTTTTTTTTTCTCACATATTTCTGCTTTAAATGAATTAGCTGAGAGACAGTTCATCAAAACTTTAGAACAATATCATTTTTTAATTCAAAAATAATAGATACATGTTGTTTACATGTACATAGGATGTATTTCAGATATTCTTTTAATTAGGAATGTTTACATACAGAGAAAAAAAAAATTTTTTTTGTCCATTTTTTCTTAATAATAGCAAAAAAACATTTGATTATATTTTATTGTCAATGTTTCAAAAAACCTTCAATTATCAAAACTTCCCTAATTTATTATTAAAATATTTTGGTTCTAAACATCCCCTTAAGATATGATTTTTTTTTTATTGAATTCAAGTAATCTTTTCTTTTCTTACGAATGTAAATATAAAATGAACTATTTGACTGGATGCAACAAAATATATGTATGTTTAAGCTATAATGCTTTGTAAAATAAAAATCTACTACTATTTAAATGTATTAATTTGCATGAAAAATAAACTTTTTTTTTTCATTTCAGAGACAACGGCCAGATCTGCCAAGTGTTTCTCTTTATTCACATCCTGCCCCTGATACTGGTAAGAAATCCTTATATTATCTGAGCATATTTACAATTGTATTTTTTCCCCTCCATGAAATGTATTTTGAAAAGGATAAGTTTTTTAAACCCTTCTATGGTTTTTCTTAAATCTTTTTCCACCTAAATTAAAAAATTGCCTTGTTTAACTTTAAATTGCATAAAAGTTTCCTGTTAAAGTTTTAAATATTTTTTAAATTTGTTATAAGGAATAAAGCTATGTAGAATATTTTTAAAATAAATGAATGTCTTTAATAGTTAAATATGTGGCAACTCTTTGAATTTTTAAAAAAATTAACAGTAATTAAACAGTCATGCATATCAAAATTTATCAAGTCGTTACTACACTGATTTCTTCATGTGTACTTTATCAATAAATAATTCAGTTTTAGCTTTTAACTTGGATGTTTCTACTTATGAAATTTCTAGTAGTGAAAGTGCTCTTTGTTTTTATAAGTGTTGTTTGAATCAAAATACCCATTTGAATTTTGGCTCAGATATTTCTAATTATACAAGATATTTCAAATTTTAAGTGACACTTTTGTTTAATGGGTGGCCTGAACGTTTATACTCAAAATCTGAAAATTTTTTAATATAAGATGCATTATTTTTCTGAGTGATTTTTTTTTTCTTTTATATTGATTGACTATATTTTGCATTATTGTCTAAATTGTTTGTTCTCTTAATAATTGGTTTTATGCAAAAAAGTACCCTCTTTCATGTTTTAAAGCCATAAGTTATAAGCCTTGTTATTATTATATATGCCTCGTGAGGTCAAAAATAGAAATCATTAAAAGAATCTTAATACACAGTAATGGAAAATTTCTTTTAAACTTCATTAAAACATCAGTATGGGAAATCTAATAAATTAATATGTTTATTGTGCTATTATACATTTTATTACTGACATTTACAAAATTTTATTTTAAGTCATACTTTACTTCAAATTTGTGTGCACAAATTAATTGATTTCCATTATGAGATGAAATTAAAGGAAATATTTCAAATTTGTATTATGTACTAGTTTCATTAAGCTTGTTGTATTTCAGCTGATTAATATGTGGCATCTACTTCATTGTTTATGCATTGGTGCCTATCTGAATAAATTCAATATGCTTATTTCTATTTGTATCCCATTAGTAGCAAATATTTTGATTTCTCGATTGAAACATTCTATGTATCAATAAATAATCACACACTTCTGTACCTCCTTCCTGCCCAAGAGCAGCACAGATCTTCAAAAAATAGTATATATTTTCTTTATGCGCAGTGTTCATATTGTAAAAGACTTCTAAATTTAAATTAACTTAAAACCTTTGATATTTTCTTTGATCGAATTATTATTATGTGCATGTTGCCACAAGTACAACATATTTATTTTTTTTTTTTACCTAAAATATTATTATATCTTTTCAATTCAACAGATTATTTCATTTTTAAAAGATGTGACTAAAAAATTTGACAATAGGAAATAATTTGTCGATTCTATCAAAAAAATTAAATTATTCAATATATAACATGCATGTAGTTAGTGGTTAAATTTGTTATAAAGTTATTAAAATGAAATATGGTTTCAAATTTAGTTCCTCAATTCATATTTGAAAGGAATCCAAGGTAAAACCAATGTCTCTAATTTTATTACAATAATAATATAATAATTTCAAAGAAAATGATATCTAGGTAATTAGGTGAATACAAATTATAGTTTGCATAAAAATTAATATTCTGTGCATTCATTTGGTAAACTTTTCAAGAATCTCTTTGTGAAAAATTATATTGTAAATATTTGAACTGTTGCAAAATGTTTAATATTCAATCATAAGTTTATTATAACGTTTACATATTGTCAAAACCCTTTTATGTCATTATTTTATTTTTTTTTTTTTGTATTAATGATTGCTTTCATTTTTTTAAGGGCGATTTCATTTTCATATCACTCCCAAGCACAGAACCTGCACCACCCAAGCCAGCCCGCTGGTGATTATTTTTTTAACTTGGATAATAATTTTTTTATAGTCTCTATTAGTGATTACAAACTGTTGTCAAAATTAATTATAAGTAATTTTGCTAAGTCTATGGACATGAAAAAACAATTGTGTGTTTTATTAAACAAATGTTTAGTATCTTTTTTTGAAAGTCACTGTGTTGTGTTTAGTTATCAAGGTCCCTAATTTATTATTAAAATATTTTAACTGTAAACATCACCTTAAGAATGATTTGAATTTTTTTTTTTGATTAATCTTTTCTTTTCTTACGAATTTAAATATAAAATAGACTATTTGACTGGATGCAACAAAATATGTTTAAACTATAATGCTTTGTAAAATAAAAATCTATTACTATTTATTTAAATGTATTAATTTGTATGAAAAATAATTTTTTTTTCATTTCAGAGACAACGGCTTGATCTGCCAAATGTTTCTCTTTATCACCGTCCTGCTACCCCTGGTAAGAAATCCTTATATTATCTGAGCATATTTGCAATTGTATTTTTTCCCTCAATGAAATGTATTTTGAAAAGGATAAGTTTTTTAAACCTTTCTATGGTTTTTCTTGAATCTTTTTCCACCTAAATTAAAAAAATTGCATTGTTTAACTGTTCCAGAAATTTAGGATGAGAGAAAGCATATTTATTCAGAGTTGAGGGACAAAAAAAGTCAAAATTAAGTGCTTGTTGATTTTTTTATTTTAGTTAACTTTATATTTTTATAATTTACTTTTTTAACCACTTTTAAACATCATAACATATGTAATTATTTTTATTAAAGTTCTATTTGTTCTTGGAACTTATTTCTTTCATGTTTCTACTTTATTAATTAAAAATTTTGACAAAAAAAGTTCATTTTGAAATATTTATTAGAAATTAAAAAAGGAAATTCCAGTTTGATGTCTTAGTCTAATGCAGTTATTAGCATTATATGTACTGCACTTTTCTGAAAATCATTGACAACAAATGTAACTTTGTTTTAAAGGAAATAGTTTTAAATATTTGAAAGATATCAAATTTTTTGTAAAAATATAATTACAACTGAATAAAACACTGCATGCTGATAGTTGACATTTAAAATTATTAAATTACATATTGTTTTGAATAAATTCTTTTTTTTAATTTACAGTAAGCTAAAATGTAACTAATTTATTGAATATGTACTCATTGATATACTAATATTTGATTAGTGAAACACTATACACAAACTTTAAATTGCATAAAAGTTTCCTGTTAAAATTTTAAATATTTTTTAAATTTGTTATAAGGAATAAAGCTATGTAGATTATTTTAAAAATAAATGAATGACTTTAATAGTTAAATATGGGGCAACTCTTTGAATTTTTAAAAAAATTAACAGTAATTAAACAGTCATGCATATCAAAATTTATCAAGTCGTTACTACACTAATTTCTTCATGTGCACTTTATCAATAAGTAATTCAGTTTTATCTTTTAACTTGGATGTTTCTACTTATAAAATTTTTAGTAGTGAAAGTGCTGTTTGTTTATATAAGTGTTGTTTGAATCAAAATATCCATTTGGATTTTGGTTCAGATATTTCTAATTATAAAAGAAATTTAAAATTCTTAGTGGCACTTTTATTTAATAAGTGGCCTGAACGTTTATACTCAAAATCTGAAAATATTTTAATATAAGATGCATTATTTTTCTTACTGATTTTTTTTCATTTATATTGATTGACTATATTTTGCAATATTGTTAAATTGTTTATTCTCTTAATTATTGGTTTTATGCAAAAAAGTACCCTCTTTCATGTTTTAAAGCCATAAGTTATAAGCCTTGTTATTATTATATATGCCTCGTGAGGTAAAAAATAGAAATCATTAAAAGAATCTTAATACACAGTAATGGAAAATTTCTTTTAAACTTCATTAAAACATCAGTATGGGAAATCTAATGAATTAATATGTTTATTATGCTATTGTACATTTTATTACTGACATTTACAAACATTTTATTTTAAGTCATACTTTACTATAAATTTGTGTGCACAAATTAATTGATTTCCATTATGACATGAAATTAAAAGGAAACAGTCCAAATTTGTATTATGTACTAGTTTCATTAAGTTTGTAATGAAATATCAATATGTGGCATCTACTTCATTGTTTATGTATTGCTGCCTATCTGAATAAATTCAATGCAGTTATTTCTATTTGTAACCCATTAGTAGCAAATATTTTGATTTCTTGATTGAAGCATTCTATGTATCAATAAATAATTACACACTTCTGTAGTTCCTTTCTGCCCAAAAGCAGCACAGATCTTCAAAAATAGTATATTTTTTCTTTATGCACAGTGTTCATATTGTAAAAGACTTCTAAATTTAAATTAACTTTTAAAACCTTTGAGATTTTCTTTGATCGAATTATTGTGTGCATGTTGCCACAAGTACAACATATTTATTTTTTTTTTGCCTAAAATTTATTATTACTATCTTTTCAATTCAACAGATTATTTCATTTTTAAAAGATGTGACTAAAAAATTTGACAATAGGAAATAATTTTGTCGATTCTAAAAAAAGATTAAATTATTCAATATATAACATGCATGTAGTTAGTGGTTAAATTTGTTATAAAGTTATTAAAATGAAATATGGTTTCAAATTTAGTTCCTCAATTCATATTTGAAAGGAATCCAATGATCCAAGGTAAAACCAATGTCTCTAATTTTATTACAATAATAATGTAATAATTTCAAAGAATATGATATATATGGGTAATTAGGCGAATGCAAATTATAATTTGCATAACGACTAATATTCTATACATTCCCTTGGGTAAATTTTTCAAGAATCTGTTTGTGAAAAATTATATTGTAGATATTTGAACTGTTGCAAAATGTTTAATATTCTATCATAAGTTTATTATAACGTTTCCATATTGTCAAAACCCTTTTATGTCATTATTTTATTTTTTATTTTTTTTTGTATTAATGATTGCTTTCATTTTTTTAAGGGCGATTTCATTTTCACATCACACCCAAGCACAGAACCTGCAGCACGCAAGCCAGCCCGCCGGTGATTATTTTTTTTACTTGGATAATAATTTTTTTAAAGTGTCTATTAGTGATTACAAACTGTGGTCAAAATTAATTATATGTAATTTTGCTGTCTGTGGACATGAAAAAACAATTGTGTGTTTTTATGAAATGAATGTTTTTTTTTGTGTGTGTGTGTGCTTTGTTATCAAAACATCCCTAATTTATTATTAAAATATTTTAGCTCTAAACATCACCTTAAGCAGTGATTTTTTAAATTTTTTTATCGAATTCAAGTAATTTTTTCTTTTCTTACAAATGTAAATATAAAATGAACTATTTGACTGGATGCAACAAAATATATGTAATTAAACTATAATGCTTTGTAAAATAAAAATCTATTACTATTTAAATGTATTAATTTGTATGAAAAATAAACATTTTTTTTCCATTTCAGAGACAACGGGTTGATCATCAAACTGCTTCACTTCATCGGCGTGACCCTGAACCTGCTCCTTTTGTCGACCTTGACTCTGCTTCTTCTGCCGACCTTGACTCTGCTCCTTCTGCTCCATGCTCCTTCTGCTGCCTGCCCTTTCTGCCAGCTGCTCCTTTGTACCATTGCTTCCAGCTCCTTCTGCTGCCCCTGCTTCTGGTAAGAAATCCTTATATTATCCAAGCATATTTGCAATTGTATTTTTTTCCCTCAATGAAATGTATTTTGAAAAGGATAAGTTTTTTAAAACTTTCTATGGTTTTTCTTGAATCTTTTTCCACCTAAATTAAAAAAATTGCATTGTTTAACTGTTCCAGAAATTTAGGATGAAGGAAAGCATATTTATTCAGAGTTGAGGGACAAAAAAAAAGTCAAAATTAAGTGCTTGTTGATTTTTTTTATTTTACTTAACTTTATATTTTTATAATTTACTTTTTTAACCACTTTTAAACCTCATAACATATGTAACTACATTTATTAAAGTTCTATTTGTTCTTGGAACTGATTTCTGTCAAGTTTATTCTCTATTAAAAAATTTTGACAAAAAAAAAGTTTATTTTGAAATATTTATTAGAAATTAAAAAAGGAAATTCCAATTTGATGTCTTAGACTAATGCAGTTATTAGCATTATACGTACTGCACTTTTCTGAAAATCATTCAAAACAAACTTTTTTGTAAAGGAAAATACTTTTAAACATTTGAAACTTATCAAATTTTTTGTATAAATTTAATTACAACTGAATAAAACACAGCATGCTGATAGTTGACATTTAAAATTATTTTATCACATATTCTTTTGAATAAATCGATTTTTTAAATTTACAGTCAGCTAAAATGAAACTAGTTTATTGAATATGAACTCATTGATATACTAATATTTGATTAGTGAAACACTACGCACAAACTTTAAATTGCATCACAGTTTCCTCTTAAAGTTTTAAATATTCTTAAAATTTGTTATAAGGAATAAAGCTATGTAGAATATTTTTAAAATAAATGAATGTCTTTAATAGTTAAATATGTGGCAACTCTTTGAATTTTTAAAAAAATTAACAGTAATTAAACACTCATGCATATCAAAATTTATTGTGTACTTTATCAATAAATAATTCAGTTTTAGCTTTTAACTTGGATGTTTCTACTTATGAAATTTGTAGTAGTAAAAGTGCTCTTTTGTTTTTATAAGTGTTGTTTGAATCAAAATACACATTTGAATTTTTGCACAGATATTTCTAATTATAAAAGATATTTCAAATTCTAAGTGACACTTTTGTTTAATGAGTGGCCTGAACGTTTATTCTCAAAATATGAAAATATTTTAATATAAGATGCATTATTTTTCTTAGTGATTTTTTTTTCTTTTATATTGATTGACTATATTTTGCATTATTGTCTAAATTGTTTGTTCTCGTAATAATTGGTTTTATGCCAAAAAGTACCCTCTTTCATGTTTTAAAGCCATAAGTTATAAGCCTTGTTATTATTATATAGGCTCATGAGGTCAAAAATAGAAATCATTAAAAGAATCTTAATACACAGTAATGGAAAATTTCTTTTAGATTTCATTAAAACATCAGTATGGGAAATGTAATAAATTAATGTTTTTATTGTGCTATTATACATTTTATTACTGACATTTACAAACATTTTATTTTAAGTCATACTTTACTATAAATTTGTGTGCACAAATTAATTGATTTCCATTATGAGATGAAATTAAAAGGAAACAGTCCAAATTTGTATTATGTACTAGTTTCATTAAGCTTGTTGTATTTCAGCTCATCACTATGTTTCATCTACTTCATTGTTTATGTATTGCTGCCTATCTGAATAAATTCAATGCACTTATTTCTATTTGTAACCCATTAGTAGCAAATATTTTGATTTCTCGATTGAAGCATTCTATGTATCAATAAATAATCACACACTTCTGTAGCTCCTTCCTGCCCAAGAGCAGCACAGATCTTCAAAAAATAGTATATTTTTTCTTTATGCACAGTGTTCATATTGTAAAAGACTTCTAAATTTAAATTAAACTTAAAACCTTTGAGATTTTCTTTGATCGAATTATTATTATGTGTGCATGTTGCCACAAATGCAACATATTTTTTTTTTTCTCCTTAAAATATTATTATATCTTTTCAATTCAACAGATTATTTCATTTTTAAAAGATGTTACTAAAAAATTTGACAATAGGAAATAATTTGTCGATTCTATCAAAAAAATTAAATTATTCAGTATATAACATGCATGTAGTTAGTGGTTAAATTTGTTATTAAGTTATTAAAATGAAATATGGTTTCAAATTTAATTCCTCAATTCATATTTGAAAGGAATCCAATGATCCAAGGTAAAACCAATGTCTCTAATTTTATTACGATAATAATATAATAATTTCAAAGAAAATGATATCTAGGTAATTAGGTGAATACAAATTATAGTTTGCATAAAAATTAATATTCTGTGCATTCATTTGGTAAACTTTTCAAGAATCTCTGTGAAAAATTATATTGTAAATATTTGAACTGTTGCAAAATGTTTAATATTCAATCATAAGTTTATTATAACGTTTACATATTGTCAAAACCCTTTTATGTCATTATTTTATTACTTTTTTTTTTTTATTAATGATTGCTTTCATTTTTTTAAGGGCGATTTCATTTTCATATCACTCCCAAGCACAGCTCCTGCACCACCCAAGCCAGCCAGCTGGTGATTATTTTTTTTTACTTGGATAATAATTTTTTAAAGTCTCTATTAGTGATTACAAACTGTTGTCAAAATTAATTATAAGTAATTTTGCTAAGTCTTATGGACATGAAAAACAATTGTGTGTTTTTATTAAACAAATGTTTGTATGTTTTTTTTTTTTTTTTTAATTCTGTAGAATCCACCGTTTGAAAATCACTATTTTAAATAGTCTCATGTTTTTACATTTAATATTACTAATTTAACTTTAAAAATATCTAAATTAAATATTTTGATTAATATTATGTTCAAATTTAACTTAAAAAGATATTTTATTGGATTAATATTTGGAATGTTATCAAACTTATGCTGGTTTTTTTTATATATTATTGCAGAAGCCTGCCCCTGCCAGGAGGCCCGGTCGACCCGTAAGTGTTCTATTTCTTCAAAATTAATTTTTGTAATATATAAACTTGCAAGCCTTTCCACATAAAGGCACTTGAATGGCATAGTTTTAATATAAGAATTTGAATGACAATACATTATGTCAATAAATTATTTAAACAATTTTTAGATTTAATTTTAGAATTGCGACGAATAATGGTAACAATTCATCAATCGCTTATTGTGTTTTAAGTTGTACAGGTATAAATAAAATGCATCTGTGAAGGTAAAAAAAAATATTTAAATGTGATGAGCATGTGCTTTAAAATAGTTTTGAAATTTAGTTTCAGTCCCATATTCTTGAAACATCTGTTTTTGAATATTGACCTTTGATGTTACCATCATTCCTTTCCTGCATTCCTGTTCCATCTTTAAGAAACAAAAGTGGATTTTGCATTAGCACTTAGTGAAAAAATTGAGATATTTGAATTTTTTTATTATTATTGTATCGCAACTTAATTCCCAAATGGTTTATAATCCAGAAATTACATTTAATTTACACATTTGTAATCTAATGATGTGTATAATATGTGTATTAATTATCTTGTAAATTAGTTCTGAGTTGAGCAATTTTATTTAACATATTTCCTTGAGAAAACTAAACTGCTGCTTCATCAGTTACTATCAGTTTAACCCGACATTCATGTAAATGTGATTTCTTTATGTTTAAATATTCGGTCCTCATTCCTAACAAATCACCTAGTTTAATACAGTGTTTTAAAAAAAAAAAAATATGAGAGAAAATTTTTTTGAAATTCAAAGCAATTAAAATAAAATAAGCATATATGTAAAATAAATTTGAGAACTACTCCATTATATCTAATAAGGTTTTTTTTGTCCATTTCAGAGAGACCTGATCCTGAGCAGGGAACTTTTCGAGGAGGTGGTAGAGGAACTGCTCCGAGATTACCATGGAGCAGTCCTCTCCAGCCACGTACCATTGCAGAGCAGTCTCCTTATGGAAGAGTATTTACATAGCTTGTGGGCCACCGCACGCTTGGTGACAAAGCGTGACAGACGTAAGGTGGTCACCAAGCAGGATGTTATGTCCGCCCTGTATCAGCGGGCGGACATTATCCTTTAATATGGTAAGGATCAAGTGATATCTGATAATTTTTTTTTCTTCTAATGCAGCTGGCAAATAGACCATGATCTTTTATACCGTAAGGGCTGCACCGACGTTATTCACTTTGTATTACCCAGGGGCGCGTGTAACTTGATGGTAAGCCACGGACGCGGAGTAACAATGCCCCCGCAACGCTCTACGGTCCTATTAGGACCGGATTCCGAACCACTACAAACATTCATGGGCAAAGTCGGGATTTGAACCCGCCAGAGTGCTAGCCATTCGGCCATCAGGCCCATGATATCTGATAATATAAGCTGTTTTGCAACTTTCATGTTTTACTAAAATGAACCAATAATTGTAGTATTGCATAATTAAATGCTACTTATAATACTAAAATAAATCAAGAAAGATTTATTATAAGTCAAGAAATTATTTTTTAAAAAGCAAAAGTGTTTTTCCAAAAGAAATGTAAAATCATTACTAGCACTACAATCTTTCCATTTGGCTTTTTAAAACAGTTTTAATTGATAATGGGAGTTTATTTTGCTACAAATTCAATGATTGGTAAATAAATGTTATATTTAAACGAAATATTTTTGGATTATGTTAATTCATATTGAAAAACATCAAAATAATAATAAAAAATAATTGGCACTGTTGATATACAGATTATCCATAAAATTTAGAATTTAATGTAAGAACAAAATGAATAACAGCAAACGTAAAAAAATTACAAACTGTAGAATTCTGAATGATTTCTTTTCTTAAAAAATCTCCTTTTCATTTCGAAATAAATTTATCTCTTTCACCCGATGATCTTTCAGAAAAATTTTACATTAATTATTAGCTCGTGAAAGAAATTTAAATAAATCAATAGGAATGTAAGTTTAAAACATGTGAAAAAGATTTAATAAAAAAATATATAAACCAATGAGAAACATTAAAAGTGTCAGGGACAAGAAAAATATTGATCAAGAAAATGATAAACTGCACTCTTAAAAACGATAATACCTATAATTTTATGGGTAAAATAAAACCATGAAGTAGCCTAGTTTTTACAGATGGTGTCAGGTACGGCCAAAAGCGAAATAATTCCAAACCAGTATCCATGCGAGGGGTTGCTGTATCTAGTTTCGTAAATACTTTTGTTTGATACAAATTGATTTGCTTGTTTGTTTGTATTATTTATTTGTTACATATACCACAGATCTTATACAAGACAACTTGTATATGATGGTGTAATTACAAGCTAGGTAATGCTAAATGTATACAGCTTAAGAGATTTATTAATATAATGTATTTTAAAAATGTTTTATTAAAATGCAGTGCACCAATCCATAACAAGGCATGTCTTGCATTACTGCTTCAAGGCACATGTTGCACATCCATGTTAGTCGAAGCCTACAAGTTTGAAAATTTTTCATTAATACAGCATGTGCTTATAATGGAAACTAAACTGAATTTGATTTTTTCACACCTCTAGGAGCTGCTGCTGCCGCTGTCGCTGGCCTGGAACCACATTTGCCCGCCTGGCCCTTCTAAACTGCCGTACTAGTTGTACAAAAAAGAATACTGATGTTTTTTATATAATAGTGCATTTTATTTTCACAGTTCATTTTGTGAAATTTAAATTTAAAAAACACAGCTCTTTAGAATGCTAATATATTTTTTGCCAAAATTTATTTTATTTTATTTATTAAAATTTATTTATTTTTTTCAATTTATCTAACATCTGTGGTAAATTTCATTTCTTAAAATAACTACGAGAAAATTTAATTAAATGATTAATTTTAGCTAATGGATCCTTTTAAGTATTTAAGTGACTCATCTCTTTTTTTTTTCTTTTTTGGAGAAAAATTAGATATTAGTTCAAAGTATATTTTGATTGTATCTTTCATGACATAAACTTTTACAATTATGTCATAATTTTTTCTAAGATCGCTTTTACTTTTGAAGTCATACAGTTATTTTTATAGTATTTTTAATTTTTTTATTTTTATATCGGAAAGACAATTTTCTTTCAGCGAAAACACTTCTGTTGGATACGATGAGCTATTATTGTATTTCTAGAACATGAATATGACTTTAATTACAATCTCAAGACAAAATTGATTTCATAAGAAAATAGTCTCAAATATTCTAACATCTCCATAATTATTAAGATCTGTACTAGTCATCCCGTTTAGTATTGTTACAAAAAAAAATTTCCACTATTTTAAAATAACAAAGGCATTTAAAAATATGTTAAAATTTTATGTAAATCTTATATGGATAATAAATGTAACATAACAGAAGTATCCAAAAACTTTCTTCAAAAGGGAAGTAATAAAAAAAAAGCAATAATAAACATATTGCAAAAATAAATTTAAATTTTTTTTTTTCTTTGTAATGTTAAATTTTTCCCAATTTTATGTTTGTTAAAATATTTATCTAATCTTATATTACTTTAATATAAATTTGTTATCTTTCTGAAATTAAAAAAATATTATTGATTTTTAATATTTTAGTTAGGTTGTTGATCAAGATTTATGCAGAGATGAACTGAGAGATAAAGATCATTGTGTGTAGAGATTTGAATAAGAGAGACCTATTGACAACTTCATAAAGTTTTTAATGAATGCCCGATGTGCAAACAAGTAGAAAGTATTATAAGTTCTAAAATTTGTACAAAAAAACAATGCAAGAAATCCCAGGATGACTACGAAATTGACAGCTGAAAGATGGAATTGGAACCATCAAGGTAATATTTCATTTTTCTGTGGGAATTTTGTAACCTATGCAATATTATATATAAAAGTAAACAATTTTTGAAAGGAAGAAATTTGAATTCTTATATTCAAAAAAGAACATAACTTAATCCCAAATGCAATAAACTGAATTTATAGGGATATATTTAACTATTAATAGAAAAAAAATCGAACACTTGTACAGAATAAAATATCAATAAATATGAAAAGCTATTAAATAATTTTTTGGAAACAATATATAAGATAGTGTACACTTTTAAGTATGGCTTTCGTCTTTTCAAAATAATCAATAATTGTTTTTGATTCATTATAGTTATTTAAATATTATGTTACAATTCTTCTATGCCCAGTTTGTTGTTTATGATTTCATATTTTTATGATAATTATGTTTAAAATTACTTATAAATATAGTTTTCAAAGTTTTTAAAAAAATCTACAAGTATTTGTTAGCGTAATTTTGCACGAACGTCTATTCCAAGGTGTCATTAGTGCACACTTTATTTCTATGGACGATAACATAACGGCAGGTCAAAAACACTTGTGCTGTTTAAGAATATGTAGGTATCTCTTGAAAATAAAGATACCACTTCAAGGAATTGGCCATCTTATTCTTCCAATTTAAATGTTGTAACACATCACTCAATAAGTCCCCGATTTAGCTAAGAAAAACAAATTAAATTCGACTTTATTCGTCAACATACTCTCCTTCATGAGTAATTCATTCATTCCAACTCCCCTGTTTATCTTTTCGATACCTTTTTTGTAGAGCGATTGATTTGTCTTTGCTCTCAAAACAGGCCTCGGTTTCGGCAATTACCTTTTCATTTGAGCCAAATTTTTTGCCCTGGAGCATCTTTCTTATGTCTACAAAAAGCCGATAATTGGGGGCCAGATCTGGAGACTACTGTGGGCGGGAAAGCAATTCGAAGCGTAATTCCTTTATTTTAACCATAGTTTTCATCGGCTTATGACACGGGGCATTGTCTTGGTGAAACAGTACTTTACACTCAATCGATCCAATAATGCCATGTAATATTCGGTATTGATAGCTTTATCTTTCTCAAAATAGTCAGTGAACAAAATACCATGTGTGTCACAAAATGAGAGTTTTTGGTCGTTTTGGACGACTTTCACCAGCTATTGTCCACTTAGCTGACTATTATTTTAATTCCGGTGTGTAATAGTTATCCATGTTTCATCCATTGTCACATATAGACGTAAGAAATCCTTTTTTTATCTCGCTTGAGCAGCTCCAAACAGCGCCCTGAATAATTGACGCATTTTGTTTTTGATCATGTGTGAGCAAACCTACACACCTATTTCGAAAGCAACTTAAGCATGCTCAAATTTTCGTATAAAATTGTAAGCACACTATCTGATATTTTTAAGGTGTCAGTTATCTCACATAACTTCACTTAAAGGTCTTTAAAACTATTTTGTGGACTACAACTGCCTATTTGGGGTGAGCAGAGCTTTCAGTATCATTGGTGTTTGTACGACCGCATTTAAATTTAGCATATCAGTCAATAATAGTTGATTTCTCTGGTGCAGAGTCTCATAACTCTTATGAAGCCACTGTTTGGCTTCAATAGCATTTTTCCCCATTAAAAAACAATGTTCAATCAACATACGAAATTCTTCTTTATCCATGGTTGTTAAAAATTACAAAAGTAGGGAGTCACTAAAATTACTGTAAGCCTGTAAACTAATTATCAGAATGTCATGAAATTTTGATATGCTTCGTTTGAAGGATGCTACTATCCAGAAATCATATTGGTCTTTCAACAGTGTTGCCATATATGTATCAGACAGGAGACTTATTGAGTGATGTGTTATAACGTGTGGGATGCTTTGGGAAGAAAATGAAAATGTTGATTGTAGAATGGGGGCACTTACTTTCAACAAAGGTTAGGTAATCTAATGTTGAGTATGGTGGGGATCCCCGGGAATGTCCTTAAAGGCTCGTGCTCACCAAGGCGACAAGATGCAAGCAAAAAAATTTGACCAATCACTAGCCTCCCCGCGGTCGCCTGAAACCGGTTTGCAGTTCGCCGCTTGGAGTTCCCCAACTTTCAACTCGAAGCGGTTTTTCACTAGGCGTAATGCTATTTCTGACGTTTCGCTGTGAAGGGGTCGAAAAAATTTTGTCGCTTGCCTCTTGAATCTTCATGTCTCTCGCCTTGGTGGGAACGAGCCTACCAGCCCCCTGTGGGGACGCTCGCTTTATGCGGGTTCCACGCCACGCTGAATAATGCTTTCGTTGTCCCTTGGGGGAATATAGAAAGCCCTGTTGGGGCATCCAATTGGGGGGGGTACTGCATTGTTGTAGTTACTTTATCCTGGTATCAGTTAAAATTAAAATCGTATTTATGAATTAGATGAGGAGGTTAAGGGGTGTATCCCCCATTGGTACTCTGTAATCGGTACGCCAGGTAACCGATAAGGCAGTGCCTTTAATGTGCCGGGGGTCTGTCGTGGCGATTTGGTTATTCATATTCCGTGTGCCTTCGGGAGGGTCGAGTTATTCTAATTGACTATACCTCTTACTGAGTGGCATTCGTTGGCAAGATAGACATATGTAACAACATAACTCTTTTAATTTGTTTTCTTTTTGGGAAGGGATCAAGGTGGTAAGGTTTTTTTTTCTATTTCTTTTTTTTTAATAGTGTATTTGCAGTTTTGCCCGATTCAGCGAATGTTGATAGTTTTAGTTCGCTATTTGGTTGATTCTGTAAGTGCTTCCTAATTTAATGTCCAAGGAAACGTAAGGTGAGAGGTAAATCAGTTTTACATTGCATTCATTCTCCTGTCACATTACATTTTGCTGTGTGATAAACTATAGGAAAATATATACCCAAGCAACGCTACATAAATAGCTGATCCACTATAAATGTCCGCATGCGAAAATTATACAAACACAGTTGAGGGTCTCTTGTATGTGCCTTTTTTTCCAAGGGATATTGGATTTATGTTTTTTTATGAAAATTTGGGCTGTCACTTTCTTTTAGATTTTTACAAGTAAAGAAAGTGTAAAGGTAATCAATCCGCAAAAGGTGAATAGGAAATTTTTTTTCTCATTTAGAAAGTTTCTAATTTATATCATTTTCATTTCTCCTTTCAAAGTAAAAAACTTTTTTAGAACTTTTTATTTATACCAGGGATGCACATATCATGATCTGAATGTATCAGACCGTTGCTTTTTGCCACCATTTATTTACTGAATGATAACCGTTGGTTAAAGTCTGATCTTTCCATTGTATCAGGCTATTTGATGAAGATCTTATTGGTCTGTTGTGTCAAAATCGTAAGCAAATGATTAAAATTACAGCATGATAGTGGCCTACGCCCAGTAGCGTCCACCTTAGTTCATAAATAGTCTTTCTAAGGATGCAGTTTAATAGTTACAGAGAAGTTGCTTAATCACCAAAGATGCCCTTATTCTGCGATTGAAGCAAATATCAACAATCCTGTCACAATTTGAGAGGAAGAGAATCATTGGGATGATGGAAGTCGGATCAGCAAGCTGCCCACAATTTTGACCGTTTTGAGATTAGTTTGAAGAGGCGTTGGAATCAGTGGGCGAGAGTAGGTTCACTGACAGGAAACTCCTTAAGCAAGAAAACCGTCTTATGCTCTAAGCATGCACGTAGCGTTCTGCATCATTATCTAGCATCCCCAAATAGGCGTCACATTTTTTAGTCTTTGCATCTGTCCATAGCATTGTGAGGCGTCTTTTTCTTCATCTTCACGGTGTCTATTATGTGTGCCGTCCCTGACATCTATCTACTATTATCTTTGTTTGAAGTGGTGGAGGGATAGGTAATTTTTATCGATGAATCAGGATGCGATTTGGGTTTTGAAATATGATTTCAAATTCTGTAGTGGAACGCTTCAATGCTGTCTACTTTTTTGGAGTGATTCCCATTCCTGGTTCAATCATTTGGAGTGTCATTACATACGACACCATGACAGGCCAGATGTAGATGTGTGACATTTTTTAGCCGTATGTGCTGCTTTTTTTATGACAGAGATTCCAGGAGGCATTTTTAAGTAGGATATTGTTTATCACATTCAGCAAAGAGTTCACAGAACTATCTCCTTCCTACTTCCTTGGACTATTCTTTACCCAGTTTTGTCGCTGATTTAAAATGTGTGTGATGGTCTTGGTCAAGAAGTTTGGAAGTGTAGGAGTTTGGTTTAAACTATAGGCAACCTTGCAACAATTGTGGAAGGAGATGTTATAGGCAACTATAAAAACGTACGCTTCAATTCCCAACTGTGGCATAGTAGAGATGTGCTTAATTGGCTTTATAGGAGAGCCGAGGTTCGATTTTGGTAGCGGCATTATAGTAGTTTTGCTTTCAGAAACGAGGAAACTCGATGACGATTGAGACAATATGTGTAAAAGCATCTCGTTTTCATAGTCTGATGGTTGTTTTCCCGATTTTTCTCCAATGCAGCACGTAAATGCATGGAAGTTATTTCTAAAATCTCTTATGTTGCATTGGGCCGCTCAAATTAAAAGTAGCATATATATCGAGGTATTAAATCTTATATTTTTTTGAGAGAGTTTTCGCACAATAAGTGATCCATTTGCTTTCAATTTGTAATCACGTATTTATATCAACACACAAGTTAAATTTTCATCGGTCGCGACATTTCCATCTTGGTTCGCTAATTTTTATTTAATGGATGTATTTGAAACTAAGATATTAGAACTTTTGTGCAATAGTCCTTACTTATTTTATTTGATTTATTTATTATACTAACAACAAGAATCTTCAATTCAGTTGGCTTTCAAGATATTAGTTATTTAGAAAGGCTTTTATATATGAGATTGCCAAAATTTTATTCCATTTCTACGTTTTGCTTTACAGTGTTGGTCGTTGCTAGATAATGCCTTTAATGCAAGAGCCTATTTAAATGAACATACATTTCTAAACAAAAATTTTCGGATAAGAGTTTGAAAAAAAATCAATAAATAGAAATCATTTGACTAATCATTTTAGTTATTGGCTACTGAAAAAATTGAACCTAACATTTATTTAACATGACTAAAACATTTATTCTATATCATGCATAACAAAATTTTTACTTAATTTTTATTATATCATATTTATTTTTCATTAGATTGTTTATATATACAAATGAAATAAATAGGTAAAAGATAATTAAAAATTTTTTACATCCTGTATCATGCAGATTAGTTAGTGTAATAATATGCAGCCCACTGATTTCAGAATTCTGTGCATCCCTGGGGTTTTTTTTTTTTTTTTTTCTTTCCCTCAAACATTTCCTGATCATAATGCATTAGTTGGAATGATGCTGAGATCAATTGTATTTGTCGCATTTCATCCTTTTTAAATCATATTTCATCTCTTTTTTTTATTGTGGCTCCAGAAGATTTTTATCTCTGCGGTATTTTAACTAAACTCTCTCCGACATTTGACTTCCTTGTTCATCTCCATGAATAAATTTTATTTGCTTTTTCAGTGCATATTTTATATGTTGCAGTCTTTGCTATAATCTGGCTGAGATGTGAGAATTCCTCTTTCAATTCTTGCTTGGACCTGCAGTATTAGTTACTGTCTTCAGCTTTTAGCTCACTGATTTCACTAATTGGTCTTTACACTGATTTCTCTATCTACTTCCAAATAATTGTTTGTGATTTAAGCATGAAAGCGTTTTGAAAAGTATTTTTTTTTTATAATGTATGTCGTAATTCATTTTCCATTCATTGTTTTCTTATTTTTGATGGAATTAATGCACGTGGTCTATCCACTTCAGATAATTTTAATTTGAACCTCATATACCAGAAGCATACTTGTAAAAATGATTGAACTTGTTTAAACAGTCTTTGGAGAAGGCCTTTTCTGTATGGAAGCTATTTTCTCTGGATGTACTTGGAGTCAAGGGTCTGTTATATAGTGTCCCAGGTATTTGACACAGTTACGAATTTTTTTCGAATTTAGACTGTTATAGGTTTTTCGAAAATAGCTTTTTAGTTGGAACGATGCTCTTTATAAGTAGTAGTCTGATTAATAGTAAGTCAGTTGCGGACTTGGTAGTAGTGGTGGACTTGTTGGTAGTCAATATTCCGTTATATAGTGTCCCAGGTATTTGACACAGTTGCGGATTTTTTTCGAATTTAGACTGTTATAGATTTTTCGAAAATAGCTTTTTAGTTGGAACGATGTTCTTAAGAAGTAGTAGCCTGATTAATAGTAAGTCAGTTGGTAGTAGTGGTGGACTTGTTAGTAGTCAAGATTCCGTTATATAGTGTCTCAGGTATTTGACACAGTTACGGATTTTTCGATTCGAATTTAGGCTGTTATAGGTTTTTCGAAAATAACTTTTTAGTTGGAGCGATGCTCTTTATAAATAGTAGCCTGATTAATAGTATGTTACTTGTGGACATACAAGAGATATATGTTTTGCATCATGCAAGAAATCGTTCATTCTTGGGAAGAGACAGTTGTCAGTATATGGAATCGCATTCAATTTCCAATAATCGATGCACAAATGTGTAATTTCAATAAGTTTCGGAACTAAAACATATGAAAACGGTGATGCATATGCTGATTCGCATTCTTCTATAATATCTGCAACGAGAAGTTTATCCAGTTCTTGTTTAAATGATGTGATATGATATTGTGGTAATGAAACAGGAAAGCTGTTTCATGTATTACTGTTGTGCTGAAACTTGGGAATTGCTTCTTCCCCTGGTTGAAATATATCCAAAAACTTTCTAGTAAATTATTGAATTCTGTAGTCTGTTCTGTGGAAAGATGTTTACTTTCGTCTTTTCAAATGCATTGATCTTATATCAACATCCGCTTTAAGTACCTCTTAAAGTTTCAAATGTATCTTCAGTGAATTAAAAACTTTTCTTAAAATTATTGTTGAAATACTAATTGTTGTTTGCAGCATATAAAGTAATTCTGGCTTTGCCAGCCAGTTCCTTAAAGAGTTCTATTTTTTTTCGCTGTTTCTGGAAAAGCAAATAATGTTTGGATTAAATATCCTACAACTTCGATACTTACTTGAGGGTTTCTACTTATGTTCCTTTTTCTGTGCCACCAATCAGCGTGACATTAAGAACTGTGTTTTCAAATTTTACATCTCTTTCATTTAGACGAAGGTATTTTATTTCTTCTGCTATTAAAAGTTGTTTGAAATTAGCAAATGCAACATGCACAAAGTATGCATTTATTTTAAAGTTCGTTTGACTCCACTTTCTCAGATAGAGAGCCAGATGGACATTTATGCTTGCTTACTCCTACTTTTCCACATCCATAGCAATTTACTTGACGATGATCCTCGTATTGAATTTTGTGATGTACACTCAATTTACAGCTGCCAGCATAGGCCTCATCTTAAATGCTATCCTATGCCTTAGCTGGATATTTTTTTAAAACAATTGAAAACATAAATATCTGAGGATTTGATTTCTTCATTTGTCTGGTTGTCTTCAATGGATGTCTGCATTGAAAAAAAAAATGGATTCCGATATAAAGTACGTTTACATGATACCAACTTGTACCGATTGCTCTGGTAAATTTGTTCTTAAACACCCGGCGTAAGAGCTCCTGACGAGCTGTCGCTATTATTCAGAAGTGGTTGTCCTGACTTACACAGTATTAAGGGCGCTGTTCATAGAAACATACCAACCTCCGCCACTAAGGTGACTGAGTCACTTTCAGGGGTTGTTTGGGGTGCGGGCGATGTTAATCTCTTTACAAGAGTTTTGTCACAAAACTCGCCGGGGTTAATGTCGTGCCCCGACGGTACTGCAATGAGGAAGGATGACCCGGATCCAATCATTTGGTGGCTGAATGCGGTGCCTGAAACGTGTTTTAGAATAGATTGTAAAGGAGTAATTGGTTTATTTCTGCCTTAATATTGAATGGGGGATGTTTTCCCCATATACTTATCACTCAAAGTAAGCAGTTTCATCATAAACTTGATGAATGCTCACAAAAAGTGGCTGATTTCTTTTTCACTATTCAAAATCGACATTTCCTTATATTGTCAGACAGGACAATAAAGTGCAAAACCGATTTGATTTGATTGACTCATTTTGATTTGGTTATTTGCATCTGTCAATGTTATCTTCAAAATTTCCAGCATTAAGAAAAAAATAATTTTCCTTTTTCATCTTTTCCGAATTGATTACCTTTTATTTTACTTGTATAAATCTGAAAGACGGAGACAGAGAGAATTTTCTCAAAATATGCATAAATCCAACATCCCTTGAGAAGAAGGCACATAACCCTTTAAGCCCGAGAAATTTTAAAAATAAAAATAATTTCTGGTCTTAAAGGGATATCAAAGACAGACTCAACAATGTTTGTAAATTTTTCGGTTGCGGACATTTATTAATGAAACCAGTTGTTTATCTGGCGTTGCGCGGATATGTATTTTCCTGTATTTTGTCAGATCAGAGAATGTGTGGGGCAGGAGGATTAATGCAGTGTAAAACAGATTTGCACTCTCTCGTCTTACGTTTCCATGGATGGCATTGTTGGGACATTAAATTAGGAAGCACTTACAGAATCAACCAAATAGCTAATAAAAAACTATCAACATTCACTGAATTGGGCGAAACTGCAATTTCACTGTTTTTAAAAAACAAAACCTTACCTCATTGATCTCTCATATTGAAAGAGTTGTGTTGGCACAAATGTCTATCTTATTGTGGAGGGTAAAATGCCCATTCTACAATCAACATCTGTTTCAGTTCCAATGGATATATAATCCCCCCATAGTTAAAATTCCAGTATCTAAGAATTATTTTTTTGGCGAAGGGAGAATATTGTGGCTATTTCCTAGAAGAATGTTCTCCTAACGTTACATAGCAGCCTGATGGCCAACTGGCTAGCTCTCTGGCCGTTGGTACTGAAGGTTTCAGGTTCGCATCCTGGCGGTGGCATGGATGTTTGTTGGTGGTTCGGAATCCACGTTAAACTGTAGGTCCGGTCTGTTTAGAATAAAGTGTGCACAAGATGACTGTAGGTGGAATGACAAACCAAACCTAACACTTTAGTTTCTATTTTTAATAACACTGATACAAAAAAAACCATGAAATTTTTAATTGGTGAATTTTTAGTCAGACGTAAGGTCGAAGAAAAATAATACTTAATTCTTATAAAATTGGTATTAATTTTTTGGT
The DNA here is from genome assembly GCA_021605075.1 of Caerostris darwini. Taxonomy (NCBI): domain Eukaryota; kingdom Metazoa; phylum Arthropoda; class Arachnida; order Araneae; family Araneidae; genus Caerostris; species Caerostris darwini. The sequence continues at coordinate 51,183 of BPLQ01004306.1, forward strand.
TAAAAAATTCCCAGAGAAAAATTAAATATTATATTGATCAAAATTAAATATTGTATTATATTTATTATATTATAACTAAGAACTTTTAGCTGTCAATTACAAGTTTATTCTTGGTGGTCTTCATTTCAAATCTACTGGATACAGATTTCATGCATCTTTCTCGTAGAAATTGTGAACTTATATCTCGTATTCTTTTGTACATCAGACATTCGTTAAAAGGTTTATTAAGTTAAAAGTTGTCAATAGATATTACACATATTCAAATTTCTACACACATCAATCTTTATCAAAATTGTTAGAAAAATAATTTTCTATATGAAATCAATAAATCAAAACGCATAATTGAAAATTATTATAATTTTAAAATAATGCAAGGAAAGTTTGTGTACGATGTAAAATTGCCACAAATATATGATCTGCTAAAATTTTAAATTTTCGTTCATAATGTACGAAAAAGAACTATTTGAACTTTAAATTTATAGAAAAAATGAAACTAAAAATTTAAAAAAAAAAAATAAATTTTTTTAATAAAATAATTAAAAAAAAAAAGAAAAAAAAAAAAAATTTCAAAAATTTTTAATGAAACTAAAAAATAACTTTTTTTTTTATTTAATGAAAAATTTTATTAAATAGTATTTCCTATTAAAAGTAATCTCCTATTAAAAGAGATGGGAAGACTTAAAAAACAATTGTTTTGTGTAAATTGAGTTTTACATTTATTTTGATTGCAATGATCCGGTGTTTTAAATAAAAAAGAAGATAAAAATACGATACGATAAGAACAAAATTTTATTTATCATTATATTACGACCTTTTTTTTTCAAAAAACTTTCTGGCTTTAATTTAAATGGCTAATTTTGATTAATTTAGTTGGAATTATGTTTGAAAGGTAATATAAACAAATGAAATTGAAAATTATTATAATTTTAAAATATCGCAGGGAAAAAGTTTGCCACAGATGTGATCTGATAAAATTTTAAATTTTCATTTATAATGTACGAAAAAGAACTGTTTAAACTTTAAATTTATTGATAAATTTTCATTGAAACTAAAAAATAACTTTTTTAAATTTAAGGACAAATTTTCTATAAAACTAAAAAATAACAATTGTTTTAATTTATTGAAATTTTATAAATGTGTAAAGCAGGGAAATAAAGTGTGCAAAACTTAGCAGCTTTTCTGATTTTGACATAATTAAAAAGAAATCAAGAGGGAGGCATGGAATTCATGCAGCAGAGGCACAATACAGTACTTATAGTATGAAAAAAATATTGTAGTCGGAAAATGAATATGCATACATTTTGTGACAAAGCAGGGAAAAAGGATTTATTAACAGAATGACTTTAATAAACATTGTCTGGCCATGAGCAAGAACTACACACCAAAGTCTCATAGTAAGTGATATGACCTTCCCTAACAGCAATGAGTGCGTGATACCATCTGTTCATTCTCAATACAATTCAATTATCCAGCAGTTCTTACTTCAAGAAGAGTTGCCTTTCTTCAAGGATCATCTGTTTTAGCTATCTGGTATCATCTGTTTCTCGGGAGGACACGATCGGATCTTTCTGCCAGGCATCTCTCCAAAGCATCTTACATGTGTAGGATGCTTTGGAGAGTTCGACGGTATTTAAATCAAGGGAGTACGATGGCCAATACATTCTGCAGATATACTGACTTTCTAGTAGCTTCTCAATAACAGATATCCTGTGTGAACGTGCATTGTCGTCCACAAAACATAAAACTGAATCAATGGAATCTCGGAACTGATGTACGTGTGGGAGAATAATTTCAACACAATAACGATCTCCTGTAAGTGAACCGCTGTCGCAAATATGGAGCTTTGATCGTCCATTTAACTTGTTGCCTCCCCATACAACCCTCCAGGACTTCCTTTCCCTGATGTTCGTTAGATGAAACCATGTTCCTACCTCCTTCCATATCAACTAGTGCTCAGAATCATTGCTCAGACTGAAATGACTCTTATCAGTAAACAGAATTTGACTCCATTGACGCACCTTTAAACGATGGGCTGCTGTTAATGCTATGCAGCTTTCAGGACGATGGACGAAAAAGGCTACCTTATGCAGACATCTGGCGTGATACCTGCCTTCTGATTGTCGTACGCAGTTGCTGAATGATGTCTGGTTCCAGTCTCTTTCCACCTGCAATACAATATACCGCTTGCCATTGGTTTCCTCGACCAACCACCCACCTTTCTTACAACTGTCATTTGGAAGGCTGTCAAGAAACTACTACACATTTGTCAATTCCAAACTCTTGTGCACTCTTCAAACTTAAGCTTATCGATCATTCTACCATGCGTAAAGGCATCCTGATGGTTTCTTGTAGCCATTATGAACATAAGAATTCACATTCACTTGCAGGGAATGTCTGGAAATGCGTCCTTCCTCCTCTTTTTAAATTACCTTGGCACTGAAAGCTTGCATTCCACGCGTCCCCTCTGATATTTGCACACGCATCACCTCTCTACTGAGTTGTCTCTTCACTATGCTAATTGCAGAAAGCCTTATTCAACAATTTCATAGTTGTACTGGGAAAAATGCATTTGTTGCTTAAGTTTTGCATACTAGTGTATTTTGTGATGTAAAATTATCATTGGAAAGCAGAAGAAAAAAAAATATATAATACTTTTTTTAATAAAAAGTTAAAAATTAATTAATTACTACTATAGTGGTTAATACTATTGTTAGTTAAAAATAAATGTTTTTTAATTTTTATGTTAACATTTCAATTACTCCTATTGAATTTTTTTCCCTGCTTTAGATCTGAAATATCAGTTATCAATTTTTAGTATTCTTTTTTTTTTTTGTTGTTGTATTTTAAAATCAAGTGGCAGTATTTTACATGGCCAGGTGGGTGCAGGAACAAATCTTTGGAGCATGGCTTATCATCATCCTTGTAGCATGTACATACATAATTATGCATTTTTAATTTTTTTTCATTATTTTCTGTTATTATTAATCAATGTGTCATATTTATAATTTTTCATTTATTTATCAAGATTTCACTTCTTTATTATTTTAATGTTATTCATATATATTTATTCATTTTTTGTTACAATTTTCCTGTAAATATTTTATACTTTTTTTATTACTTAATTATATCTTTTTTTTATTTTTATATGTTTAATTATATAAACTATATTTTATAACTATAATCCATATATATATATATAATCATATTTCATATATATTTGTTTATATTTATCCATTACTATTCTTATTCATCTATTATTTTTATTTATCCATTGCTATTATAAATAAATTGTTTGAACCTATAATATGTTGTATATAAGCATCATCATCCATGGTAATACACTGCAGGCCATTATAATTGCTACGTCAGGTAGAAATCCAAATAATTACAATTGGACACATAAATTATAGTGAAAAAAACAAGTGATTAAATTGATTGCAATATCCGACTTATAGATCCTGAAAAATCAGTACCCAGAGAAGCCAACTACCTCTGGTATCAAAAAGCAACATTATTTCGCCTGGGCATGGAGTCAAACAAAGATTGACTTGTACTGGGACCACATTCCATGCATCTTCCATTCCAACACAATGCCAGAGTTCGTCGACAGTAGTGGAGGGTGAGTGGCCAAGCGCCAATCGCTCGGCATCGATTGACCACATGTTTTCAATTGATGGCAAATCATAACGTACTGGGCCAAGGCAACAGTCGACGATAATTCGTATCCTTGATTCCCTGTGCTCTTTTTTCTGACAGGGAATTTTTCCCTAGATGGTATCTTAAAAAGGCTGACTGGTCAAAATATGCCCAGTTGATTTGAACAAGTTCTCGGTGTGAATAAACTGGACTTTTCTAACAAAGATAAAAGGGACTTCATAACTGAGGCTATTCGTGTTAGTGCCTCAGTTCAAGCTTCAATTCCTAGAGGAAAATTGAGAAAATACAGACCTTTCTGGACCTCTGAGTTAACTGAACTGGAAAAGAAAAAAAAAAAAAAAAACACCTGAGAAGATGCCAACTGAGCTTGTGGACGACATAAAAACTAATGAAACTCGTCGTCTATCACAGGCTGTCTTAAAACGAGCTATTAAAGAAGCTAAAAGAGCTGCTTCAGTTTTGGATTTCAGGAGAGACGGCTCATGGCTTTCTCTCTTCTTTGAATGAACAAAATATAACAAAAAAATGAACCTTTGGTTAGAAATGGAAAATCATTTTGTAACAACAAAGCCCCTTGTTGCCCTTGCCAAATGTTACGTCTCCGTGTGTAGACTCTAGTATAAATAGGGCTAGACTTCCTTGTCAGTCGCCAACTGGACGCCTTGACTATGACGATGAACTTCTTTTTAATAGTGACTTTACCCTTGATGAGCTCCATAGAGCTATGCATGAGACCAAAACGTCTTAAGTGCCCTGGACCCTATGATCTGCACAGTAAAATTTTCATTAAACTTTGTGAAAATGCTAAACAGACTCTTCTTACCTTCTATAATATTACTTGGAAACATTATGCCACCTCAGAATGGAAAAGAGGCTACAATAGTTCCCCTCTTGAAGCCTCAAAAACCAATTGACAATCTTTCCAGTTATAGACCTATTTCTCTAACAAATAGCTGTTGTAAATTAAAGGAAAGAATGGTAACAAATAGATTAAGCCTTTGTCTGGAAGACAAAAAGATTATCTCAGTTCTTTAGGCTGGTTTCCGAAAGAAACGCATTACTACAGAACTGGCATTAGGCAGTTTTTTTCTCACAATGCATTAAAAACGGCATTCATAAAACTGAGTATGAGACTACTACTCAGCACTAATATAACTCAGCATGTTATATTTGCCCTATTCACATGTGTGTCATGCTGTCTTCCTGGTATAGCAAATTTTACGGTCTGTAGTGTTGATGATGATATGAAAGTGACACATTGAAATTGTATATATATTCATCCTTTATATATTATAATTTGTATATAATTTATTATATTGTATGTATTATAATTGTATATATGTATATATTTTCATAATTGTTATATATTCATAATAAAAAATATAAATTTGTTCTTTATGGTTGTTGTATTATTATTGCAAAGATTTTAATTTGAGAAATATTATTACTCTACACTAATTATTGTAGCACACTATTTATACTATCAGAGTTATTTATTGTAGGACAGAGATGGCTAAACCTTTTTGGCAAGAGTGCCATGCCACTATTTGAAAAAAAATATGCATGCCACTTTCAACTTTTCCAACATACTAAAATTTATAAAAAGGTGAATTTTTTTAATTTATATGCTGATTATAGAATTATTATGCAAATAGCAGTCTATATAATGGATATTAAAAAAATATATAAATAAAACAAAAGTACAAACTGAGGTTTTATTGTTAATAAACATTTTTCAATTGTATAAAATAAAAATGAACAACTTGAAGCCGTTAATTCTAAATAATTATTAAACACTCAGTATTTATTTAATGTGAATTTTGCATTTGTAGTTATTTTTTATTTATCAACTATATATAACGATTTGTGTTTAAAGATGCTAACAAAATTAGGTGTTTCAGGTGCATGCATATCAGTTAATCTTGAACGATATTTTGATTTTATTATGCTTATAATAGAAAACATTAGTTTACAAACGTATGCTGATTCAAACCTACACAATATCTGACAGGGCAGATCGTGTAAATTAGGAAAATTGCTTGTTTCTACAAATTTTTAAAATTCAACATAACTAGAATCCAACATAAATTGCCAGATAACCACCCTAAAATCCAAGAATCAATCCCTTTGTCGTAACAAAATCGGTACCAAAAAATCTGCCAATATGTTTTCGAAAGAAAGAAATCAAAAAGCAGAGCAAAAAATTAAAAATCTGTAGCTTAGTAGATAGCTATAAGTTGTTGTTTCTTTTCGTTGAAAGTTAATATTCACTCAAAATACCCTGAAAAGCGTAGTTGTACAAATACTTGTTGACAAGGACTTTTTATATCATTATTATACTAGAACAGTTTAAAAAAAACTGGTTATTTCGTTAATATTTTTATGGAAAAATTATTTATAAGTAAATTTTGTAAGAAATAATCTCGTGTAAAAATAACAAAAATATAATAATAAAAATACCTTAAAATAATATTTTCCTATAGTAACAAACTTTTAAATTTGTTACTTAATTATCAAGGGTAACACCCATTAAAATTTTCAAGAATAACATTGCAATTTGCGAGAATAGGGATGAAATAGTACCACAACATGTAAATGCACAACATGTATATTTTCAAAAGGGTCATTATAGCAAAATTTGTTGAATTACTGTACAGAATAAAAAAAAATGCATCATTTATGTTATTCAATAAATACTTTTGATAATATTGAAATATTACACTATATTTAAAAGAAAAATAATACCACAAAGAAAAATATAACAGGTACTACAAAGAAAATAATACCACAGCATGTAAATGCAAGGAAATATATTTTCAAAAGGGTGATTATAGCAAAATTTGTTGAATTACTGTACAGAATAAAAAAAATGCATCATTTATGTTTTGATCATTATCAAAGGAAAAATATTTTCAGGAAATATATAATCATATATATATTAATATATATTATTTTCAATAATATATAGGAAATATATATAATCAGGAAATATATTTTCAAAAGGGTCATTATAGCAAAATTTGTTGAATTACTGTACAGAATAAAAAAACCGCATCATTTATGTTTTGATCATCATCTTTGATAATATCATCATCATTTTGATCATCATCTTTTGATAATATTGAATTATTACACTATATTTAAAAGAAAAATATAACAGGTACTACAAAGAAAGTAGTACCACACCATGTAAATGCAAGGAAATATATTTTCAAAAGGGTCATTATAGCAAAAATTGTTGAATTAGTGTACAGAATAAAAAAAATGCATCATTTATGCTATTCAGTGAATACTTTTGATAATATTGAAATATTACACTATATTTAAAAGAAAAATAATACCACAAAGAAAAATATAACAGCTACTACAAAGAAAATAGTACCACAGCATGTAAATGCAAGGAAATATATTTTCAAAAGTGTCGTTATAGCAAAATTTGTTGAATTACTGTACAGGACAAAAAAAATGCATCATTTATGATATTCAATGAATACTTTTGATGATATTGAAAAATATTACCCTATATTTAAAAGAACTTAATATAACTTGATAAAAATTTAGTCTTGTAACATTTTATCAAATATAGCATAAAATGTAGCGAGAGATTTTTGGCAAGTGTAGCAAGTACAGGAAATTTTATTTTTAATATGCAAGGAACTTTTCGTTCGAACGATTAGTTATTACTTGAATAATGATGTGCGCAACAATCAATACTATATCCTACTTTCTCTTTTATTTTATTAGCAATTAAAGCTTTTAAATATATATATATTTTCTTTTTCAAGATGTTTGTGTATTTAAAATGTTAACGCTATTTTTATAAATATTATAGGCATTTGTAGATTTCGTAGTTATTACTCAATCTTCTGCGCAATGGAATAAGAATTAAGAACAATAGTTAACTTTTAACAAACAAAATTGGATTTAGAAATTTTTTTATTGTTTTTCATACCTACTCATACCTTTTTTTCATTTTTACTTTCATTTTTACCTTTTTCATACCTTTCTACCTTACCTACTCAGAGATCTACTCACAAACTAAATTAAATGGAAAAACAATTGGGTCTACTCCTCCAGTGCACCAGTGGTATCGAGACCATCATCCTGGCGGTACTTTGGCACTTAATTGTGACAGGCAGGGACAAACTGCAATCACCCGTTTGCTCAGTGGACACCTCAGAACTATGACTCAGATGGTTTGAAAGCTTTCGACACTTGCACCAAGTGCTCCTCTGAGCAGGCTTCACCATCTCACATCTTGGAGTGCCTGGTGCTCAGATGTCAATATCTCCTTGACAATCCGTTGATGGTCTTGGAATTTCTTCGGGTATTTGGATTCATGGACCTAGCCTAGCCCCGCTGGACTTTGGGGATAGGCGAAGAAGAAGAAGAAAATTTAATATATAAAAATAGACATAAATTACTAAAGAAATGAAATCATACAAGAAAGGTGAATGTTGTAATAATAAAATATATCGAATGGAGAGGTAGGAAGAATTTTAGAATCTTGAATAAGTACAATTTGTCTAAAATTGGGGAAAATCTAGCTGGAGCTAGATTAACTGAGACTAACAAATAGCCGATACAGCAAATGACTCTAATTAATTTGAGAGTCAGGGTGGAATTGTAGGCTTCAATAGAAAGTAAAGTACATTATTAGTGTTTATAGAAACTAGTTAAATTATTTTCAATGAAATCAATTGAAGTTGCGATATTTGTTTAAGGTTTCGGGGGGGAGGGAGGTGACTAAAGCTCTGTGTCACACTGAATAATGTTTGAGTAGCATGATTTAAAGAGCATTAAAAGTAGTTTTGTTGTTTTCAAATGTTTTTCTTACTAATGCAGCTGGCATACAACTTAGACAGCTTGGTCTTGGATGCCTTAAGGCAAGCGCTGCACAGACGTTACTCACTTTGCATTACGCAGGGGGCGCGTGTAACTTGAAGATAAGCCACGGACGCGGAGTAACAATGCCCCCGTAACTCTCTACGATCCTATTAGACCGGGACCTACGGTTTAAACTGGATTCCGAACCACTACAAACATCCATGGCACCGCCGGGACTCGAACCCGAAACCTGTGGTACCGAGCGCCAGAGCGGTACTAGCCACTCGGCCATTCAGACCCTGTTTTCAAATGTTACGTCCTTTAATTTGAAGTTATTACCTCCTTACCCTAAGAGTCCTTTATGAAGGCAATTATTTCGCCTATCGATTGTCTATCAATTTATTGTTTTATTAGTAAGCAGCGAGCTTACTAGCCCAACGAGGTTACTGAGTACAACTTCCATTTCTATTTAATTACTTATTCTTCTTACCTTTTATAGGTATTCCATTACATATGTTTATTACTCTTTATTCTGTTCAATTACTTATTCTTCTTACCCTCTATTCTATTCCATTATTTATTCTTAGGTAAGAATATAAGAAAATAAGTAAGCACCCTCTATTTCTATTACATTATTCATTCTTCTTTCCCTCTATTTTTATTCCATTACTTATACTTTTTATGCTCTATTTCTGTTCTATTACTTATTTTTCTTACCTTCTATTCTATTCCATCACTTATTCTTCTTACTTTCTATTTCTATTCAAATACTAGATGATTTGAGTTTTGGTGAAGCTCCGTGGCTGCGCAACAGCCTTTAGCTTTTTATCTTGGATTGTCCATTGGAAAGCTGAAGTAGCATTGCTGGGGAAAGAAAGCGGTGAAGACTAAAAGGAATCTTGCCCAAATACTAAAAGTGAGGTTTGAGTGAGGTTTTTATTTATTTATTTTTTTATTATTTATTTATTTATTATTATTTTAATAATAAGTGATGAAAGTAATTAAAATACATGGGAGAGAATTAAAATAAAATGAACGAGTCACTGAAAGAGCACAATAAGGAAATTGCATACACTGGATAGAGAGTTTGAAAAAGAAATAAAACATAAATGATTAAATCGTTGGCTGGTTGAGAACTTAACAGAATAAATGACAATAAACAACCTGAAGCACGGTCCAAGAGACTGCAAGAGCGAACTGGGAAAAAGCGAAAGCAAATCGAGGTCAGCGCTAGTCGGAACGGCGGCGCGGGGAAAATAAATTCAAGTAGAATCAATTAGGAGAGAGGTGCTTGGGCGTTTCGCGTTCTTTGGATTAGTGATATCATAGGTGGGAAGTCTTTTGAGAAGCTGATTATCAATGTTTGGGAGAAAAAATTATGTGCAAGTTTATAAATACACTCATGTCCATAAATTAAGGATAATTAAGTTCAGGCAAAGAAAGAGACAGAAGCAAAACAAATTTGACTTATTTGTAAAGTCTATTTATTAAACAAAAGGCAAAGAGCAAAAAAGATGCTATTTGTTTGACAATAAATTAAAATTAATAAAAATTGCGATTTTTACTCCCTGGAGCAAATTTCAAAAAAGAACCTATTTAAAAAAACAGTATAACATGGTTAGTATGATGGTTAATATGGAGTATGTCTCCCGGACGATGCAATACAGGCCTTAAACGCCTAGGCATGCTGAGTATCAAATTATCAATCTGACCTTGGACTTGGACGCCGCAGGCGTACCACTGTCCTCATCGCTCGTAGCGATGCTTCAGTGTTTGCATGTACACCCACGGAAAAGGCTGAGTGCCCAACCACTAATCGGCTGTGATCGACCCACTAGGCCGGACAAATTTTTAATTGATATTAGATATAATATCACTGGGTTTAGATCGATTCGGAGGAGTATCTGTATGTATTTACATATTGATTTAATCCTCCGATACATGAGGAGCTCGTGTAAGCTCTTGATTTTGGCATTAAGTCAGAAGAAAAGGAAATACAAGAAAAAGGTAAATAAGAAAATATGAAATATTTAAAACAAGGAATGTAATAACAGGTAATAATAAAAAGAATTCACAGGTATGAGTATTATAGTTAATAAACATACAGAGATATACATGTACGAAAATACAAATTATTAAAAGTTAATATACTAAGAAATGCGATGGTCGTTAACTATCACTAGGAGACTATTAGGAAAAATACAAAAAGAAATAGGTGTGTTGAGATGGGTACACTAAATACACACAACTGATAATAAAATAATTTAAAAAAAAAATAAGGTAAAAAAGAAATAAATGAATAAATTAATAAAGATATGTAGTAAAAAGTAGAGAGTAGTGAGTTATAATAATTAAGGTAGTTTAGTTGTTTACAAAGATGGTGCTTAAATACTTTATACATTTGTAGGTCTTTATTTGTGTTCCTTCTATGGGCTGATATCGTCTATGTTGTTGATTAGGCAGTTCATTATATTGTTAATTTTTGATATGGCTTTGGCGTTTTTTGTTGTTTGTACTGCTCATGCTTTGTAGTGTTCTGTGGTTGGTTTTTTTAGGTGATTACTTGCTGTGAGTGGGCATTCAAATGCGTAGTGATCCGGCGTGCCTTCTTCTCCACATGTGCATTCGTCCGTATCTCTTAGTCGAAATCTGTGTAGGTATGATGGAAACGGACCATGTCCTGTTAAAAAGTATGTTAGTTGGATGGTCTGTATTTTGTTTTTTAACGTGATTTGGGGATAGAAGTTGAATGTCCTTCTTCCTGTTACGCTTTCATTCCACTCTTTTTGCCAGTGGACTAAACTTTCCTTTTTTAGTTGATATTTAAGCGCACTTGCTGGTGTATTTATTTGCCCGTTCTGGTGTTGCTCGTTGTTTGCTGCCTCTTTTGCTAAGGCTCTTTCATTACCAACTATTCCTATGTGCGCTTTGACCCATGATATTGCAAATTTTTGTCCGTTGATTTCTGATTGAATGTTATTTCTTATTTTATGGATGAGTGAGTTGTTGTTAAAGAATTTAAAAATTGATTTTACTGAAGACTCGATGTCTGTATGTATTTCTATATTTGCGTATGGTGATGTGGAAGCCCTTTATTGTTGCTTGTAATATTGCGTTTAATTCTGCCTGATATATTGAGTTGCTGTTCCGGAGAGTTTCTTTCCATCCATGTATTTCCTTGTTTCCTTGGTAGGCCACGAATGCTGAACCAACTCCTTTTTCTGTTTTGGAGCCATCAGTGTATATATTGGTTTTGTTCTTTTCATCAACCTGTTTGTTAATTATTTTGCTCGATGGTGCCTCTTTCCATTGTGATATAATATGGTCATAGTCCGAGGCTTTGTATGTTTTGTTATTAAATGTTGAGTCTTTGCGTAGTCGTATTACGCTGCCATAACAGCTCTCCCTCTGCGCCACTAGGTGCAGGGGTTCAAGTCCTATTATTGCTAATAAAGCTGATGTTGGGGAGGTCCTGTAGGCCTTACTTATTTGAAGTGCATAATATCGTTGTATGGTTGTTAATTTTCCTTTTAGTTGATTAGTCATATTTTTGGCCCATATCGTTGCAGCGTAGCAGACCTTTCTTTCTGCTACTGTCTTGTACCATAATTTGATTAGTTTTGGATGAATTTCCCAGCCTCTGCCGCTCATAGCTGCTAATCTATTGTTCACTTTTATGAGGTCTGTTTTAACGTTATGAATGTGTTGAATGAAATTTAAATTAGAGTCTATAGTTACTCCTAGGTATTTGAGAGTACTTTTAATCTCCACTTTAAAGTTTTGAAATTTTAGTGCTGGTTTCCTTTTGATTTGCCCCTTTTTGCCAAAGACTATTGCTTGCGTTTTGTTGTGTGATAAAGTTAGTTTTTCTTTATCTGTCCATTCTTTAAACTTTTTCAGTGCTATTGATGCCTGATCTTCCAATTGTCTTCTGTTTTGACTTTTAATTATTATTATGAAATCATCTGCAAACGCTTGTAGCTGGCAGTGGTCTCCCCAATCTTCTTTTAGTATTTTATTTGAAATTATTGTCCACAGGAATGGGCCTAGACATGATCCCTGGGGACATCCTTTTTGCAGGTGGTGATTTATTTTTGTGTCTGCGATTTTATATTCTATTTCTCTTTTATCTAAATAGCTGCATATCATGGAAAGTATGTCTTCTGGGCAGTTGTCTTTTTTTAATCTAGTGATTATTGATGGCCACCATAGGGAGTCAAAAGCTCCTTTTATATCTATTGATATTATGCAGGTATATAAGTTATTTGCTCTATTTCTATTGACGTTTTCTATTAAGTTGCTAAGTGCGTGCTCTGTTGATATATTTTGTCTAAAGCCATAATGGCTTTCACTTAAGATATTGTTTTCGCTGTAGTGGTACTGCAGTCTTAATAAAATCATTCTTTCGAGGCTTTTTCCAAATATTGGCAGCAGACAGATTGGACTATATGATGTCGGGTCCATTGGGTCTTTTTTTGGTTTGGAGAAAAGTACGACCTCTCCATATTTCAGTGGTTCTGGAAAGTGTCCTAAGGTTTTTGATGCATTAAAAAGATTTAGTAGTATTGATGGGGAACTTTTATGGAGTCTTTTCAAGATGTACCCATCTATTCCATCCGGACCAGGTGCTTTTTTACTTGGTGCTGTACCGATTATATGGTCTATTTCTTGCTGTGTAAAAGGTTTTGTGTTCTTGAGGGCTGTTGATTTACTGATGAATTCCGCTTCTTTTCTAATTCTTGTGTGGTCCTTTGTGTCTGTTGATTTACTGTCTGCTTGGAAGAGGTGGTTTAGAATGTTTTTAATGTTATCTTGGGTAGATACTGGCTCCTGAACTGTTCTGTGTATCGTGGAGGGAATAAAAAATTTGTCATGTGCTGTTTTGTATGCTGGGCCATACTTTGCTGTTGTTTGGGTGCAGAATTGCTTCCAGATTCTTGTTTTTTCTTTTAGTATCATTTTTGTGAGAAGGGCCTTTTCCTTTTTGTATTTTATCTTCCATTCTTTTCTAATTCTTTCATCCTGTTGTTTTTGGTATCGTCTTCTAGTCGCCTTTGTTTTACTCTTTTGTGTTTTTATTTCCTTATTCCACCATGTAACAGGTGGTTTGGGTGTGTAGGTCTTTTTTTGTTTGTATGTGGATTCTGCTGCTTCCTGTGTTCCTTCGATCAGTTTTGTCGTTGCATTGTCCAGCTCCTCTATTGTCTTTATTTCTTGAATGTTTATATTTTTTATTTTACTTATAAGGATTTTTGAGAACTTTTTGTGGTTGCCATATTTAAACTTGAATCTATTTGTAATTGGGATTGTAATTTTATAGTCTATTGAGTATGTTAGTGCATTATGGTCGCTGCCTATGTCATTATCTATTACTTGCCAATCTTTTATTTGGTTATATATTCTATGTCCAGCTAGTGTTATATCTGGCCAGCCTTTTGCTGTGTCCCTATTAAATGTTAGTATTGAACTTGGATTGTTTACTATGTTTAGTTGGTTTGTTGCAAAGTAGTCTAGTAGGATTTTGCCTCTTATGTTTTCTTTTGAGTAGCCCCATGCTTCACTGTGTGCGTTAAAGTCCCCTGCAAGTATTGTTTTTCCTTTGTTGTTAATTTGCGCTGGTAGGCTGTTTATTGTTTCTTCAAGGTTTTCGGATGGTGACGAATATAGAGAGTATATGGCTATTTCTTGATCCTTGGTCTTGCACATTATGCCAACGCTGTCATGTTTTATTGCTGTGATGATTACATAGATGTTTGGGTTTCTTATTATTATACCTGCTCTATTGGATTTCGATAGGTTTGTCTTCCATCCTATTGGTACTCCTGGTATGTTATTTTCTTTACTATAAGTTTCTTGGACTATTGCTATGTCTTTGTCTGTGTCTTCGAAAAATTTCAAAAATTGAAGTGTTGCTGTTTTGTTGTGTTGGAGGTTTTGTTGTACAATTTTTAATTTGTCTATTGCCGCGATGTTTTTGTTGGCTTCTTTTAATAATTTCTTGCTTTGTCTATTATTCATGATTTACTGTTTGATTTGGTTGGTGTTGTTGCCTGTTTCTCCTGAAGGCATCTCTGAGCTCGTTCATTATTTTAACTTGCGTAGAGCATTTTCTGTCATACGCACAGTGGGCTGTATCAAATCCGCTTCCATTTTTTTTGTTGTGGTTGACACAGTTTACACAAGAGTAGTTCTTGTCGACCTCGCATTTTCTAGTGTCGTGTTTGCCGCAACATTTCCCACATCTCTCTTCGTTGGTGCATGTGTGGGTTTTATGCCCGATTTCCTGGCACTTGAAGCATCTGATTAAGGTGTGGTATGGCTTAACCGTGCATGATAGGAAGCTGATGAAGATTCTTCCTATTGTGAGGAGCTTCTTGGCATCTATTGTTGGCAGCCTTACTATTGCGTGCATTCTTTTATTTTTGTCCTCAAATATTTTTGCTACTGTTTGTGTTTCCGGGGTTTTATTTAATGCTATTGTGATGCTTTTTGTTATGTCCTGTTGCTGTGTTCCATCCGGTATTCCATACACGATCACCTCATGTATTTTTGGTTTTGGTTGTGTAACTTTTAGTTCATTTTTTAGTTTTTCATTTTTCTTTATTTTTTCTCTAAGTTGATTTGCTTCTTCAATGCCCGTCATCTTTATTATAGCCTGTTGCTGTTTGCCTGTAATTATTTTTTTTAATTTTTCCGGCCTCACAGGTGTTTCCTAGATTTTTGGCTAGTTTCTCTTGCACTTCCTTTGCTGTTGCTTTTTGGTCCAGTGCTGCCACTATGACTGTGGTTTTTTCCGACGTTATCTTTTCCTTTTGTTTCACTACCTCAGAGTATGTTGTTGTTTTTTCTTTTAGTTGATTTGATGAGTTTTCAAGTGCTCTCTTGAATAAAGTGGTGTTTTCTTTAATTATCTCGGAGAACATACTTCTGCTCTCTTCTAATTGGCCCTTTAGTGTTGCGATTTCTAGCTTTTGATTGGTTGTTGTTTCATCTTGCATTTGTTCTTTTTTGATTGAGAGGATTTCTTCCTTCAAGCTGTGGATTAGTGCGTCTTGTTCGTTGAAAATTGTTACCGATTCATCCAGTTTTTTCGACGCTCTGTTTTTTGTTTTTGCCAACATATTATGGTCCTTTTCGAATATTTTTACCATCTGATTTCTGAGGTTGATGGCCAGGCTATTTTCTGGGGATTGTCCCTCGTTTGTCGGTGTGTTTGTTGAGGTGTTTATTTTATTCTACCTCAATTCTAAAATGTTTTTCAGTAATAGTTCTACGAGTTCTAATTAAATGCTTAAAAAAATTTAGAAAATACAAATCAATTGGGCGTAAACCACCCTGGTTCTGCTCTCTGTGGTCTCACATTAATGACAAGAATACAATACACAATTATAAAATAAAAATACAGTAGTTATTTCTCTTTCTTGAGCAATGATATTCAAAATATACTTGAACTTATGACCTAATAATAAACGATTACACAATTAAAATACTAATATAGACAATGAAATAAAGTAAAGGTAATTATTGAGATAAATGCATGCAGTACTAAGAGGAAAAAGTAGAGAAATTCCAGTATTGCCACTTGGCTACACTGCAATTTTTAATTGCCATTTCGCGACATGAAGGAGGAGAACAGACATGCTTTGACACAATTATCTACACTATACAACTTAATTAAACATAAAAAATAGACACATAACAAAAGCAAATATAGATTGCTGCAGTAGTTAATAGATTTCTACAGCTGATATATACGCCACATGATTGAGATAGCTGTATCATTTACAATCAGTTTTGGTGTCACAAGTCGGAGCGTCTCTTCCCAGAAATTCCATATCTCTATAACACTCTTAGTGTGCTCACTAAGATGACTTGAATAACCCTCTAAGCTATTTTAAAAAAAAAAACTGCAATGACCAAAATTACAGAAATGAGAGAGCTGTTGTTGACGAGTAGAATGCCTAATGAGTTGACCTTATAGATTGAATAGGTACGGAGATATAGATATTTTAAAATAATTCAAAAATTAAAAAAATTTAAAAATTGAGCTACAATGACCCAAATTATAGAAACGAGAGAGCTGTTGTTGACGAGTAGAGTGCCTAGTGATTGACTTTATAGATTGAATAGGTCCGGAGATATAGCCATTTTAAAATAATTCAAAAATTAAAAAAAAAAAAATTAAAAATTAAAAATAAAAAATTAAAAAATTGAGCTACAATGATCTAAATTACAGAAATGAGAGAGCTGTTGTTGACGAGTAGAATGCCTAATGAGTTGACCTTATAGATTGAATAGGTCCGGAGATATAGAAGTTTTGATAAAAAACAATTAAAATTAAAAAATATATATATAAGTGGAAACGGAAATATAGAAACACCACTAGATGCTCAATTATTAAATAGAAGGGGTTTCTAAAGGGGGAAGAAATTGAGGAAAAATGTCTAGGAGCAATAGTTTCCGAGATATGAGCTAATTAAGAATACTAATTATCTTAATTAGTCCCATATCTCCTGAGCTAATTAGTTTAGCGAAAATCTAAAAATATGGAAATGACTGGAAGGCTTGGACAATGAATGTATAAAAATTACAGTCTTCTACTGTTGTAATTCGGCTCTTAATTGTGGTATGAAGAATATACTTGAGAATGGTGAATCGAATTATCATATGCAAATTAGTAGTGTTGGTTCCCGGATTGAGGTTAAAGAGCTGAGAGGAGTCTATAACAAAGGGCTAACTTCGGTTGAGTTGCTAAGGAAGAAGCTTCCAGAAGAATCTGACAGGAAGTGAGGGGACAAAGGGTTAAGCTACCAGAAAGTTCTAGAACGTTCTACGGAAGTCGAAACTGAAAGAACAACTCTGACCATAATGGCGGACTTCGAAAATGGAGTCAAGATTGAAAATTAAAAATACAAAACTGAGCATTCTGACTAAAAGCTAAAATTGTAAGTAATAACGCTAGGAGTTCAAGAAACATAACTTGGCAATGAGAAAAATTAAATACGCTAATTTAAACAAGTTTGAATGGTGTGGGGTCATTAACAGTAGAGATATAGAATGAATTAAAAGAAAAGCTCCTAATATTTCTTTGAAAGTTTTACCAAGCTCTGCTTTCCATGCACTAGGGGGGAGAAAAAGTCCGATGGTTGCCGAAGCTACCTTTTTTTGAAAATCGTTAAAAATCAGAAAATGCATTTACAGAAAAAAACAAGTCGCGGATCGATTGACAATCGGTTCTTCTAATATTTGTTATAAAATCTAATCATAATTTTGGAAGGGAGGGGCTATAGAGTTTATGGAACTCAAAATATTGATTCAGCGTTACTCAAATTCGCGTTTGCAGCTACAAAATTCTAAGTTAAAATAGTTTAAAAATTTCGAATAAGCACACATACAATTAAAATGATTGATATACAATAATTATTATTGCTGTAAAAGCGGTTTTGTACTGTATTCAATATTTTAAGAGATGTTAATGCACAATTAAAATGGTAGAAAGGAGGACTTAGTCAAAATCATGATGTAAACAAACGCTAGAATTACTATAAAATTTTCTCTATTAAACACATTGAAACAATTTATACATTAAAACAAAGGTAAATAAACATAGATTCATAATGAAACCACAGAGAGACTCTCACCAGGGCAGTTTTCGGCTTTTTTTTAGCCACTCATCTTATGAATCGTGTAATCCTTAAAATAATATAATATTTCGATGATAATTGCTGAATTTTTCCACAAAAACACTGTTGAACACTATAAAGCAAGCTGTGCTAGCTTGTATCACAAATTCCAGCGGTTTATACGCTATTAATGATAAAGAAACACTATTTTTTTATCACTTTTCGAATCACAACACTTTCACTTCTCTCGCTACGGGAGAGGGTTTACTTTCTCGGGAGCTCACTACACACGTCTTACCTCCTCGGCGATCAGGGGGATCATTATCAATCTGATCTTAGACGCCGCAGGAGTGCCACTGGCCTTCCCGAATTAACGGGATTTCAGTGTTGGTTGCACAACTACGGAAAGGGAGGATTGATAAACCACTCTGGGTATCGCAAGCAGCCCTTTGGCTGAGTTCACTGTTGTTAATCAGTGATAATCGCTAGGTCCGTTCCGCTTTGAGAGTTGTCTGGTGCATATCAACACGTCAGAACGGCTCTCAATCGTGAGGAGTTCTAGGAACTCTTGCTTTAGGCCTGTTTGAGTGATTCCTGGCGAATAGCACACATTTTATGGCCATCGGCAGCAATCACTCTACTAAAACTACTTATAGAAATCATTAAATTATAGAAAATCAAAACAAAAATTAGACAACTAAGAGAAAGATTACTGATATTTACATATGTACAATAAAATTGTTAACACAATTATTTAAAGGAAATGGCTGTGTATGGTAATTAGTATTACACAAGCTGTTAGGGGATATAGATACAATAATAGATTAAGAACATGCTTTTTGTTTCTATTGTGTAATGTAGTCTATATTATGGGTTACAAAGTCCATCACTTTAATAATTTTTTCCTTTATTGTTTTGGAGAATGCTGCATTTTGTGCCCAGGTTGCATATGTATCTGGATTTGGGTGGAGAACGTGATTTGAGTCTGTTAAAGAGCAGGAGAAGAGATAGTGTTCCGGCGTGCCAGTTTCACCACAAATGCAGTTGTCCGTATCTTTAATATTGAACCTGTATAAGTACGCGGGGAAGGGACCATGTCCCGTTACAAAGTAGTTTAGATATGTATTTATGGACATCTTCGTTGACACTGTTGGAAGAAATTGATGGGTTCTTCTTCCTGTAAGCTGAGTGTCCCACTCTTCTTGCCAGATCTTGAGGCTATTCAATTTTAGTTCTCTTTTCAGTAGGCTTGTTGGGCCTTTTAATTGGGATTGATGTATTGTTTGCTTTGTCGCTTCTTTGGCAAGAAAGTCGGCTCGTTCGTTACCCTTGTTGCCGACATGTGCTTTGATCCACAATAGGCTGATTGATTTGTTGTTGATTGTGTATAAAAGATTTCTGATATCTTGAACCTGACTATTTTTGTTAAAAAATCTGTTGATGGCTGTGAGAGATGAATAACTGTCCGTGAAGATGTTAATTCTTTTATAGTTAGTATTTATGAGCCATATTAAGGAATTGAGGATTGCATGAAGTTCAGCTTGGAATACTGAGTTGTGGCCTTGAAGGCTTTCTTGCCATGTGTGAATTTCTATTTCGTTGTTAAATGCTACGAAGGCTGAGCCTACCCTATTGTCCAATTTCGATCCGTCTGTATAAATGTATGTCTGTATGTGTTTCTTTGTTCTGTATTTTTTAAAATTTGTGATGGTTTGGCCCATGGAGGTTCGCTCCACTGTGAAATTGATTCTTGAAAATCATTATGTTGATATGTGTGATGATGAAAAGATGCATTAATTTTGAGCCGTGTGATTTTTGTAAATGTGGCTTCCCTTGCTGCTACCAGGTAGGTCGGCTCTAGTCCACTTAGAATTAGCAAAGCTGAGGTTGGAGAAGTTCTATACGCGTTAGTAATTTTTAAAGCAAATTGTCTCTGTATAGAGTTGAGTAGTTTGATTTTCCTTATTGTAATGTTATCAGCCCATATTGAAGCTGCGTAGCATATGATCCGCTCCGCCACCGATTTGTACCATAGTCTGGTGAATTTGGGGTTGATACCCCATCCTCTACCTGACATGGTTGCCAATTTATTAGATTGAATTAGGAGGGTACTTTTCAAATGTTGAATGTGAGGGAGGAAGCTTAGATTTTGATCCAATATAACTCCTAAATATTTGAGTGTTGGGTTGCATTTTATTGACCAGTTGCCAAATTTCAAGATTGGTTTTCTTTTTAACGATCCTTTTTTCCCAAATACAATTGCTTGTGTTTTGTCCTGTGAAATCTGTAGTTTTTCTTTTAACGCCCAGGATTGAAATTTTTTTGAGAGCTGTTGTAGTTTTTAATTCCAACGACCTTCTATTGCTGGCGCTTATTATGAATATAAAGTCGTCAGCAAAGGCTTGTAACGTTACATCCTCTTCCCAGGTTTCTTTTAAGATAAGATTTGCTATTATTGTCCACAGGAAAGGGCCGAGGCATGATCCCTGTGGGCAGCCTTTTGTAGATCATGAATGATTTTCCTATTTCCATGGTTGCATTCAATTTGTCTGTTTTGTAGGTAATCACAAATAATATTTAGTAGATCTTGAGGGCAGTTGTCATCCTTTAGGGTCTTTATGATAGAGGGCCACCACAGTGAATCAAACGCTCCCTTGATGTCGATGGATATGATAAGGGTGTGAGAATTTCTTGCTTTATTTGAATATATAATTTTTAATAGATTGTGGAGGGCATGCTCTGTCGATAAGCCGCTTCTGAATCCGAATTGGTTATTATTAATGAGTTTGTGGCTGTAGTAGTGAAATTGCAGTCTATTAAGAATGAGTTTTTCAAAACATTTGCCAAGAATGGGGAGGAGCGTGATTGGTCGATAAGAGGAGGGAATTGTTGGGTCTTTAGTTGGTTTATTGAAAAGAATAACTTCTCCATATTTGAAAGAAATGGGAAAGCCACCCATGCTTTTACAAGTATTATAAAGTTGCAGCAGCTTGTTTGCTTCTAGCTTGTGGAAGAGATTTAATATTCTGCCATCTAGCCCATCCGGGCCTGGAGCCTTATCTTTGGGCATGGTTTTGATTATATGATGGAGTTCTTCTTTTGTGAATGGTGGAGACTGTTGAATGTTAGTATTGCTTTGCCTTATCTTAGTTGCGATGGTTCTAATCTCTTTTTTGTTGATTGTTGTCTTCTTGTTCATTATCTTCTTGGAAGAGGGATGATAAGATGTTTTTGATATTTATTTCACTAGAGTTGTTTGTTGTTGTGTTATGTAAAATTGGAGGCTGAAAAAAATTATTAAATGCAGCTTTATATGTCTGACCATAGGGAGATTTAGCTTCGGAACAGAACTTTTTCCACGAGTTTGACTTTTCTTTGTTTATAAGTTTTTTTAAGATCGCTTTTTCCTTTTTATATTGAGAGGTCCAGAATAATTTTTGTTCCATATCTGTTTGTAATTGGGAGCGTCTTCTTATTGCTCTTGTTCGTGAACGTTGCTGTTTAATTTTTTCATTCCACCATGGCGTTAATTTGGCCGTGAATTTTTGGCTTTTTCTTTTAAATGCTGATTTAGCGGAGTCTATTAGTGCTGTTGTGATGTCAGTGGCTGCTTTATCTAGTTCCCCCTTATTATTAATATGATTTAGGTCTATTGCAGAAAGTTTTTCTTTAAGATTGTGGTTGAATTTTTTGAAATTTCCATATTTAGTTTTAAATCTTGAAATTATTGGGATAATTATTTCACTGTTGATGTTGAAGGTTATTGTGAGGTGATCGCTGCCAACTTCAAAGTCTTCGACTACCCAGCTAGAGATTTTATTATAGAGTGTTGGTGTACACAGGGTTAAGTCTGGCCATCCTGCTGCATTATCTCTGACGAAGGTAGGTTTTGATTCTGGTGGATTGATTAGGAATAGGTTTTTTTGTGCAATGAATTCCATGAGGTCTCGACCTCTCTGGTTCTCTGAGCTATAGCCCCATATTGTACTATGTGCATTAAAATCTCCACACAGTAGTTGAGTAGTGTTGTTGGGGAATTTCTGTTCATAATGTTGAAGCGGTACGTTGATGTCTTCTGAAGGTGATGCATATAGGGATGTAATTACCAAATCTTTTCCTTCAAGAGGGATTGTGATGGAGATGCTATCTGGTGACTGGTCTGCTATTGTTAATGGTATAGACGATGATCGAATGATTATGGAGGCTCTTTTTGTAGTACTTGTAAGTTGTCTCCATCCTGTGGGGACTCCTGGGATTTTGTCTTTGAAATAAGGTTCTTGTATTAGAGCTATATCTATGCTTTCCTCCTCCATTGTCTTTAGGAATAGGAGAGTTGCAGATTTAGAGTGTTGTAGATTCTGCTGGGCTATTTTGATCATTGGATGTTTGGTAAAGTTGAAATCTATTGGCTGATTATGTCGATTTTCACTAAGGTTATTGTTCATGATTAGGCTATTATTCATGATGGTGCAGATCTTGCCTATTCTGTGTGTTCAAATGATCTTGTTTTTGGGAAACTGTTGGTTGTTGTTGGGGTACTGTGGGGGCTTCTTTCTGTTGTCGTATCATTCTGTTTAACTGGTTCCTGTAGGTTGGGCACTTGACGTCAAAGGCATAGTGATCTGCTGGTAGGATGTCTGCCTCGTTGTTATTGTGGTTTGTACAATTAACACACTTCTTGGTTTGAGATGAACACGTTCTTGTGTCATGTTCGTCCCCGCACTTACCGCACATCATTGTGTTCTTACAATTGTAAGACAAATGACCTATCTGCTGACATTTAAAACATCTCTTAAGTCTGTGGTAAGGCTTTACCTGGCAGGCTATGAAGTTAATTAAAAGTCTACCTTTGAGGAGCACTTTTTGAGAGTCTGTTGCAGAGAGTGTTGCTAGTGCATGCTGTCTTGAGTTTTTATCAGTGAATATTTTTTTCCATATGTATCTCCGCTTTTTCATGTGATATTGCTCTTTGTATAGCTATTATTATTTGTTCTTTACTAGTTTCCTCCGGGATTCCATAAATCATGAGTGTTTGTTTTTTCTGTTGTGGCTCAAAAACCTTTGCCACCTGGTCTATTTTTGCTTCCTTGTTAATTTTATCATGCAATTGCTTTAATTGTTCTTTGTTCTTTGTTTTTATAATAAGATCTTCTTTTTTTGTTGATGTATACCTTTTGCACTGCTGCTGCCTCCTGTGTGTTTTTCAGAGTTTTGCTTATTAGTTGTTGGAGCTCTTTGCCTGAGCATGTGCCTTCAGTGGGACGAATGATGAGTGTTGGGGTTTGCTTTTTTATTTTCAGCTTTTCTGCATAAGTAGTGCTTTGTTGCTGTTGGTGTAGCATAGAGTTAGTCTTCTTTTGTTCATCTAAGATGTTTTTCAGCCGTCTGTTTTCCTCGATGGCCTTGTCGAGCATTAGTCTACTCTCCTCCAATTTTCCCTCTAGTTTTGCAATGTGGAGGTCCGTTGTGTTTGTGTCGCCGGGGGAGTCAAGTACGACGCACTTTCCTTTCGGTGATAGTTTAAGTGCTGCTCTAAGCTCAAGTATTTCGCTAGATTGGGCTATAAAAAGCCGATCTATTTCTCTAAATTTTTCACGAACTTTGTCTTTGGTGGGGACCGACATGGTTTTAACCCTCTTAAAGATTTCCTCTAAGTCCCTTGCAATGTTAATCAGTACTGTGATCCCTTCTGTGAAGTCAATGTCTTTAGGTTTATCACAATCTGACATTTTGCTGATAGATTGCCGTTCTGACATAGCAGAAGATAATCAAAAGTATATAAAAGAAAAAAAAAAAAAAAAAAGAACAGTTCTAGTCCTAGAAGTAAGTAAGTATAAGAATAAAAGAATACAAATAAGCTAGCTAAACTACCCTGGTTGTACTCCCCGTGATTCATTTTATACACAATAATAAAATAAAAAGAAATTACACAACATAAAACAGCAGTACAAGAACAGCATAAAAATAATAGAAAATACAATTATAAGGAATACAAAATAAGAAAACGATGGATAACATAAGACTTAATAAAAAAAAAGAACATGAGTAATTAATACAAGAAAACTTATTACATATACAGTGATAGAATTGAACAAACAATATAGGAAAAAGCTGGTTTTGGCTATTGTTACTAATACATGAAGTCTGTAAGTAATTAAGCATAAGTATATAAAAATACAATAAGTAAATAAAAATAATAAATAGTAAATAAACTAGTAAATAATAGTAAATAAACTAAATAAAACTACAATAAGTAGAAAAAAAGAGAAATCTTAAAGTACTAAAATAACTAAAAACTTTCAGAAGATGACAGTGGTCATTTCTGAAGTTTGAATGGCCAATCGCGACACATATAAAATTAAAAAACATGTTTGAATGCAATAGGAGCATCCCTTTCCAGAAAATCCCCATCCCTTTAACCATAAACTCCGGAAGGCCTTCACCCAGTCCTGCCCGCCACATGAAATTCTTGCTAATGGCTTAAAAAAAAAAAAAAAAAAAAAAAAAAAAAAAAAAAAATTACAGAATGGCTAATGAGGAAGTGCAGGATATAGCTGAAAGCGGCTCAAAGGGCTATGACTAAAAGTGCAGGAACGAGGCCTGTCGAGCCAGTGAAACGCCTGTTATGAGAAATTTTTTTAAAAAAAAATGTAAAAAATCTAAAAAAATTATAACAAATGGTCTACGGAGGAAGTGGATAGCATAGATGAAAGCGGCTGTAGTAGCTGTAACTCGTGATGTAAGAACGAGACAAATGTGACGTAAGGAACCCTTTTAATGAGCAATTTTAAAAAATTTAAAAAAAAAATATTTAAAAAAAAATAATAAAAAAAAAAAAAAATTTTAACAATTGGTCTACTGAGGAAGTGGATAGCATATATGAAAGCTGCTGTAGTAGCTGTAACTCATGATGTAAGAACGAGACATATGTGACGTAAAGAACCCTTTTTATGAGCATTTTTAAAAAAATTTAAAAAATTAAAAAAAATATAAAAAAAGTGACTAAGAGGAAAAAAGTAACAGGAAGTGAAAGAGCTCTTGATGACGAGTTGAATGACTATTAGATAGAAAATGTAGGATGAATAGAAGTTCAATCTGATCTTGGGGAATATTACACCACTCATCAAGCAATGCCCTCCGAAGTTCCGGTTGACAGGTGGGAGGGGGTTGACGGGCTGCAATTCGTCGGCCAAGCATATCCCACACATGCTCTATTGGATTCAAGTCCGGTGAGTATGCTGGCCAATCCATACGGGTGATATCCTCCAATTGAAGGCATTCGTCTACAGTGTTTGCACGGTGAGGACGGGCGTTGTCATCCATAAACAGAAATTCAGCACCCATCGCGCCCCGAAACAAACGTACATGTTGTGTTGTTCCAGAATGACATTCCGATAGATGTGGCCTGTCATTGTTACCTGTCATGTGATTGTTACACTCTGAACATGCAGGTCAGATCTGGAACCAAGAATAATTCCTCCCCAAACGAGCCATTCTGCACCACCGTAACGGTGTCGTTCAATGGTGTTCTCTTGGTGATAACGGGTACCTGGCGCACTCCATATGAAAGTCCGGCGAGAATCAGACTGCAAACTAAACCTGGACTCGTCGGAAAACATCACACAAGACCACTGTTGCGGTGTCCACAATGAATGCTCTCTACTCCAGGTTAATCGCAGACGACAGTGAGTTGCGGTAAGTGGAACACATCTGACAGGCCTACGAGCATATAGACCAATGTACCCTAAGTGTCTGTACACGGTCTGCCTTGAAACTGTCGTACCGGTAGCTGAAGAGAGCTGACGAGACAGGTCTGATGCTGTCTCCGTCTGTTTCTTTTGGCAGTAACTGCTAATTACCGGTCCTCATTCGGTGTTGTAACTCGGGGGAGACCTGTGCTGTAACATCTACTCACATTACCATCATCTTGGAATCGTTGCCAAAGCCTGGTGATGACACTCTGGGCGATTCTAAGTTCTTCGGATACTTCCAGCTGGGTACGTCCACATTCCAGTCGTCCGATAATTCTACCACGTAAAAAATCATCCAAATGCTTCCTTTGTGCCATAACTATGCAGTTATTGCACTGAAAGGCTTTTAAAGCGCTTGTGAACAATTTTACTTCTTTGCCACCATTCCTTATATATCCCTCTCTTACACTCTCGTCATTGTGACGTACTATCCGCGCCATCTGGTGGTTTGCTGTAATTTGCATATTCTTCTTCAAGATGTGTGTGATAATTCTACAGGTGAAATTTTTATTTTAGAGTTCAATTTCTGTGTGATTCTGAATTATCCTTAATTTATGGACATGAGTGTAAATTGAGGGAGAGTTTGTATATTGAGAGAGTAATGAATGTCGGCGTTGCAATAGAACCAAGGAGCGCTAATAATCATGCGGAGAATTTTGTTTTGAAGGCGATTGATGATAGCAAAATTTGATTTAGATGCAGATCCCCAGACTGGACTTGTGTATGTTATTAGCGGACGGAGGTAGTATTCCAATACTTATTTCTATTCTCTATTTTCATTCCATTACTTATTCTACACTCATGTCCATAAATTAAGGATAATTCAGAATCACACAGAAATTGAACTCTAAAATAAAAATTTCCCCTGTAGAATTATCACACACATCTTGAAGAAGAATATCAAAATTACAGGAAACCACCAGATGGCGCGGATAGTGTATCACAATGACGAGAGTGTAAGAGAAGGGTATATAAGGAATGGTGGCAAAGAAGTAAAATTGTTCACAAGCGCTTTAAAAGCCTTTCAGACATACTCCATATTAACCATCATACTAACCATGTTGTACTGTTTTTTGTAAATAGGTTCTTTTTTGAAATTTGCTCCAGGAAGTAAAAATCGCAATTTTTATTAATTATGTCAAACATATAGCATCTTTTTTTGCACTTTACCTTGTTTAATAAGACTTCACAAATAAGTAAAATTTGTTTTGTTTCTGTCTCTTTCTTTACCTGAACTTCATTTTCCTTAATTTGTGGATATGAGTGTACTTGAGTGGTAAGCCATCTGAATTATAATCCAACTAACTGTCCAAAGACTCCTATATCTGGGGCAGAGATGGATATAGTAAACCTTCAAGTTGCATTATAATCGGATGAATCTTGGCTATTTACTAAATGCTTCGTATTTAGTGATGCTCAAAAACTGTGTCGAAAGTAATTCAATTGTTTTTCTCTTTAACTGTAATTACATATTTATTAATGATGACTTTTTTTTCTATTGTATTTTCAATACCAAGTGCCCAATTTCTAGCTCCTGTTTTGTCCCTTATAAAAAACATTTCTTGAATTGGCTTCCATGAAATTCATTTTAAAATTATAATGATTTTCGAACCATGTTCAACAAAACATAGTAGTTCTCTATTACACTACTCTTCCTCATAATATGCGTTCGGATATTTTGTGCTCAAAGACTTTGAAAGCTTTTCCGCTGAGAAAGTATTAAAATTCAGAACGATTTGTAGAAAGATGATCGAAAGCAAAAAGAGAATGAACAAAATAAAGAACTAACAAAAAAGTAAAATTTTACACCAAATAACTAGAAGTAGACGAAGCAATGTACTCTATAATTTCAGGAAGCACACAGAGTTTTGAAAAAGGTCAATACCGGAATGAAGAATGAACAGAAGAATTAAACAGAAAGGCGACAGGAGAAAACAATTTCAAAAGAACACAGGATAGAAGCACAGAGTAATGAATATCTGAACTCATTTCCCAAACTAGAGCACATGTAAAAGATCTCAGTTTACCGGCGGAAAAACGGAATGCTCTAAATCCGAAGACTTCCCGAACTGGTCACAGCCTCCAATTCAGCAATTTAGGATTATGTTGCAGTTTAAAGTTTTTTTCCCATTGGTTTACAATCCTATCGATTTTGTGCAGTAAATTCGGAAGACATTGTGATAATGAAATAAATGAATTTTGCTGATAATGATATAGCAATTCAACTAATACAACGAGAGAGAAATAAATTAATAGTTTAAAAAAACTAAGAAACACGCTTTTAGAGTTAATCAAATTAAAAAGTAAAAAATAATTATTAACATAAGAATAAAATGACTGATGAGAAAATGAATGTCACTGTTCTAAAAGCATGGGGTGCTCGATATCAATCGTTATAATTTTTCACTAGTTTCATTCCGAAATGCAGAGTTAGTTTTAAAATGTCATACAAAGCACCCCACGCTTTTAGAACAGTGACATTCATTTTCTCATCAGTCATTTTATTCTTATGTTAATAATTATTTTTTACTTTTTAATTTGATTAACTCTAAAAGCGTGTTTCTTAGTTTTTTTAAACTATTAATTTATTTTTTACTTTTTAGTTTGATTTACTCTAAAAGCGTGTTTTTTTAGTTTTTTTAAACTATTAATTAATTTTTTACTTTTTAGTTTGACAGACAAACAAACATTCAGGTGAAACAACTGTTTCCTTTCTGAAAGACGCCTGTAAATGTTTCTTTTCAGCTTAAATAGTGTATATGAGGAGAAACAGATCTCCAGGGCAAAAAGTGAGTTACATACATGCATACAAACATACAAACATACAGGTGAAGCTAATAAAAGCGTATTAAAAAGTACACGTGAGGAGCAGCGGATAAAAGCGTGATTTTTTAGTTTTTTTAACTCTAAAAGCGTGTTTTTTAGCTTTTTTAAACTATTAATTTATTTTTTACTTTTTAGTTTAAAAGACAAACAAACATTCAGGTGAAACAACTGTTTCCTTTCTGAAAGATGCCTGTAAATGTTTCTTTGCAGCTTAAATAGTGTATATGGAGTGAAACAGATCTCCAGGGCAAAAAGTGAGTTACATACATGCATACAAACATACAAACATACAGGTGAAGCTAATAAAAGCGTATTAAAAAGTACACGTGAAGAGCAGCGGATATCGTAAAGCAACAAAGTCAAAGCGTATAAAAAAATAACCCATTAAAACTGTTATACTTAACCCTTTGCACTCGAGGGCTCCGGAGAGGAGGCATTTAAATTATTTCATTATTAAATTATTTATTATTTTCCTAAGATCATATTCACATATAAGTTTGATATACGCATTAAAAGAAACGCATTATTTATAGTGTTATTTGCATTGTCTCCGCAGCGGAGCCCTCGAGCTTGAAGACACATTTTAAATGGCTCCGCTCGAAAGCCCTCGAGTGCAAAAGGGTTAATATTTTGTCTAGCCTGCGAAATGAAGAATCGGACAATATCTAAAAAGG
Organism: Caerostris darwini; assembly: GCA_021605075.1. Taxonomy (NCBI): domain Eukaryota; kingdom Metazoa; phylum Arthropoda; class Arachnida; order Araneae; family Araneidae; genus Caerostris; species Caerostris darwini. The sequence continues at coordinate 80,541 of BPLQ01004306.1, forward strand.
GAAATGTTAAAACAGTGATCAAACTTAGGAAATTATTTGTTGAAAATGTTTTTTTTTTTTTTTTTTTTTACTGTTGTTATGAGAAAATGTGGAACTTAAGGTTAGTAGGAGTCAATATACAATAAAGAAGTCTGTTAATTGTAAGTCAGGAAATCAATAATAATGGAGCGGGTTTTTAATATGCGTACTCGCGAGCGCACACATATATACACATCCATTACTAATATACTTTTGGTATACACTCGGCCATCAGGCTCATTTACATATATATATATATATATAGCTCTCGGTACCACAGGTTTCTAGTTCAAGTTGCAGCGGTGCCATGGATGTTTGTAGTGGTCCGGAATCCACTTTAAACCGCTGGTCCCGGTCTAATAGGATCGTAGAGTGTTGTGGGGGCAGTGATACTCGCATCCGTAGTATATCTTCAAGCTACACGTGCCCCCTGGGTAGTGCTAAATGAGTAGGTGCAGCCCTTGCTTATGACATAAAGATTAACTGTCTCTGTATTGCATTATAACAACAACAACAACAACATATATATATATATATATATAAATGGATGTAAATGTGCGTGCGAGCGCGTATATGTGTGTGTGTAAAGGACACAAAACCCAAAATAGGACAAATGAATAAGTTAAGGGCACGCCAAACTCTGTTACTGGTATTCGCTGCATGCGATTGGTATATATATCAAAAACATGATAGCATTCGCAATACAAAATTTTTAAAGTGTATGTTTTAAAATTTTCCAAATGAAAAAATACAAATTTTAATACACGATCAGGTTGCCCATAATATTTAGAAATTAATGTAAGATTACTCGTACGTATAGTCGCAATCTTAAAAAAAAAATTAATAAAAAAAAACTATAAAATTCTAAACAATTGTTTTCTTGAAAAAATTTTATTTTCGCTTTGAAATAAAATTCGTTTGCTTTCACTAGACGATCTTTCAGAACAACGTTAAATTATTCAATTCCTACTATTAGTTTACACTTTCCCTATATATATCTTGTTCAAATTTTCAATCGTTCATAAAATACTTTTTATTCATCCACTTAAGTTCAAATACATTTTTTTGAACTTGTAGTGGATGACACTTGATGTTAATACGGTTTTTTCAAATATTAATTCAGTAATTAAATTGAATTAATTAATTTTAGTTTTATATGGGAGAAAAAATAAAGGACTTTCTGCAATATAATGAAAAAAGAAATTTGTCTTGCAATGGGCAAAGCTGGTAGAGCGTCGGCGTACAATCTGGATGTTAATACAGTTTTTTAAATATTAATTCATTCATTAAATTGAATTAATTAATTCTAGTTTTTCTTAGATTTAAGTTGCCTATATCTACCAATAGATGGCGCCAGATAAACTTAAAAAAAACGAATTAAAATTATTTATAAAGGACTTTCTGCAATATAGTGAAAAAAAAATAGGAATTAACTTAAATTTTTTTTTTTTTTTATATTACTTGTTTTTTCTTCTGAATTAATTATTTTAACTAAATTATCTCATAATTACTGAATTGTTTTGTTAGTAAATATTATGCGTAAAAGAGCTCGTGGACAAAAAAAAAAGCGTGATTGAGATTAAAATTTCAGCGAAAATGTCCAAAGTTGAAAGTAATCAAGGGCAGGAATAATCCCGCGTTTCCAAATAATACCCAAACGCTCATAAACTGCAGCAACGAAACAGAAAATCATTTAATGAATTTAAAAATCAAAAGCTTCTTCTTTCAATCTGTTAGCTTTAGAGGTTCATTCAATGACTTTAGCCAGAGTGAATACCGCTTGGAGGTCGCCACCCATTCATGCATGGTACGTCGCTAAATATCCTGGTATGTCCTTGCAGTGCTCCTGTCCTAGATCTGCTCAAGCGGCTTTAGCTAGATTAAGGACTGGCCACACTAAGAGTTTAACCTTCAATGGACACGAGAAGACATATGCCCTTTGTCATTGTTCGGCCATCGTGTCTCCCTCTCATCTCATCGATTGTATTGGTGCCTCTGTGAGGCAACTGTTGAATGAGGGGAGGATCTTTACGATCTATTGATGCAGCATGATCTACTGGACTTGGTTTAGGATTCTAAATCAAGGGGATAAGCAACAACAACAACAAAAATCAAAAGATTGAACAAAAATTCTACATTGACGGATATAAAAAAAACACAGAAATTTGTACAAAATATATATTGACAAAGTGTGAAAAGAATAATAGAGTAAATTCGAAAATCCGATATAAATTAGTAATTTCTAATGAAATTAATTATAACATTCTGAGGATACCTTTATCAAAGAATACGCATTCTCAAGGCATAATAAATCCTGTTATTAAGATAACAGGATCTAAGTCATATATACATAGTCCAGTCACATTAATGTGACCACTACCTACTTTCGACATCAACGGGAAATAACCAGTCACAAAAGGCAGGTGGCAGCACATTGCAGTGGTGTGTATATAAAGAATTCCACTTAATACCACTTAAATACCACTTAATACCACATTCCACACAAAGCCAGACTATACAAGAGTGTATATTCTGGCTTTTGACAGGTGGTCACATTAATGTTACTGGACTGTGTATATATATGGAAATAGAAGGAAGGAAATAAATTAAAAAATCTTTATTCAGAAGTGCAAATGGATTAAGTAAATTTAAAAAAAATATATTGTTTAAATTTTTCATATAAAAGAAACTATGTATTAAAACATTTTTATTTGTTATTCCTTTAGTATATTAAGTGAATGTATTCTTAAATTTTTATTATTTTGAGAAACGTAATTTAATTTTGTTTAACTACTAACTGTCAGCGTTTAACTACTATCCCGTCAGCGTTGCTGTGGCTCAGTCTGGTAAAATAGAGGAAAAAAAGCGCACGTTTCTAATACACAGTGCAGACACATTAATGTGACCACCACCTACTTTCAACGTCAACGTGGAATAACCAATCACAAAAGGCAGGTGGCAGCACATAGCAGTGGTGTGTATATAAAGAATTCCACTTAATACCACTTAAATACCACTTAATACCACATTCCACAGAAAGCCAGAATATACAAGAGTGCATATTCTGGATTTTGACAGGTAGTCACATTATTGAAAATAGAAGGAAGGAAATAAATTAAAAAATCTTTATTCAGAAGTGCAAATGTGATTAAGTAAATTAAAAAAAAATATTATTTAAATTTTTCATATAAAAGAAACTATATATTAAAAACTTTTTTATTTGTTATTCCTTTAGTATATTAAGTGAATGTACTCTTAAATCTTTATTACATTTAGAAACGTAATTTAATTTTGTTTAACTACTAACTGTCAGCGTTTAACTACTACCCTGTCCGCGTTGCTGTGGCTAAGTCTGGTAAAATGGAGGGAAAAAAAGCACACGTTTCTAAAATATTTAATTTCATAATGCTTGTACGTAGTACAATATTTTTTGTTATTCCATTATCTGTGCGGATATAGAGTTTGTCTCGTTTGTTGACTATAGAACAAGCAATATATAACTCTCTATGTGAGAGACAGTCTGTGTCTATATCTAAACCGTGCAATTCTAATAATTGTCCCTGAAATGATCGCAAACTCTAATCGAATTAGGAATTTCAATCTCTTAATTTGAAATGATATGTCTATTGGATTCATACTACTGTGCCCCAAAAGTAAGAACAATTATTTTTAAAAAAAAACCTCTTTATTTATTCTTTCAAATTTATTTCATCGCCTTCAAAGTAATCCCCTCCTTATGCCTATTTTTTTCCAATCTTCGATGCATGCTAAAAAGTCATCGGCAAGGGATGGCTTTCAAAGTGCGCGTCGATTCACGTTGAATCTCTTCAATCGACTCAAAACGGTGTCCCCGAAGTAGTCTTTTTAGTTTAGGGAATAGCCAGCAGTCGCACGGAGTGAACACGGTGGTTGTGGAACGATATGGGTATTCATTTTTGGCGAAAAAGTCACGAAGAATCAATGCATTGTTGCTTCTACGGCGTTGCTCATAAAATGTTTTACTGCAATCCGCGATATTTCATAACATGATAACTGGCACGCCTATTGTCGATTGCAGTACTCTGCTTGAGAATTCCAGGTTGTCCGCCGACTCGCTCTCCTCATTTGCTATTCAACTGATTTTCTACTACATTCCATGTGTAATACTTCCGAATACAGCAGTATTTTAGTAAACGTTGTAGCCGGTGGATTCATGCTTATTTGTTGTACATTTGCAACTGTAGTGGCCTCAATGGTCGAGTGTCTAGCGTTCTGGCGCTCGGTACCACAGGTTTCGGGTTCGAATCCCGGCGGTGGCATAGACGTTTGTAGTGGTTCAGAATCCCCTTTAAGCCGTAGGTCCCGGTCTCATATGACTGCAAGAGCGTCACGGAGCAAAAGTCAGACTTCTACCTACGGATGCTCCATCACAACAGAAGCTGCCCCCTTTCCATCCCTCCATGAGTAAATCACTCATGAGATGTCTGTCCCGCACTGCAGCACATTGAGGATTAGTCACAGCAGTAACAACAACATTTGCAACTGGGAAATAAAGGTGTTAACCATTTTCTAGATATACTGTGAACAACAGTTGGACTGCGTTCATGTATGGTAAATGAAAATAAAATCGTCATACAGAGCTTCATTGCTGTTTATGTATCCAGCCTGATACTTTGTGATTTCATAGATATGCATGACAGCATTTCTATCCCTTCTTTCTGGTTGCACTCCAAAAACTGTCATGTCGCTGGCCTTTATTCAAATGATTGCAAATATATTTGATCAATTTTACGGAGTTACTGTATTCCACTTTTTTAATACGCTTTGTATGTTTTTGATAACAACTGCGAATACGGAACACCCCAGAGTCTACTTGGATGTTACAATTTCGCATTTGCGTGGTTGCTAATTTACAGCCATCTTCTGCTCATCTTCATCTGTATAAGGCAGGGATGGGCAAAAGTTTTCGGTCGCGGGCCAAAAATCGGAAGAAAAAAGTTTGGCGGGCCAAGATAAATTTTTCTCAAATTTAAAAAACATCATACAAGTATTACAATTTAAATATGTTAATGAGATGAATGAAATTGCGATTTCATTTCTAAAAGTTCCTTATATTGAGGGTCGAAGTGAGATGTACCGATTCTTGACAATCTGTTTCTGAAATAATTCTTTCTAAGGTTCATAGTCTTTCTCACATATATAAGATGAAGCAAACACAGCACTGATTTTCTGGGCGTGACATATTAAATTTAGGAAACTAACTTTCGATAATTATTTGTAAAACTCTAACTTTGGCATATTTAGAAACAACTGCTATATATTTCTTTTAATTTGGCTCGGACCGGCAAATTAAAATTCTATCCGCGGGCCGGAGAGAAACTTTCTTTTGGGCCGGAGTTGGCCCGCGGGCCGTAGTTTGCCCATCCCTTGTATAAGGGATATAGGGCCTGAATGGCCGAGTGGTTAGCGCTGTGGTGCTTGGTACAACAGGTTTCGGGTTCAAGCCCCGGCCGTGCCATGGTTGTTTGTAGTGGTTCGGAATCCACTTTAAAAAGTAGGTCCCGGTCTAATAGGATCGTAGAGCGTTGCGGGGGCTTTGTTACTCCGCGTCCGTGGCTTATCTTCAAGTTACACGCGCCCCCTGGGTAATGCAAAGTGAGTAAGTCTCTGCAGCACTTGCCTTAAGGCATTCAAAACCAAGCTGTCTGTGTTTGCCAGCTGCATTAGAAAGAAAAAATGTATAAGGGATATCCATCGTTTTCTGTAACTTTGTATACTAATGCTCGAGGATATCATTTAGATAATTTTCCGTCTAGCATGCATGGTGAATTAGGATTCAGTGTAATACTGTAAGGCCCATGTATCTTATTTTCATCCCAACTTCATGTAAATCCTTATCGAAGTCAGCTTCAGGTGTTTCAGCGCATATTATATAGCGATTTTTTTAAAGTGATTTTGATTTAGAGCCAGTTTAGTATATGTGAATGTGACAATCCTCTCTTTTGCCATTTCACTGAGTAAATCCAGCAGTTCATAGACACAACACTTTATGCTTTATTCATGAAATACATCAGCTATTTCAACTTTTGTCTGAAAATACGTGCTGTGATGTCATGATTATTCACAGGAGATCGCCCAGGAAGAAGAGCTGTCCCAAGCCGGATTACATGCAAATGTAGTGAACGGATTTGGACTCTCGTAGCAGCCAGCATACACAATTGTATCTTAACTTGCAATTGGCTACTCATGCAAATCACGTGGACTACCTGATAATGAAGATGAGAAAATCGTGGTCTTCCAACGTTAGTTCCAACGTCTTCCAACAATTATAACTTCATCTCGCAAATGAGCGTACAACTTCAAATGAGCGTATCCTTCAGAGCGAAGCTTGGTTTGATTCAAAAGAAGGAATATCAGACATTATGTTTTGATTTTTATGTATTGTTATGATGTGTACAATATTGTAATGAAATTTTTCAATTTTTAAAGTATGTTCAAAAATACTTTTTTTTAACAAATTATACTTTTTTAGCTTAACACATTAAAGTACACGAAGTGTTATGCCACAATTTTACCTTTCACTAAATTTATAGCAGTTTATTTGACATTTTATTTCTTGTAAAAAATTCTTTATATATATATGGATATTAACTAGCGTTAATAAGCCATTTTAAGAAATAAAAACGTTTTACCATCACAGCGTGGTTTCGATCCACGGACCTCTGGGTCATTAAACCAGCACGCTTCCACAGCGCCACTCTGCTCAGTAAAACGCGCGGCTATAATAATATAATAGACTATATTTTATGAAAATTTTGAACATTTACCATACGTTTAAAAATAAATTTTTTTTAGCAAATTATACTTTCTAAACTTAGCACATAAAATAAATGGAGTCTTTTGCAACAAATTTATCTTTCACATATTATTGTTAGAAAAGTGTACAGAAGTTTATTTGACAGATTATTTATAGTGTTAAAATTTTTTTTTATATACATGGACATTAACTGGCCTTAGAATCCATCGTCAGAAGTAAAAAGGTTTTACTAGCAGAGCGTGGTTCGATCCACGGACGTCTGGGTTATGGGCCCAGCAAGCCTCCACTGCGCCACTCTGCTCTTCGAAATTCGTTGCTATAATAATGTAATTAAACATTTGTTATGAAAATGTTCAATTTTTACCGAGAGTTAAAAAAAGTTTTTTTGACAATTTGCACTTTCTTAGTTTAACACCCTAAAATAAACGAAGTGTTTAGCAACAATTTTATCTTTCACATATTAATGTAACTAAATTTACCGAAGTTTATTTGACATTTTATTTATTGAGAAAATTTTTTTTATATACATGGACATAAACTGGCCTTAGAATCCATCGTCAGAAGTAAAAACGTTTCACTAGCAGAGCATGGTTTCGATCTGCGGACCTCTGGGTTATGGGCCCAGCACGCTTTCACTGCGTCACTCTGCTCAGTAAAACGCGTTGCTATAATAATATAATAGACTATATTTTATGAAAATGTTGAACCTTTACCATAAGTCACTACGACTATCGTTTTTCTTTCTTTCGGTGATTCAATTTTTCTGGTTAGCCGCAGCTTTCTGATGGTTCAAGAAGTATTGATCAATCCATACAAACATTTATGGAATCTTCATTTATTTACAAGCAATATTTACGAAGATATACAGGGTTGATGGTAACAGTTCAAAGGCAAAAGCTCAACTGAAAGACGAATGCTCGTTTTAGAATAAAATAACTCGCTTCCACAGCAACAGCTGGTTTCCACGGCAACAGCCCGTTGCCACAGCAACCAACAGCTCGTTGCCACGTCAACAGCGCAATTCTGAATCGGTTCCAAACGATTTCTATAAAACTACCACGTGACGCTGCGTGGCACGAACTAAAGCATAAAAATTCCAACATCCTCACCACCTGGACTCTTTTAAGAGTACATACATAATACATTGCACAAAATATCCAATTCAATTACCTAATTGAATTAATTCAAATAATACAATAATTATCTAAGTGGAAAACTGAAAATAATAATAATAATAATAAACGTTAAACATATTTTGTCAACTATTCATCATAAATTCTTTCTGTTAAAAATCTAAATTAAACTTCTATATTAAAAGTCAATTCAATGAATTAAACTACCAGCAGTTAAACAATAATAGTAATACACTCATGTCCATAAATTAAGGATAATTCAGAATCCCACAGAAATTGAACTCTAAAATAAAAATTTAACCTGTAGAATTATCACATACACCTTGAAGAAGAATGTGCAAATTACAGGAAACCACCAGATGGCACGGATAGTACGTCACAATCCCGAAAGTGTAAGAGAGGGGTATATAAGGAATGGTGGCAAAAAAGTAAAATTGTTCACAAGCGCTTTAAAAGCCTTTCAGTGCAATAACCGCATAGTTATGGCACAAAGGAAGCATTTGGATGATTTTTTACGTGGCAGAATTGTCGGACGACTGGAATGTGGACGTACCCAGCTGGAAGTATCCGAGGAACTTTAAATCGCCCAGAGTGTCATCTCCAAGCTTTGCCAACGATTCCAAGACGATGGTAATGTGAGTAGATGTTACAGCACAGGTCGCCCCCGAGTTACAACGCCGAATGAGGACCTGTATTTAGCAGTTACTGCCAAAAGAAACAGACGGAGACAGCATCAGACCTGTCTCGTCAGCTCTCTTCAGCTACCGGTACGACAGTTTCAAGGCAGACCGTGTACAGACGCTTAGGGCACATTGGTCTATATGCTCGTAAGCCTGTCAGATGTGTTCCACTTACCGCAACTCACTGTCGCCTACGATTAACCTAACCGATAGTCTGATTCTCCCGGACTTTCATATGGAGAGCGCAATTTACCCGTTACCACCAAGAGAACACCATTGAACGACACCGTTACGGTGGTGCAGGATGGCTTGTTTGGGGAGGAATTATTCTTGGTTTCAGAACTGACCTGCATGTTCAAAGTGTAACGATGACAGGCCACATCTATCGGGATGTCCTTTTGGAACAACATGTACGTTTGTTTCGGGGCGCCATGGGTGCTGAATTTCTGTTTATGGATGACAACGTCCGTCCTCACCGTGCAAACATTGTAGACGAATGCCTACAATTGGAGGATATCACCCGTATGGATTGACCAGCATACTTACCGGACTTGAATCCAATAGAGCATGTGTGGGATATGCTTAGCCGACGAATTGTAGCCCGTCAACTCCCTCCCACCTGTCAACCGGAACTTCGGAAGGCATTGATTGATGAGTGGTGTAATATTCTCCAAGATCAGATTGATAATTTGATACTCAGCATGCCTAGGCGTCGTAATGCCTGTATTGCATCGTCCGGGAGACATACTCCATATTAACCATCATACTAACCATGTTATACTATTTTTTGTAAATAGGTTCTTTTTTGAAATTTGCTCCAGGGTGTAAAAATCGCAATTTTTATTAATTATGTCAAACATATAGCATCTTTTTTGCTCTTTACCTTTTGTTTAATAAATAGACTTTACAAATAAGTCAAATTTGTTTTGCTTCTGTCTCTCTCTTTGCCTGAACTTCATTATCCTTAATTTATGGACATGAGTGTATATAACTAAAGCATGCCTCAAAATTTTAAAGACAAGCAGGCTTTTAAAAAATACACATCCAATTAAACATATAAATTTCATGGGAATTATTCAGTAGAATATTCAATACATATAATATGTCTTGGGCAATGCAAAGGTAAATTAAAGTAAATACAAGAACATTAAAATAAAAATATTCTATCCATCCACAAATTCATAGAAATACATTTATGAAATTTCTAACTCAAAAGGATACAGTAACTGTACAGGTTTTCGGAAAAGTCTCTTTGCGATTTTCATCACACAGGCACGAATGAGATTATCTCTTCCGTCAATGATTTACTTAATTATTAATTAGCCCCATAACAATGTGGATTTGTGTGTTCCATGTATTAATACAACATCTGTAATTTTCCAAGTTCTTGAGTTTTTCCATGAAGGATCTTTCACCCATTTCACTAATCCTTCGTAGAAACCCCTTCATCATGGGACACGCTCTATGATGAATTTCCACGTTACACCTTGACTGGAAATGAAATCTTGCAATTTTTGCTCTTTTAATATTTTAATAAAATGCTGTAAATCCCTTTCAGCTACCTTAATTGTTATAAGCTCTTCTTGTTTTTGCAAGTAATAAAACTGCAATTCCTCTGTTGTGTCAAATAAATTTTTATCTTCATTTCTCATTTGTTGGGTTTTGACAATGTGCTTTCCAAGTAAAACATCTTTTTCATTTTGTACATTCTCAAGTTCTCTTTTTAATATATCTCTTTCTACAACAACTATAGTTTGATATTCATTTAATTTTTTACGACAAATATCATAAGTACTTTTCATCTGGCCAAATGTTTTGTCAAATTCTTCATTAGTTTTTTCTTTATTTTCCTTTTTCTCAATATTTTTCATTTGCCTTTCACGTTCCATTTTTCGTTCATCCCTTTTCTTTACGCCAGCAATTTGTCTCTGTTGTTCAGATGTCAAGACACTTTGCATTCTGCGCATATCCATGACTTGCAATCGTTGCGTTTCTAAGAACTGATCATTGACTATATGCCAAGTTAGCTTCAATTGAACATGTTCTTTTTTCTCTTTTTCTAGTAACTGACAAACTTCCTGAAGTTCTAATTTTATCTTAAGCATATTTTCTTGCATTACTGCTTTTTGATCTTTAAACAAAGACGGGTTCTTTCTAAATCTTGTAACCAAATATGCAAATTTCCTTTTCGCAACGTCGTAATTATTCGCAAGATCGATATTATCAAATTTTCCAGTAAGTTTAACTTCATCTCTCCCATCGCTAAATTTAATTGATTCATCAAATTGTTCTAACATTTGTTTATCGTACAATTTTTTATCCATTGGATCATCCTTAATTCTCAGAGTTTCAAGATCCTCAAATATTTGGAGTTCAATTAAGGTTTTATCGTCTTTATCTTCATCCCAAACTGAAACATGCATTGCATTTATTGGATCCTTCGAATTAAAGGAATTAGAAAATTGTCCGTGTAATGTCCATCCAAATTTAGATTCATTTAAAACCACAGTTCGCGAAAGACGTTTATATTTTCCAGTCATGATTGTCCAATAATAATCGGCACCAATCAAGACATCTATTTTATTTCCTTGATTTAGATCACAGGAAACATCCGATAAATCTATTCCCAATTTCCGAATTTTATCGCGCAATTCTAAAGTAGGTGCAGCCATTGTATTCGGGCATGTGGTTTCAGTTTCTAAAGATTCTATGCTCACTGTATGTTCGGTTTTCTCATCTGCCAATAAGAAACGCACTCTATTCCGAATAGTAGACTGAGTATCTTCTTTTCCACCAAAAGCAATAATTTTTAGTTCTTCCTGACCTGTGATCTGTAAACCTAACATTCGCGCCACTCCTCTGGTTATAAAAGTTCTAGCTGAGCCAGTATCTAGACACAGTCTAACATTTACAATTTCATTTCTACTAATAAGCTTGCATCTTATTGTCTGGAAAAATACTCGAAATCCGGATGACTCATTCTCACTAGAAATATTCCGAGTTAAAGAGGATAGAACTATTTTTTCTTCTTTCGTCGAATTATCGCTGTTTGTTTGGCTACATAGAGAGTTCTGATGGCTATTCGATTTACAAATACTACACTTAATATGAATAGCTTTACAGCAATTTTTTATATGGAATTTTTTGTAACATCGAAAGCATTTACCTTCTTTACGTAAAGAATTCTTACGTTCTTCTAAATTTAAATCACAGCTATTAGATTGATGTTTACATTGCAAAACGAGCAGTTTACTTCTGTTAAGGTATTTAATGCGTGAGCTGATATATAATTACCTTTCACCGAATTAGAATATTTTGAGAAACTTTGTTTTTCCTTATTTTCATATGATCTTGAATTCTTAAAATCAACAGAAGTTGCATTCAATGTTTTTTTCCTTGCCTCTATTTTATTCTTTAAAACATTTAATAAATCTATTACATTAGATTCTCCCTTACCATTTTGTTCTTTATTAAACTATAAAACATAATTACTAGGAATGCATTTATACAAAATAGGTAGCAATAATAATCCATATGAAACTGAGTTAACTCCCAGAGATTCAAGACTTCGTATTTGCACATTTATTTCGTCGTACAGTTTTCTTAAAGCAAATATATCATTGGTGTTCCGAACTTGTTCTAACTTTAAAAAGCGATTTGTATGAGTGCAAATTTAAATTTCTTTTTTACCAAATCGTTCTTTAAGAATTTCGACTGCTTTTCTATAATTTCCAGGTGTTAAGGGAAGACCACTAATTGCTGTTGCAGCTGAATCAGTTAGCAAAGATTCAAGGTAGTTAAATTTCTCGATATCTTGTAAACTTTCATTTTCATGTATAGCTGCCTCGTACTGGGGCCAAAATTCCTGAAACCTACAAATATCACCAGAAAATTTATCTAAAGATATACGCGGTAATTTCGTGTTAGTTTTAAACTTTCTATCGGGTTCTTTAGTAACATTAGACAGATTCAAACTAGATAACTCTTGTAGTTTATTTAAGTTCCCCAAATATCTATTTACTCGTGATTTACAGAGCACTATAGATTCACTATATTCAAAGGAACCTTCGATTTCTTCCTCTAACTCATCATCCGCATTTATTGCACATTCAATAGACTTATCTAACCCTTCTAATGTTTCCTTATGCTCTAAAAGAACAGTTAAATTACCATTTAATATATCAAGATTTTTATCTTCCTTATTCAATTCTTCATCTTCGTCTGATTAATTTAGTTACTGAGCTGCGAATTATTCATCGCTTAACTTTAATTGCCTTTAGTTCTTTTGTGTTCATTTTTATTTAGAATATTTCTAATTCTAATCGAAGAAATTTAAAACGAACACTTACCCTGTTCTTGTAAACTTCAAAAACACTTCTAGAATATTCTAGATATCTTCGTGTAAACTTCTTGTAAACTTTTTTTCGAATACTTCCCGGCCGATGCACCATTTTGTCACTACGACTATCGTATTTCTTTCTTTCGGTGGTTCAATTTTTCTGGTTAGCCGCAGCTTTCCAGTGGTTCGAGAAGTATTGATCAATCCATACAAACATTTATGGAATCTTCATTTATTTACAAGCAATATTTACAAAGATATACAGGGTTGATGGTAACAGTTCAAAGGCAAAAGCTCAACTGAAAGAAAATGTTCTTTTTAGAATAAAACAACTCGTTTCCACAGCAACAGCTGTTTCCACGGCAACAGCCCGAATTTCCACAGCAACCAACAGCCGGTTTCCACGTCAACAGCGCATAGATTTTAAATTCTGAATCGGTTCCAAACGATTTCTATAAAATCAAACTGTATAACATGAAAGTCATAACATAATACATCAGTACAAATATATGTTCTAAGAAACTTTCTTTTTTGTTTACTAAGGAAAACAGAGTTATATTTTCAGTCAGAAAGACATTGTTGACACAAAAGGAAAGTGGGAGGTTAGTTTTGTTAAGAAGAAAAAATAGATAGATTTTAGAGAATATACAAATACACAATGCGATTTTTCATGGTTTGCGAAATTGATTGCAAAATAACGAGATTCGGTACATCTTTTTCATGTAAATATCTGCTCATCTAATTCCATTTCACTTCGAATCTTTTTTTAGCTTTACATGAGAGCATACATAGTGAATCTCTTCGAATCTATGTTCGAGTATGTACACGAGTAGGTTTTTACCAAGATAAACCAAAACATTTTTTTCTCGTGCATTGTGTTACAGATTTCTCATTCAATTCTTTGAAATGAATGAGAAAGAAAATAGAAAAATGGATTTAATCTGGATTTCGAGCAAGCACACAATTTTATTTGTTAATAAATTGTGAATGTAAAAAATATATCTTTGTGCACAATTTTCCAATCTTATAGCAAAGTTGCTTGCTTTTAATTAGCAAAGTTCGAATCCTTCTTTCTCAAATACTTTTGCGAGCTTATTATTGGTATAATAAATAACATCATATAGTTAATAGAAAAACATAAGAATTGTATTTTTTTTAATTTAGCATTTTTAAGATTAACGTACGTAAAAATATCATTATTTAGAGATTTGAAAAATATTTTTTTTAGAATTTATTAATGAGGTTTTTAATATTTCAATTTAAAATGTATACTAAAGCAGTTTTACGTCTTTAGAAAACATTTTCTATGCATCTAAGAATTCTAATATATCCAACTAATATTAAATATTTAAAATGCTAATTAAAAAAATGCGTAGATTTTTTTCCTAGGAAAATAATAATAAAATTTTAAAATCAAAAAATTGTTTCTTAATTACATACGTTGTAAATTCAAATTTTTTGAACAAAATATTATATATAGAAAAACTTTAAGATCATTTCCAAAAGTTCACTTACGACAAATTAAAGTCATTTTCATTAAATATTTTAAGTTCAAATTTTCATAAGTTTAAATTTTAAGTTCAAATTTTCATAAGTTTAAATTTTAAGTATAAATTTTCATTTTTCAATAAGACATAAGTTTAAATTTTCAATTTGAAATGGAAGCTCAAGTACAGGAAACCATTTTACATTAATTGTGTACCCTAATATAAATCTTTTATAAAGATTGGATTTTTTTACTGAGAAGAAGAATTAGTTTCTACATTTATAAAATAGAAGTGTTTTTAGTACACTGGTGTGCAAAACGTAAGCAACAATGTAAAAATTTAGCAGATAGCCATGAAATTGCAGAACAGGAGGTCTGGAAATCAGTACAATGAACACGTAAGTCAGTGCGTATGCAAATATCAGGAACGAAACGTCGGAGGCGACGTGAGCGTACGCAAAACGCGTGATGTCGGCGCGCGCAGCTCATCAGTAGAATACAAGGAAAGACAGAGACGCGATTCAACATATTCGCTGCAAGTGTCAGTGAGCCAGTTCATGAAATATGGCAAGAAGAAATCATCTGGACGACTTCACACCTGGAAGAATGATCGGAAAGCTGGAGGAGGGGCGTACTGTCACCAGTGTAGCTGCAGAGTTCGGAATCAACAAAGGTGTCGTTTCGCGCGCTTGGAAAGCGTTCCAAACCACAGGTACAGCTGTTAGAAAGGTGGGTGGTGACCGCCCGAGGAAGACAACTGCAGGGGATGACTGATATATCGCCCTGCAGGCGAAAAGAGGCCGACAGCAGTCAGCAAGCGCCATTGCTCCTCAACTTTGTACAGCAACGGGGCGACAAGTGTCGCGGTTTACTGTGGCCAGACGCCTTCACAAAGCGGGCCTATTCGCCCGCCGTCCTGAACGCTGCCTCCCGTTGAAAGTTGGCCACCGTTTACAGTGGTGCAGAGAGCACAAAAACTGGACAACTGATCAATGGAGTCGTGTCCTCTTTACGGATGAGAGTCGGTTCTGTACCAGAAGCGATTCCCGACGCGTTTTGATTTGGAGAGATGTCAGGACCCGATTTTATCCCAGTAACCTCAAGGAAAGACACCGTTAAGGTGGTTCTGGAGTTCTTGTCTGGGGAGGCATTTTGCAGAAAGAGCGAACTGAGCTCCACGTTTTCGACAGAGGGTCTGTAACCGGGGATCGCTATTTTGTGGAGGTACTCCTTTCACATGTGCGTCTGTTCCGAGGTCCCATTGGCCCAGACTTCATTATTATGGAGGACAATTCACGGCCACATCGGACTCTTGCTGTTGAGGAGTTACTGGAAAGGGAAGATATCACTCGAATGGATTGGCCCAGATTTAAATCCCATCCAACATGTGTGGGATGCTTTGGGAAGACGCATTGCAGGACACTTACATTCTTCGGAGAACGCCCAACAACTCAAACAGATGCTGATTGAGGAATGGGCACTCCTACCGCAAGAAATGTTGCACCAGCTGGTTCTGAGTATGCGGAGACGGTGCGAAGCAACCATTGCAGTGAGGGGAGGGCGAATTGCATATTAAAGAACATCTGCTTGTTGTTCTTTCTCTTGGATAAACAATCATAAATCACGATACTATGCGTTCAATATAGCTTGTTTTTGTTTGATTCCATACCGTATTCATTGTATTCCTTTTTCAGCGCCGAGGCTTTCGTCATCCTTTATGTACATAATACTCTACCTCATTTCTGAATGCCATGTCTCTCAGATGAATTTTTCTCTGTTATGGCAAAAATTCAACCTGTTGCTTAAGTTTTGCACACCAGTGTAGAATTGAAATCGCATTTATAAAATATATTTTTGATGTATGCAAAAAACCAAATTTTAAATATCTTATATTTGAAACCAAATTTTTACGTTAAAAATATGCATGCTTTAGTTATCCGTTTTATATACACTCATGTCCATAAATTAAGGATAATGAAGTTCAGGCAAAGAAAGAGACAGAAGCAAAACAAATTTGACTTATTTGTAAAGTCTATTTATTAAACAAAATTTAAAGAGCAAAAAAGATGCTATATGTTTGACATAATTAATAAAAATTGCGATTTTTACTCCCTGGAGCAAATTTCAAAAAAGAACCTATTTACAAAAAACAGTATAGCATTGTTAGTATGATGGTTAATATGGAGTATGTCTCCCGGACGATGCAATACAGGCCTTACAACGCCTAGGCATGCTGAGTATCAAATTATCAATCTGAACTTGGGGAATATTACACCACTCATCAAGCAATGCCCTCCGAAGTTGGCAGGTGGGAGGGGGTTGACGGGCTGCAATTCGTCGGCCAAGCATATCCCACATATGCTCTATTGGATTCAAGCCCGGTGAGTATGCTGACCAATCCATACGGGTGATATCCTCCAATTGAAGGCATTCGTCTACAATGTTTGCACGGTGAGGACGGGCGTTGTCTTCCATAAACAGAAATTCAGCACCCATGGCGCCCCGAAACAAACGTACATGCTGTTCCAAAATGACATCCCGATAGAAGAGGTCTGTCATCGTTACACTCTGAACATGCAGGTCAGTTTTGGAACCAAGAATAATTCCTCCCCAAACGAGCCATCCTGCACCACCGTAACGGTGTCGTTCAATGGTGTTCTCTTGGTGGTAACGGGTACCTGGCGCTCTCCATATGAAAGTCCGGCGAGAATCAGACTGCAAACTAAACCTGAACTCGTCGGAAAACATCACACAAGACCACTGTTGCGGTGTCCACAATGCATGCGCTCTACTCCAGGTTAATCGCAGGCGACAGTGAGTTGCGGTAAGTGGAACACATCTGACAGGCCTACGAGCATATAGACCAATGTGCCCTAAGCGTCTGTACACGGTCTGCCTTGAAACTGTCGTACCGGTAGCTGAAGAGAGCTGACGAGACAGGTCTGATGCTGTGCTCTGTCTGTTTCGTTTGGCAGTAACTGCTAAATACCGGCCCTCATTCGGCGTTGTAACTCGGGGACGACCTGTGCTGCAACATCTACTCACATTACCATCATCTTGGAATCGTTGCCAAAGCCTGGAGATAACATTCTGGGCGATTCCAAGTTCCTCGGATACTTCCAGCTGGGTACGTCCACATTCCAGTCGTCTGATAATTCTACCACGTAAAAAATCATCCAAATGCTTCCTTTGTGCCATAACTATGCGGTTATTGCACTGAAAGGCTTTTAAAGCGCTTGTGAACAATTTTACTTCTTTGCCACCATTCCTTATATACCCCTCTCTTACGCTCTCGTCATTGTGACGTACTATCCGCGCCATCTGGTGGTTTCCTGTAATTTGCATATTCTTCTTCAAGATGTATGTGATAATTCTACAGGTGAAAGTTTTATTTTAGAGATCAATTTCTGTGTGATTCTGAATTATCCTTAATTTATGGACATGAGTGTACTTAATAAATATACTTCATACTTAATATATAATATTTATAAGTTAAGCATTATATATTAAGTATCAAGTACATTTATTAACTATATAAAACCATTATAATACTTATTAAGTAAATTATAATATATAATACTTTTAATATACTTGATACCTAACAAATCTCATTTATTATTTACTGAGAACAATACAGAGAAAAATAATTGGACATTAAATTATATTGTTAATAATTATTCGGTAAATAAATTTTAAAAAAACCACTCCAACAGAAGAATATTGCAAAATTGGGCATTGAATAAATCTGGCGGGTCATTAAAATAAAATATCAGCAAAGTACCTATTTTCTCAATATATATATAACGAAACTATTTCTTCTATATATGTAATATTTAGAAAAGTCTACATGAGAGTAAAATACAAAACAATATTATATTAAAATACAAAAAAAAAATAGTTTTTTAAAACTTCAATAATTAACTAAGATTGGACATTAAAAAAAAACATGAAATATTTCAAATAAATATTCTGGAAAACATTGTAACAATTATTCTGTATAAGACATTTTTATACTGCGTTTTGAATATATATATTTATTTCATTTTGTTATATTATTATTTTTTTTTTATTTTGGAAATATGAGCCTAGGCATTATTTCCAAATATGAATATATATTTATGAATCCTTTTATGTTAGATTTAAATATTATTAGATTCATTTTATTATAACTCAACATTTTTGATTATTCTTAAATTACACTTACTTATTTTTTTTTCCTACCTAGTCGATGTATATTATAATGTGTCTTTGATCTATATTTATAAATCCCAATCATCAAATTAGTTCATAAGATATAATAAGTATACTTAATAAAGCATACATTTTTAATGTCCTGATAATATTTACGCTTTGATTAGTCTTATCTGCTGAAAATAATTTTTTACTCTCTCTATTTTCTAGATCTAACTATACGTAGAGAAATTTAATTAAAATTGAAAGTTTTTATTAAAAATTAAAAACATATTATATTATTCTTACATTTGTCTATTTCACTTTTTCGTAGACATAAAAAAAAACTTGATACCATATGAAAAACATATTCTTCTGGCATTTAAAATTTAACATATGTTAATAAATTTTATCTATTATTCCAATAATGCAACCTTTAGTATGTAATTCAAATCAATATTTAAATTAATTTCATGAACACAGATGATTCCTAGATGATTTTTACAACTTCAGATATCTTTAACAATCGCATCAATATTAAATTGATAAAAAAAAAGCTGTACTAAAAGAGTATTTTTTGTCTTTTAAACTCTCCAAACTTAATATCCAAGCAACTATTTAGCCACCAATTTTGTTCAACACAAAATGTAATATATTCTACACATAATATTTTATTCTGATATAGCTGCCCTAATTTTCATTAAAATGAACAATAAATGAATGTAAGTTATTTTAGTAACATTTTCTGCAGCTTTAATTCACTTTAATTTTTTTTTTTTTTTTTTTTGTGGAAAATAGATGAGGAATAACTCCACTTGCTGCAGGATCCTTTATTTTTGATCTAGGATGATAAGTTCTAAATACTGTAAGATTCACAACAAGAAATAGCTCATTAAGTTAATTATTATAACTTTTAACGCATGGGGGAAAAATCATATAAATAATAGGACAGATATTAAATGAGATTAGATTATTTAATGTTAATGATTAATTAGAGTTTATTTTTAAAACAGAGAACTTTTAGAAACATTTTGCAAGAGTGAAAGTGTAAATTATGAACCGAGTTATTATAAATAGCGCATATATGAAATTCAATAAAAGTCTATTAACTAAATTTAAACCTTGCATACATATTTTAATGAAGTAAGAGCATGCATAACCTTGCATACATATTTTAATGAAGTTATAAGAAACAAATTGATGAGAATATTGCCATTTAACAGATCATAACACTGGATTTCTAAAGCTTAAGACTGTTGACTTTCATACGGAATTAGTTTAATTTACTTATAATTTCCTTTTTTTGTATGTTCTGTATAAATATTAATCATTCTGTTATGTACTGTTATTTACGAATCTGTCTTGTAGTGTAAAACAACTTTAAAGTGCCATCCCTAATTACATCTAAATGCCTTGTAATTGTTCTTATAATATGCAATGATAACATTAAAGGTTGATTTGGTTGTAAATTAATTATTTGGGATTTTAATGCCTGTACTTGATCATTAAAATTTCAAATTACCCGGATTCGCCCTATCATATGTGATAAAGAAAAATGATATTCGTCATTGTAAGTGAACCACTTCCCTTCGTTAGTACGCCTATGCTCATGGCTATGAGTCCACATACTATTTAAAGTGATTAATGACAGGCCAGGTCCATGTATAAGATTGCAGCTCTTCAATCACACCGACACTAATATTTGATAAATTGTGTGTTCCAACACATTTACTTCATGACAAATAGTAAACCAATTGATAATCATTGACAATCAGTAGGCACGAAATGTGCATGAACCATGTGAATGTGCATGTGCAAATCTTCCGCCAATCTCCACAATCAATTACACTTTCTCGGGTAACGTTTTGTCAGGATGTTTTACCACTTTGAAACCACCTTTGATATACTATTACAACAACTACGTATCGCAAGCAATAAACAAGACTTCCAATTTTAAAAATACATTTCACCTACACTAGTTTATCCTTCGGTGAAGTCAGATACTTCTTTTTTCCTGGCTGTGAAGATCAAACTATTGTATGACTTGTATTTACCCTTTCAAGAACGATGCTTACAGTTAGACTGATCTTTCAAACAATTTGCTCTGTATATGAGTTTTATTATTTTTTAACTCTCTGGATTGTATTATTAGATTATTGTTAGTCATTTAGTTGACTTAAAGGATATAACGTAAAATAATTCTAAAATAAGATCATAAGAATATACATTCCTTGAAAATAAATCGTAATAGATCCATTTCTAAATTTGTAGATATCAAGTATGCTTTTAAGCATTCTTTTTGTGTTGTATTCGTAACGAAGAAGTAAAGCTGAAAGTTACATTTATATTTTAACTTTCAGCTTTACTCCTTCGTTTTGTCACATTATTGCATATTAGAAATTACACTGAAGTGACAAAAGTCATGGGATAGCAATATGCAAATTTTCAGATGGCAGTAGCATCGCGTAGAACAGGTATAAATGCGCAGTGCTTTCGCAGAGCTTTCATTTCTGTTCAAGTTATTCATGTGAATAGGTTTTGACATGATGATGACCGCACGACGGGAATTAACAGACTTTGAACGCGGAATGTTAGTTGGAGCTAGACGCATGGGTCATGCCATTTCGGAAATCGTTAGGGAATTCAACATTCCCAGATCCACTGCGTCAAGAGTGTGCCGAGAGTAGGAAATTTCAGGCATAACATCCCACCATGGACAGCGCAGTGGTCGACCGCCTGCACTTAACGACCGAGACCGGCGACGTCTGCAAAGAGTCGTAAATTCTAACAGACAAGCAACACTGCGTCAAATAACCGCAGAAATCAATGTGGGACGTACAAGGGACTTGTCCGTTAGAACTGTGCGGAGAAATTTGGCTTTCTTGGGCTATTCCAGCAGAAGACCGACTCGAGTGCCTTTACTGACAGAACGACATCGCTTGCAGCGACTCTCGTGGGCACGTGAGCATATCGGTTGGTCCCTAGATGAATGGAAAACCGTGGCTGGTCCGATGAGTCACGATTTCAGTTGATAAGAGCTGATGGTAGGGTTCGAGTGTGGCACCAGACCCCACGAAGCCATGGACCCAAACTGTCAAGGCACTGTTCAAGCTGGTGGTGGCTTCGTAATGGTGTGGGCTGTTTTTTCATGGCATGGACTTGGTCCTCTGGTGCGACTGGACCGAACATTGACTGGAAATGCTTATGTTCAGCTACTTGGAGATCACTTGCAGCCATTCATGGACTTCATGTACCCTAACAACGATGGGATTTTTATGGATAACATTGCGCCATGTCACCGGGCCACAACTGTTCGCGATTGGTTTGAAGAACATTCTGGACAATTCCAACGAATGATCTGGCCACCTAGATCGCCCGACATGAATCCCATCGAGCATTTATGGAACATCATCGAGAGGTCTGTTCGTGCCCAAAATCCTGCACCATCAACGCTTTCACAATTATGGACGTCTATCGAGACAGCATGGCTCAATATTCCTGCAGAAGACTTCCAACGACTTGTTGAGTCCATGCCACGTCAAGTTGCTGCACTTCGCCGGGCGAAAGGAGGGCCGACACGATATTCAGAGGTATCCCATGACATTTGTCACTTCAGTGTAAATTCACGTGCAAAATTAAAAAATTAAAAAATTTTTGTGTTGTGAAAACAAATTATAAACCATTAAAAATAATAGATAAAATAAACGATTATTATTACAATTCACTTAATTATTGAATTGTTTAAACAACTTAAAATTTAAACTAAATTGAAATCGTTTTAGTATTTATTTCAGCGTAGTAAAACGTGATCATAAAAGGGAAATTTTAGATAGTGAGGAAGTTTCAAAACATATTTTTTTTTTCAAAACATTTCATTTTTGTAGTTCAAATTTATTCGATAATATTCCATTTGCAATAATTGAAAGAAAGATTAATTATAAAAAAAACGAAATAAATCATTGTTATTTAAGATTCTACTTTCCTCTTATAAATTAATTAATAATTGCTTAAATATAAATGATTTGCTAGGTATTTTTTCTGTGATAAATTTTGATTCAGCAATAAATATTTCATTTGTGTATGTCTTTTAAATGTAGTAAATGTATGGAGTATATGCTATCTCCATATATTTACTTTACTTTCTTCAATAAGTACAAATAAACTAAAGCATAGAAGCAGTGATAGACAATTTTTTTTAATATCTCATTTCATTCATACACTTAAGTAAATCACTCAGTACTGACATTTATTTTAACTAAAATATTTTTTTAATGAATCTAAATGCACGATTTCTTAGAGAAAGAAAGGGGGAAAAAAAGGAAATATTACGTATCATATATCCATTCTAATTATATAGGATATATGTCATAGCAGATATGTTTGGAAAATTAGTATCGTTTTTACTCAAATATATTAAATTTAACACAGTAAATAGTGTTATAATTTTATTATATTAATAAAATTCAAATACTTTTAGGACGATACTAATAAAAGGAAAAAATAACTAATAATCCACTTATCACGATTACTACTATCATATAAGGCCATCATAAAAGTTGCTGTATGAAAACTGGAGATATAGAATAGTAGAATTTTATAAGAAGCTTCTTTCGCACACACAATACACTATTGGTATTTTACCAATATTGACACAATACAATATTGGTATTAAAGATAATGATGAAAACCTCGACTAATTATTTATTTTACACATTTTGATAAAATTCAATAAAAGAATAGTTTTCATTTATCAGTTGCAAAATAACATGAGCAATGCTTTAATAAATTTATACTCACTGACAAAGGTTTTCGGATAACATCAATTAAATTAGATAAAAATCTTTCAGATGATTATTATTATTTTTTTACTTGATTGAATACCCATAAGTTATAAGCATGTCTTTAAATAGTCTTGTTATAGACAATTTTTTAATTAAGCTGTGCTTTGATTTATATAGTTGTTGTCATTGCTAGCAATGAAGTGTAGTTCCCCAAATTCGTTAACAAGTTTCAAAAATGTTTTCTTCCAAATATTCCATGATATAGTCTTTTTAGATATAGCTATTTAGTATAATTTTATTCATGACAAAATAGCTTCTTTTCACTAACTATACTGTGATACGTTGATGTTTTCTTACTTGATGTTTGATGTTGGAACAAAGCTGGTCAATTTAAATAATAAAAGTCGCTCAAGATATTGAATGAGATTTTACAAAAAATGTTTTTGAAAAAGAAGATTTTTTTAAAACTTTCTAATGCAATCTTTTTAAACTTTCTAATGTTTCTTTTCCAAAAAATGTTTATTTATTTAATTTTTTTGAAGCAATAATAAATAGTTCTCTTAGTGAAGTACTATAGATAAAAAATCTCCCAGCAAAGGTCCTGAAACATGAACCTTTCCAAATAGAGAAGAATATGTTTGTGTACTTGACCTTCAAAGTATCCTGTATCCTTCACCCAGTTTGGACATACTCTAGTGAATTCTGGGGAAATTATAGGGTCAAGATTAGAACAACTTGATATCTGCATTTTAAAATGTCTACCCAGTGAAGAGAAAAAAAGGACTTGATAATCCATACGGTTTTGGATATTTTTCTTATTAATTTAGAGACTGGACAATGAAAACTGACTAAATCTATGGGATGATCTTATAAGTGAGTAGTCATATAAATAAATTCATAGTGCTATGTATGTGCAAATATATAAGAAAAAACTGAAATTAAATTCAAATATAACAAATGTCGTAGAACATGTCAAAACACAATAATACCAAATTGTAAAATAAAATTTTTTTACGAAAACTTGTATGTACCAACAAATCAGTCAGATAAAAAAAATAAAACAAAATAAAAAAATAGAGAGTTTGAGTAGATCTATGAAACATCAAAAAAAGATTTAACAAAGTTAAAAAAATGTTGTAAAAGCAGTCATTTTATTTGTTACAAGAATTATAATTGTGTTTATGTTCTGATAGAATATTCTGTACCTATTCTAAATAAATTATTTTGTTCTTGTTCCGATGACGAGCGACGATATGAATGAGAATATGAGAATAAAATAAATTGTGTATGCGATTTGGTGCTTTATTATGTGCGAGTGGCACATTATTAAAAGCTTGACAAAAACTTGGTGTCCATTTGACTTTTGGAAATGTTGGTTCTTCCCTTAAAACTTTTCTAGACTGTTCAAGCTTGGAGCAATTAAAAACAATATGATATATATATAATAAATTACACGGATTAATGGTTTTGTCTTTTAGCATCTTTTTAAAATAATTGTTCATATATTTTCAATATCCCGTTTGGTAGTTTCTTTCGCGAAATAGTTAAAAACTTGTGTTTGATTTTTTGTCATCAGCATATACACATAAATCCTACTCAGTAATATGCTTTTGAAACTACTCAGTAGTAAAAAGTTCTTAGAAATAAAAACAAGAGACTAAATTTTAGAAACTAACAATATTCTATTAATAAAAAAAATTGCTCTTTATTTTTTTTTTGGAAATAATGTATTTTTGAAAGAAAATCTAAACACTATTCTATTTTTAAAACTTTAAAAAGTAATGCAGGAACACGATCCTTTGTCAAACAAGTATTTTGTTAATCTAAGTGTTAAATAATTCTCATGTAAAAATTTTGACTCACAAATATCTGAAATATTTCTTAAAGATAAAGGAAACAATCAACCTTTACACTCTGAAATAATTGAACCAAACATGAGGACAAAAAAAAGTTGTCTGAAGTTCTTTCTCTAATTTTCAACAAAATAATAACTTTAGAAGTGTAGAACAATCGATTAACAGAAAACAGAACAGTAGAATATTTCTCAAACCTGACAAATGATTTACCGGTTACAAGTTAAATGATAACAGGCTTCATTTCTTTGTCCTTAAGACACATCATCTTTCTACTGTGAGACGTCAAAAGCATAAAGAAAAATTTTCTTTAAAGAAAGTCATTAGATATGTAAAAAAAAAGTATTAAAAAAATTCAACTTAAAATTGGTCACCTAAGAAGTTTGAAGATAAACAAACATTCCTTTTATAAATAAATGTTCTTCATGAACAAACATTCATTACATACACAATTGTAGGAAGAGCAATTGCAATCAAAGCAAATCTGAAGAAAAGTCTCGTATATATATTACCATACTCTGTCAAATTAGTCGGATCATAACATTTATATCAGATACTTTTTATTTGAAGAAGTTCTATTCTGACAAGTGTTAGAATTACATACACTTTATAATCTGATTTTTAGTGGTTACGACATGTATCAAAAAAATGTCAAACCTAATGTCTTATTTTTCAAATTTTATGAATTATTTTTCATTTTTGTTTCAATGTTAATATTTTTTATCTCTTAGTACAAAGAAATTAAAAGAAGTAAACATAAAAATATACCATTGTAAATTACTTGTATGACGAAAGTAAATATGCGTTATTAAATTCTAAATGTAATAATACATAATGAAAATGAGAACGAAAATATTATTTGAAGGAAGAGAATTATCATAGTTCAGTTTATGCATATAATAATGAAGAAAAGGAAATTTATACACAATTTTTTAAATTATAACTTGCAAGTGTGCAATGAGAATATATCCAGTTAAGTTCAAGAGTCAAATAGTTGTTTTCTGTGTGTGTGTGTCATTTAACAAAATAAGAAAACATTTTTAGGATGTAACAAACAAAAAGAAACAAAAACTTTCACTATGAAGATTTGAGAAGTATAACCATTTTATTTATTGCGTGTGTTTAGAATTCCTTATTTACAATTCCTTGTTTAGAATTCCACATAAAAATTTAATATGTTATATTTTATTTTCATTATGTAATTGTAATAATTATATAAGTAATTGTAAGATACTAGATTATTCATAATTTTTATTTCAAATAACAATTAGGAATAATATAAAGTAATTGTTACAATTGTAAGGGATAAAAGTACCTAAGATGCTTCAAATGATCAATAACTTTTATGTCTTCTTATACAATTTATATAAGACACCTCCCTGAAATAGTTTTACTTAAGCAAGAGTTTGCCAAAACTTAATTTGAATATTAGGAATGCAACCACATATTTTTCGAAACATAATTAAATTATTTCATAAAAATTTATTAAGTTTTAATGGGTCAAATTAGTTTATTAAACTTCTTAAAATTTTATCTGCTTCATCCATCGTAAATACAAAGTTTCGTTCGTAAATATAAATTAGTTTAACCGTTTACGTTTCTAAGAGGAGTTGCTTCAAAATTTAAAATTCATCCAAGAAAATTCTTCTTTGAAACGTTTGTGTATTGTGGTATGCTTACTTCAAAAATAAAAAAAATGCCACTTTCGCTAATTTTATAATAATTGTTCTTATATTAAACTAGTTATTAAAGAGTTAATTGAGTTAACTATACTGCCCTCCAAAAGTTAAGGAACAAGACGTTTTTCGAAGCTCACCCTAAAATAAATGACAGTAAAAATAAAATTTATAGTTTATATAAATGATAAGAACGAACTTTATGCAAATTTATGCAAAAACGATAGTTGCCAAACTTTTTTTTACAGAAAAGAACAGGAATATATGAGTGAAAGAAAATCTATTCAAATATCAGGCTTTCATAATTATGCGTGTAACTTTTGTTGATTTACAACTTTTATTAGCACATTCGTTGACAATAGGCAGTGGGGTTCTACAATGTCTGAGAGAAGCCGTTTGCCCGATTCGTTAAGGTGGCGGTCGGTCGGATGGATGGAAAGAGTTGTCCCAGGCTGATGCTGCTAGGCGTCTTAATGTGCCTAGCAGTGTGGTCCACCGTCTCTGGAATCAATAACAAACGGAAGCCTCTGTGTCCAGACGACATGTTCCAGGCCGACCACGAGCTACAACACCTGCAGAAGATAGTTTTATAACTCTTTCGGCCCAAAGGGGAAGAAGCATTTCTGCGTTCAAACTTGTCGCAGACCACTCTATAGCACCAGGGAGAAGAATATCCGCTAGTACGGTGCGAAGGCATCTTCACAATTCAGGCGACCAGTTGTCGCGTCCCCCTCAACGGACGACAGAGAAGGGCCCGATTACCTTGGGCAACAGAACACGTTTACTGGACCAGACAGCCATGGGCTCCTGTATACTTTACAGACGAGTCCAGATTCACACCGGAGATTGATTCAGGACGTCTGCTTATCTGGAGGAAACATAGCACCGGATACCATTAATCTAACACTGTTGAAAGACACGTTTACCGAGGTGGTGGAATAACTCACTCGGTGGTCAAACTGACCTGCATGTGTTCCAGGAAGGAACTGTAACTGGTTTGAGATATCGGGATGAGATCCTTGATCCATATGTCCACCCATATGCCGGTGCAATTGGCGATTTTTCCATTCTAATGGATGATAATGCACGACCTCACCGAGTTGTAGTTGTTGAGGAATATCTTGAGGGTCTTATTTTGGAGTGAATGGAAGGGCCAGCTCGATTTCCAGACCTGAATCCTATAGAGCAGGGGTCTCCAAACTACGGCCCGCGGACCAAATCCGGCCCGCCAGTGTCTTCAATCCGGCCCGCGACAGCGAATAGCATATTGTTGCTGTAATAAGTTGGATAAAAAAACACAGAATGATAATAACTCGATTTTATTTACTTGCTTAATAAATCTTAATGACAAACATAATATGCAGAAAATTTAACTTAAGCATAACAACTAACAATTTAAATGAATCCCACTAACATTATAAACTAGTGAACATCCCGCGGTTGCCCTCGGTAGTTATGTTGATGTAAAGAGTATCGCATATGTATGTATATCGATGTTTGGAATATATATATCCTGAATCAAACATGATTTTTATCCTGAGAATCCCTCAGGAACGGAAAAGCTAAATGAACGCGAATGAAACCGCGGGGTATCCATTTGTAAAAAAATACTAATGAGATTTATGTAATTGTAATTTTTCACTGACAATAGTTTGTAGTTGTGGATCAATTTTAATTGTACCAATTATTAAAAGAGATTTAAGATGCTCATCGGTTAACTTAGATCTGTAAACATTCTTTGTGTACTTCATTTTGGAGAATGCTTTCTCACACAAGTAAGTAGTACCCAAAACAGAAAACAGGCCACGAGCAAATTTATGTAAATTATCAAATTGTATCAGTAGAAGACTCGTATAAAATTCCATCAAAGATGACTTTTGATGTCTGTTCTTAATTATATCACTGCACTGTAAATCAATAATTTTCATTTGGAGTTCCGGGGCTAGGGTTTCAATGTCAGTATCAAAAGGATTTTGAAAAATCTTAATTTCATTTGCAATGTCATCAAAGTCTGAGAAACGAGTATCAAAATTTATCTTCAAAGCACTCAAAACTTCTACTGCAAAATCGACGTGCAATTCAGTCTCAGTAGTGCGGCGGAATATTTCACATGTTTCAAAATGTGTGAAATATTTTTTACGTAATTGTGATTGAAACAATATTATTTTCTGCCGAAACGATTTGATATTAGTGTATAGATCAGAGAGAAGCTGGTTTTCTCCTTGCAATCTCAAATTTAGTTCGTTTATATGTTTTGTCAAATCGACATAGAATGCTAACTTCCATAGCCGTTCTCTATTTTGTAATTCAGTAAGAGGGCGATGCTTTTCATTAAAAAAAAAATCGATTTGTGCTCGAAGTTCAAAAAAGCGCTGCAGGACTTTTCCGCAACTAAGCCAGCGTACGGCAGTGTGATACGGTCATATCTTCAATAAACTCTTATACTCTTATACGACTTATCTTCAATAATTCTCCCATATCTTCAATAAACTCGCGGAATTGTTGGTGTTTCAGCCCAGTGGATCTGATGAAATTAACAACTGATATGACTGGTTTTAGAACTTCAGACATATCCAAACATTTTCCGCACATGGACTGTTGATGAATGATACAATGCAAGACTAAGGGTTTTGAACCACCATCATTTTCTACTGCCTTTGACACAAGTGCAACCACTCCTTTATTTTGTCCACACATGTTTTTGCCTCCATCAGTTGTAATAGATTTCAAGTTTTTCCATCGTAGGTTCTTTTTATTAATGACATTGTCAACGCCTTTAAAAATATCTTGCCCAGTAGTCGTGCCGTGAATACTATCAATATCACGAAGTTCTTCATACACTTCATAGCTTTTATTTACTCCTCGAATAAAAATCAACACCTGAGCCGTATCTGACACATCCGTTGACTCATCCAAGACCAGAGAAAACCACTCAAGATGTTCATTTTTGTCAGACAGTTGAGATGATATATTTTCTGCGATGTCTTGCACCTTCTGAGCCACGGTGTTTGCTGACAAACTGACAATTTAAAATAAATTTACCTTTTCGGAGCACATTTCTTCGGCTACTGCAATTACGCATTCTTTGATCATTTCTCCATCGGTGAATGGCTTTCCACGTTTTGAGATTTCAAGAGCTACACGAAAGCTGGCATGAATTGCAGCCTCTTGTTCAATATTGACTTTCGTAAGCAAAGATTGCTGCAATTTCAATCCGCGTTTCAAAGCTTCAAATTTTTCTACCCACAAACTTCCTGTATATTTTGAGTAATTTTGAAAATGTTTCGTTTCATAATGGCGTTTAATGTTATATTCTTTGAGAATGGCTATGGTTTCACTGCAAATCAAACATAGCACCTTATTATTGGACACAATCACGAAATATTGAAAGTTCCATTGATCTTTGAATATTCTGCATTCACTGTCTATTTTTCGCTTCTTTTCAATACTAGTAAATCACACACAAAAAAATTACAAGTTAAATCAAAATACAATTATGTATGGACGTGGGTCAGATCGGTCTTTTAAACGGGGTTACGCACTAATTTACTTCCCAACACAATAGATACAGTTCCGCTTCTTTCGTCTTCCCAACGTAGACAGAGTCGGGGTCGCTCCGCTAGCCGTTTTACACTCCAATTACTGCGATCTCGAAGTGATTGGAATACGCCAGAACCTTCTCCAACCAATGAGGTTACGAATGTTTAATTGCTACTGCGGTTTCGAAACTACTACCAGCGCCATCTGTTAGCGATAAAGAATATTATGTGCCTATTTCCGCTTATGACCATTAGATGTCGTCAAGTGTCATGGTCGTATCGATACACACAATAGTAATTGTAGTATTTAATTGAACCAGCGAATTTAGCAAGAGTAGGCTCGCGCAGTGTGAGTCTGTGATTATAATTTTTTCCAAGAATGGATTTTTAGATTAAATCATTTTTCTTCTTATTTAAATCTATTTTCCATAAATTGTTTTGTACACATGTCATCCAAATTTGGTGTGACATTCATTCATTTGCAAATTTCATGTACCATTTTTCCTTTAAAACATCTCTCAAAGGAGTTAATAATTATTCACCAAAATAAGTCCAATAAGTAAACGGCGTTTATTTAGATACGCTTATTTAGATAGATATTTTTCAAAGTTATCAAATGCAATCAACTGTCATTTATACTTTGTGATCTTTAGATACTCCAATTTTTACCGCTGAAGAATAAATGATAAATAGAAATAAATTTGTTAAAAATATTATTAAAATTATTTTAATGTAAAATGTATTTTAAAAAACAAATAATTTGCGGTTAATACGATTAATGTGTTTATTTTTTTCCCAATGTGTATAGATTATAAAAGATAATCAATAAACGAATTATTATTACATTTACTACGAAAGACAATCAATTTTACAAATATGTACATCTAGAAAACGATTAGTGCGTATTGGTGAATTTAACGGTTAATGTTTTTCCGAAACGTTTCAATTCCTATCTTTTGATACTAAATTATCTTATAAATAGACATTTTTATAAATTTCGTAAATAATATTATTTAAATGTTTCGGGGGGTTTTATTTTTGTATATTTCTCCTTTGTAAAAAAACTTTTAACTTTTTGCAAAAATTGTTATTATTATAAATTAAACTGCAAATATATATGGCTTATATGTGTTGCATACATAAACAACGACTCAAACAAATAAGTACATTAAAATTAAGATAAGTGCGAAATACATTTTGTAAAATTTCAATACTAAATAAGTTTTAACATTTTTTCAAAAAGTTTACAATTTCAAGCTTTTGATATTAAATTGAGAAATAAATAGATATTTTATAAGTTTCATAAATAATATTATGAATTTAATAATTAACAATTTAATTATTATTTATAATATTATTATAATTTTTATAAAAAAAAATCAAACTTGTTGCAAAAATTGTTAAATTATAAATTAAATTAATTACATATATGACCGAGACTTAAAATAAAAAAACATTTTTTCTTTTACTTACTTAGAATTTTAATTAATTTTTTTTTTTTTTTTTTTTTTTTATAAAATTAAATGCCTAAGATTTTAAATGAATAGTTTACATATACACTACTTAAAAAAAGTAGAAGGACACTTGATTTTGTAACAATAACCGAAAAATATTTTATTTTTACTAAAATTTTTTATTAGAAACATTTTACAAATATTTTAAAAATACAATTTTAACATCAGAATTATGATATTCAAACATAAAATATTAATGGCCAAAAAATAGTTTCTCTGAAACTTTGTAAAAAAGTAGAAGAACAGCATTATAATGAATGAAAATTAGTGATTTCAATAAGGAATGTTCTTCCTATTGGCCTTTATGACTTCAAATATTCTGTTTGGAAGTGAATTGTATAGAGATTGAACTTCTTTTTGACAAAAAATGTCCCACGAGTCATTCAATGCTTCTCGAAGCTGAGTTAGCGAATCAAATTACCTTCCAACTCGACGAACTAGCATCGCCCAGATGTTTTCCACTTATATTAAGGTTAGGACTTTTGGCTGGCCATGGTAAAACATCCACATTATTTGTTAGGAACCAATTTTTGACTCCAGTCGCGGTGTGAATGGAAGCTCCGTCTTGCTGAAACTTCCACTCTTCACCCCCCAAGTCAGAGCCATAAGGAAGAAGCTCGGAATTCAGCACTTGAATGTAGTCTGTATGTTTTTGCCTACCATTTAAGAGAACCAAACTTGTCCTTCCTCTGTATCCAACAGCCAACCAAACCATTAAACTACCTTCTCCCATTTGTCGTGTTGAATAGTATTCGTCTTCATTCCCCAGACAATGCCAGTAGTGCTGATATCCGTCTGACCGTCTAAGTTAAATTTCTTTTCATCGAAAAATATCACAGAAGTCCATTCTGTAGTCCAGGACATGTGCTCCTTAGCCCACGCTAAACGGTTATCAATGTGAGCTTGTGTCCACTTAGGATGATGTTTCCGTTTTTTGAAAATGAATTTTTTAGATCTTTTAATATAGTTGTAAACTGTGTGTTTCGTCACATGATTAAGTCCTGCTTGATTTCTTGCCTTTGAAACACTTTCTTTGTTCTTCTTAAGCACACGAACAAGTTTTCTTTCATCACGTGGTGTTAGCTTTTTCGGTCTACCAGTCTTCTTTTTTTTCCATTTTTATAAGGATTTCTGATAAAGTTTGAAACTGTATTGGGGCCCACCTGCAACAATCGAGCAATCTCTCTGACACCTCTGCCATCATTTTCATATGCGGAAATTTGGCCTTTTTGAAAATCGTTCAAAGGTATTCCTTTAGGCATTTCTGAGAACGGAGAAACAACGTAACTTTTAAACAAATTATATTTTTTTGACAGAAAAGGATAAACAAAGTACAAAATCACTATTTAACTAATGAACAACTCACTAAATTAAATATATTAGCAAGTGTCCTTCTACTTCTTTTACGCATCGGAAATTATATATACTAATTTTATTATTAATATTAGTGGTAGATGTTTAATTTTTGCTTAAAATGAAAAAAAGGGTCATTAAACTAAATCTGCATAAATATCTGGTAGTTAGGAGTAAATAACAGATATTAATTGGCAAAAAAACACTGTCCTTCTATTTTTTTTACGCAGTGTATATATTGGCCTAATATCCCGCCTTGCCTGTAATACTTAAAAACAAGTAATATAAAAAAAATTAAAGTCAATTTCTACTTTTTTTTTCACTATATTGTGTAAAGTCCTTTATAAATAATTTACATTTATTTTTTTAAATTAGAAAATATTCTCTCTCTCTCTCACTAACTTATTCACATGTTTCATTTGCCATTTTGATCCCTTCTTGACTCAGACTAGAACCCAGAATGAAAAAAGAATCTGAAAAATAAATCGTTTTCCAGTAATCTATACGCTTCGCCACTGACGGTAATTATTCCTAAATTTATATCCTGCTAAATATCTTACATATGAGAAATTTTTTATCCCATAAAAAACTAAAATTAATCAATTACATTTAATTAATAAATTAATATTTGAAAAAAAACTGTATTAACATCCAGTGTCATCCACTACAAGTTAAAAAAAATGTATTTGAACTTGAGTGGATGAATAAAAAATATTTTATTAGCAATTGAAAATTTGAACAAGATATATGTAAGGAGAGTGTGAGCTAATGGAAGGAATTGAATAAATTTTTGATAACTTGAATAGAATAAAACAGAATCTGCAATTTCTAAATTAAAATTACGTTATAAATAAAAAGCTTTTTGTTTAAGAATATTATACGAATATTTAAATAAGAGCCAACGGCCGTACCATGCTGAATATACCGGTTCTCGTTAGATCACCGAAGTCAAGCATCATGGGGCGCGGTCAGTACTTGGGTGGGTGACCACCTGGGAACACCGCGTGCCGTTGGCAAATTTGGGACCTGAATGGCCGAGTGTCTGGCGCTCTGGCGCTCGGTGCCACAGGTTTCGGGTTCGAATCCCGGCGGTGCCATGGATGTTTGTAGTGGTTCGGAATTCACTTTAAGCCGTAGGTCCCGGTCTCCTATGACTGTAAGAGCGTCACGGAGCAAAAGTCAGGCTTCTACCTACGGGTGCTCCATCACAACAGAAGCTGCTTCCTTCCCCTTCAATCATGAGTACGTATGGGCTCGTGGGCTTGGAAAGCCAAGTGGGATAAGAAACAACAAACAACAACATATTTAAATAATTGAATCTCTTCATATTCTGATTACTTAATTATTTAGGGAATTAATATATATATATAAATTTTTTTAGCATGAGTATAAAATCTCATTAAGTTCTTTTTGCTTAATTCATTCTTTCATTAATTTTTAAGCTTATTTTATTAAATACGTTCTATTTCAGAATGTTGGAGATTGAAAACAAACTAAGTGTTTAAAACAGTAATGACACTGTTATTCTATTACAAAAGAACGCTTTAATGAATAATAGCAATATAATGCATTGTTATAATTATGAAAACCTTGATATAATATATTAAAATACAGTTTGTTGCCACATGGATAAATAGCTTCACTTGCATAATGTGTAAAACAAAAATCGAAGGGTAAGCTGCCCCAGAGGATATAAACACCCTCGTCTGCGTAGGCCTGAGCTGGAAGGAGAAATGTGTCATCATCAAGAAATGTGAATCATTTACATGTCATCATCAAGCATCAAAATTTTATTTTGGTACAAGTAAATGCAATCAATAATTACATTTGATCATTAAATTTAAATACATTGAGTGTAAACAAAATTCTGAAACTTTTTTTTAAAACAGCGTATTAATAACCATAACAAACATATGTCAGCGTTAAATAATACGAGGAGCAGTCAAAAAGTTCCACGAATTTCAGTGTAGCTCTTTATTACCACAATACAATTAACTTATTCTTTTACTACAACTATATTTTTTGCTACTGAGATTCAGAAGGGTCGAACAAGTGAATAAGTTAATCAATCAGATAGAAGAATGACCATCGACGAGCTGGCATAAGAAATGGGAATCTCTAATGTATCCATTCACGCAATCAATCCTGTCAGATGATTTGAAGATGAAACATGCGTGTCCAAAGTCAAAGTTCGTCCCGCAGCTGCTGAATCTGTATCAAACGGAAACACAGCAGTTTATTGCTCCTAAATGTTTTGAAAAAAGAACAGATAACAAGACGTTTCTTGAGACAATGGTTACTGGTGACGAGACCTGGGTGTGCTCTTACGACCCGGAGACAAAGATGCAATCCCCAGAATGGCACACTACGCCCTCTCCTCTAGCAAGAAATCAAGTAATTTCAAATCCAAAACAAAAGTGATGCTCATTGCCTTTTGCAACAACGAAGATGTGGTTCACTATAAATTTGTAACAGTTGTACAAATTCATAGTGCAATTTTTTAGTATAAAGTCCTATTGTGGCAAGGGAGTGCGATCTGAAGGAGTCTATTTTAGAGGCGGTTAGGTAAATGTGTACCTATATTGGAATAATAAAGAATGGGGTACTCTAAACATCCGGGAACTTTTTTACTGCCCGTCGTGTATTGAATTTTTTTTTTCTGCATATCCTATTCATGGATTTGAAGTTAATGTAATTTATTTTTAGGAATATATTTAAATGCAAATGAAATGTAAATGTATAGTCTCAGCCCGGAGAACATGGCTTCGTCTACCCTTGACGCTGCATCACAGACAGGAGCTACTGCAATGGTGGGATCAACGGCGAATGTGGCCGCATGAATGACGATACGTCCTTTTTTCAGATGAATCCAGGTTCTATTTACAGCATCAGGATGGTCGCATCCGTGTTTGGCGGCATCGCGGTGAACGCACATTGGTAGCGTGCATTCGTCATCGTCATACTGACCCATCACCAGGCGTGATGGTATGGGGTGCTATTGGATACACGTCTAGGTCACTTCTTGTTCGCATTGGTAGAACTTTGAACAGTGCACGTTACATTTCTGGTGTATGACGAACCGTGGCTCTAACCTTTATTCGAGTCCTGCAAAACCCTACGTTTCAGCAGGATAATGCACGACCGCATGTTGCTGGTATTGTATCAATTCCTTGATACGGAAAATGTTCGGCGGTTGCCATATCCTGCACGTTCAACAGAACTCTCGCCAATAGAAAACTTCTGGTACATGGTTGCCGAGCTACTGGTTCGTTACCATAAGCCAGTCACTACGGTTGTTGATCTGTGGTATCGTGTTGAAGCTGCATGGGCATCTGTATCTGTATATGAAATCATTGAGTCATTCTCTGTTTGACTCAATGCCCAGTCGTATAAGTGTTGTTATTATTGCCAGAAGTGGTTGTTCTAATACTGATTTCTCAGATCTATGCACCCTAATTTCTTGAAAATTTAATCACTTGTTAATTCCAGTACAATATATTTGTCCAATAAATGCCAGTTTGTTATCTGCATTTCTTCCTGGAGTAGCAATTTTAATTGCCAGTAGTGTACAAACGCAATAATGTTTTTTTTAAAATTCACTCAGGAAAAATTTGATTCACTTAATAATTTGTCATAAAAATTTCTTATGATATAAATTATAATCAATTAAAAAAAATTCAACGTAACCTAATAGAAATGCTTGCATCTAACCTGTTTCAGAAGGGCATGTTTTAAACTCTATGGCTGCTTGAGTTTTGAACACTGCTATCAAAAATGAGTAAAAAATACGGCAATTCCGACAACGTATATTGTTTGAGTTTGTTGCTCTTTGGCCATTGCATACTGGGGGGATGTCGTTCGCGACCCACGTTTTAAAGTGGATTACGCATCATTAGCAAGCATTCAATCCACTTCCAGGATTCGTACCTAAAGTATACTGGCCTCCAAAAGTTAAGGAACAACCGGTTTTTAACCCAACCAACAGATGTCCTGAATCGCTCTCCAGTGTGAATCTGGACTCGTCTGTAAAGAGTACAGGAGCCCATCGCTGTCTGGTCCAGGAAACGTGTTCTCTTGCCCAAGATAAGCTGGCCTTTTTCTGTCTTCCGTTGATAGAGACACGCACAACTGGTGACCTTGCATAGAGACCTGAATTGTGAAAACGCCTTCGCACAGTACTAGCTGATATTCTTCTCCCTGATGCTACAGAGTGGTCTGCAACAAGTTGCAGCTCAGAAATGTTTATTCTCCTTCGGGCCGAAAGAGCTATAAAACGGATTTCTGCAGGTGCTGTAGCTCGTGGTCGACCTGGAACTTGTCTCCTGAACACAGAAGCTTCGTTTTGATATTGATTCCGGTGGACTCCATTGCGAGACACATTAAGACGCCTAGCAGCATCAGCCTGGGACAACCCCATTTCCATCCATCCAATCACCCACCACCTTAACGAATCGGGCAAACGGTTTCTCTCAGACATTGCGGGACCCCGCTGCCTATTGTCAACGAATCTGCTAATAAAAGTTGTAAATCAACAAAAGTTACACGCGTAAATACGAAAGCCTGATATTCGCATATTTTTCTCTCACTCATATATACACGTTCTTTTCTATAAAAAATAAGTGGTAGCTATTGTTTTCACATAAATTTGCATAAAGTACATTTGTATCAGTTATGTAAAGTATAAATTATAATGTTACTGTCATTTTTTTATTGTGATCTTTGAAAAACATGTTGTTCCTTAACTTTTGGAGGCCAGTGTACAAAAGACCAGAGCGCTAGCCACATGGACATCAAAACTTTACAACGAACGGCTCATGGAATTTCAATTTTTTTTTAGGTTGCTCGCACTGTCCTTGACATTCCTGTGAAATTTTACGTCAAAATATTCATTAGTGTTTGAGTTACACTTGGCTTCTCTAAAACTCATTCCAGCGATTTTTGAAATGGCTGAATTAATTGAACAAAGAAATTGCAGTAAATTTTGTTTGCGGAAACGTATTGAATGTTGAAGAAGGAGTTCGGTGAGCAT
This sequence comes from Caerostris darwini, assembly GCA_021605075.1. Classification (NCBI taxonomy): domain Eukaryota; kingdom Metazoa; phylum Arthropoda; class Arachnida; order Araneae; family Araneidae; genus Caerostris; species Caerostris darwini. The sequence continues at coordinate 118,908 of BPLQ01004306.1, forward strand.
TCCAATATTGGAAAGAAATGTTTAGAAGTGATATAAATAGTTCAAAGAAGGCAGAGAACGCTTTGACGACGAAGAGCTCTCTGGTCGACCATCAACCTCAATCGACGAAGTTCACGTGCAAAAAATTAAAGATTTGGGGCTTGCAAACCGTCGATTTATAATTAGAGTCTTTGCTGATAATTTTGGAATTTCAAAAGGATCGGACAATTCTACTTTAGGCCTCAAACCCGTCAAATCTCGATTGGCACCGAAAACACTGAATACGTCAGCTCCCACTGCATTGATTCTTCGTAACCTTTTCGCCAAAAATGAATCCCATATCGTTCCACAACCACCGTATTCTCACCGTGCGACTTCTGGCTATTCTCTAAACTCAAAGACCACTCCGGGGACACCGTTTTGAGCCGATTGCAGAGATTCAACTTGAATTGCCGCGCGCTTTGAAGGTCATTTTAGCATGCATTGAATTTCAATCTTTTAATTTAAAAATTTCCAAAGTTTAAATGCATTTTGTTTTCTTATGCATAATCGTTAGATTTAATTTTTTAGTCCTAAACTGTTTTGGGAAAAAAATAGTTTAATTCTTCTTTAATAAAGAAGAATTAAACTATTTTTCTTTATGATAAAATATATTTTAAGATGTATATAATTAGAATTTATCTTTATAAATACTATACAATGTATTAATAGTAGTAACTTTCTTTATAGCAATAGATCTATCTAAATGTGCTTTCTAAGAATTTATTATTTTTTTAAACCTGTGCATTAAGTAACAAAAAAAAAAACTTAATTGAAAAATAACTACTTAATTAGAAAAATACTAAGTGAAAACTGTAATTTAAGAATTTATTATAGAATTTATAATAGAATTTATTATAGAGTTGAATTGCCATATTTCACTTGAAATGTAAATAAAAATATTTATTTTGTAACAATATCATTTTGTTAACTTTACTTTATAAAAGCATTCGCTACTTAAATGCTTGAGGAAAATTCATTGTAACGAATTTTGTAAACTTTAAATTCAACTGTTTTTATGCAGATCATGTATTAAAAATTATTAAAAAAAATAAATTTCTACAAGAAATAGAAAAATCAAATTGATGATAAAGAATATATTTGTAAATATTTTACCGACGACGAACTGAATGACGAAATAATGCTGAAATGAAAATGAGGAGAAAAGCTTTTTATAATTCAATTTTTTCAATAGAAATATTGAAATCATAAACTAAATGTTTAAGTTTTTATTTTATTAAGAAGTTATATAAATTAAGTATATTATATTTAATCAGACCGAGAAATATCAATTTATATTTTCTAGTAAAAAATCTGTATATGTATATATTATATATTATTATTTGCAATAAATATTCTGAGTCAATGCTTTAATTAATTTTGAAAGGACTCAATAGCTTCTTGAATTAAATGAATCTTATTTTATACTTATTATCTTATTATTATATCTTGTTCATTTTCTTATTTTATACTTATTCGGTTTTCATACTATCGTAGAATTAGGCAAATTAATTCATCTCTATCGCTATCACTTTCTAATATTATCATTTAAAAGAAATATTTCAGAAAAAAATTGGGTTTTGAAAAATTTTCCTTCGTTTAAAAATGGGCTAAGGTAACGCAAAATACATGGAATATGAGAACGATCCTAACGAACCTAAAATCAGACATTGTAATTAAAATGTGTACCATAAAAACATTAGTATTGTAGGAAATTGCATTTTTAATGGCTTATTAAACATAATTTAAAAAAAGCCAAATTATTATTCTAAAATTATTTGTTTATTATTATGTAAGTCAAGTAGCAAATATTTAAATCTAAACACTATCGTAACGAAACAAAATCCAACGCTTCTTTGTTCTAAAAGTTTTTCATCAAAAAGCAATGCATTTCAATTTCAAAAGAAGCAGAAATTTATTAAAACCTCATTCATTACACGACGAGAGCAAGCAAGGCGAACAGTAAAAATTAACCAAATAAATTACTAAATGGGGTCGCATTGATAAATTCACCAAATTGCGGCCTCAAAGGCAAAGATCAAAAGAAAAGATAATAGCTGTTCAGTTTCAGAGCTTAATTCTACGTAAGTTATAAAGTGGCATTTAATCTCCATTTAAACTGCCTCAATGCACATCTAATAATTCTCATGCTTGTAGCATAATTATACTCAAGTGTACATAATACAACTTGCAATAATTCTGCAGTGCAATAATTCTGTGATACCTTCCACTGCATACCGTCCTCCTGACCCATGGCGACTCCAGTACCGTGGCCAGCTGCGCTACCTTACGCGTTTGAGAATCCGATCGATGTGGTCCCACAGATTCTCGATTGGGTTTAAATCCGGTGAGTTTGCTGGTCCGCAAAATACATGTGCCTTCCACAATGATGAGTGCCCCCAGTGACTGCTAGGAAAACATTCCCCAAACCATAATGCTCCCTCCTCCAGCTTGGATCCTTCCGACAATTGTTGCAGGGTGTTTACTTTCAGACGTTTCACGCCGTATACGCCAACGTCAATCTGTCCGATGGAGCATAAAACGTGATTCATCGGAAAAAGCCACCTGTCGCCACTCTGTGGACGTCCAGTTTCGGTACTGGCGTGAACAGCAGTCAGCATAGGTGCATTAACCAGGCGTCTGCTGCGGATGCCCATGCGCAGCAACGTTCGCTGAAACGTTGTTGAGGATAAAATCTTGGTAGCCCCTTGGTTCATCTGGGCGGTCAGTTTCTCAACAGTTGCACGTCTATTCGCCCGAACGCTTCTCCGTAGCCTTCGTTTGTCTCTCCATAGCCCGTGGTGCACCACATGTGCCACGCCGCTGATTTTGGAAAGTGCCATTTTGCCATGCACGGTATACTTTTACCACGGCGGCACGCGAACATTTCACAAAATTAGCCACCATTGCTTCCACCCTTGGTCCGAAACCAATAATCATGCCCTTTTGGAAGTCGGATAAATCGCTACGTTTCTGTATTACGCCAACGATTGAAATGCTTTCCGATGCCCTAGGACATCCTTTATATACACTCGCCTTTTGTGATTGGTTATTTCACGTTGACGTTGAAAGTATGTGGTGGTCGCATTAATGTGACTGGACTGTGTACATTGTTATAGCTAGTACAACCTCAAAACTTCTGTGAGGTTAAATAATAAACATGTTCAGCGAAAATATTTTCCGTAGCAAGAGAATTTAAATTATTTGTATGCCATTATTCCAAGAGTTTCCTCTAACTACTTAATTGAATGTCGAAACTCATACCAAATTATTCAAGTATTTTCAATAACAAAATATTTACGATGCCGGAATTCTGAATCGGAGTTAAGTATTCCATTGTTCAAAATTTTAAATTTCATCATAAATATTAGTTTATCGTCATAAATATCAATTTATTCATATTTTCCATATAAAGCATTTCTTTTTTTTTCTTTCTTTTTTTTTCTTTTTTGAGAATCATTATTGTCATAGATTCATTTACATCTTATAAATACCATCTTTTATGAACTAAAATTTTATTTACATGGTGATTGAAAATGCTTGCAAGACTTCATATTTTTTGTTAAATGAATTTAATTTTTAAAAAAGTGTTCTTTTCAATTACGATAATTTAAACATTTGAAATTTATAAACAGTTTCACAGCCATATTAATGAGTAAAATAATGAAAATTTTCAGCTACATAATGCAATTTCTGTATATTGTTCTTATTTCTAAAGTTTATAATACGAAAAATACTCTTTTAAAGTTTATAATACGAAAAATACTCTTTTAAAGTTGATAATACAAAAATAGATAATAAGAGGTTAATATAATTATACAGGTTTAAATCTATCATATAATTGTCTGGTTTTTTTTCATTTCCTTTATTTATTTGAGTAATTAAAAAATACAAAAATATGTTCAATCTGTAGAATTTATTTCAATAATATTATTACCTTTACCATTTAAAGCATGTTTTTTTTTAGAAATGCGTGTCCAATAATGAGATTTTGTGAACGATATTAAGATTTATTTTCCAAAATTTTGAAATTGAGACTATTATCTTTTAGCTGATTTGTATGCGATATTACACTGCCGTATTCAAATTTATTTTATTAAATTTTTTGAATAACAATTTGATATCTTTGAGTAGCATGAAAATGCTCTTTAATTTTTGTGTTCGTATTATTAACTAACGAAAAATCATACTATATACAAACACTATAATCAAATATATATTTTGTTTTATTTATCGTTATTTATGTTTCCCACACACACACACACACACACACACACATATATACATATATATATATATATATATATATATATATATATATATATAAACTCATGTCTGGGAAAATTGCAACACCATGAAGGACTTACGCGAGTGAGCTGAAATTTTCAGGAAATGCAAATCAGCCCATGATATGCAAATGATTAGAATTTCAAATCCGTAGCGCATGCGTATGCTACGCAGCGCCCTCTTAACGGCGGATGGATCCGAATAAATAGACGGCTGTAGCGAGGCGTGTATGGTTATAGGTAGTTATCTGCTAGTGGTAAACGTTAGCGCAATCGCTACTTATGCCTCTTCGACGAAAGAGAGCGAGATTTGAACAACTTACAGAGTTTGAACGGGGGAGAATCATCGGCCTTCGCGAAGCTGGATTGTCTTATCGTGCAGTAGCCGCTCGTGTGCAGCTTAACAGCAGCACAGTGATGCGTATTTGGAAGCAGTGGACGGACGAGTGTCGGACAACTCCGAAATCCGGGAGTGGACCACGAAATGTGACGTCAGCTCGCGAGGATAGACACCTGGTCCCCATGGCGCTGACGGACTGTACAGCTTCCTCTTGACAACGCTCAGCATAGAGACTGGCGTGCTGATTGGCAGCATGTCGTGTTTTCTGACGAATCCCACCAATATTTGTGGTACCATGATGGCCGCATTCGTGTCAGATGGCCGCATTCAGTGAACGTCACCTTCCGGAGTGCATTATCGAACGCCACAGTGGACGAAAATCCGGAATTATGGTCTGGAGGCCATAGCATATCATGGACGATCTCAATTGCTAAGAATTGTGTGCAATCTGAACAGCAACCGGTACGTCAGTGAAGTTCTACAGCCATGAGTTGTTCCCTTAATTCAAAGCTTTCCTTTAAAGCTTTCAACAGGTGGGGAATATTACACCACTCATCAAGCAATGCCCTCCGAAGTTCCGGTTGAGAGGGGGGAGGGGGTTGACGGGCTGCAATTCGTCGGCCAAGCATATCCCACACATGCTCTATTGGATTCAAGTCCGGTGAGTATGCTGGCCAATCCATACGGGTGATATCCTCCAATTGAATGCATTCGTCTACAATGTTTGCACGGTGAGGACGGGCGTTGTCATCCATAAACAGAAATTCAGCACCCATGGCGCCCCGAAACAAACGTACATGTTGTTCCAGAATGACATCCCGATAGATGAGGCCTGTCATCGTTACACTCTGAACATGCAAGTCAGTTCTGGAACCAAGAATAATTCCTCCCCAAACGAGCCATCCTGCACCACCGTAACGGTGTCGTTCAATGGTGTTCTCTTGGTGGTAACGGGTACCTGGCGCTCTCCATATGAAAGTCCGGCGAGAATCAGACTGCAAACTAAACCTGAACTCGTCGGAAAACATCACACAAGACCACTGTTGCGGTGTCCACAATGCATGCACTCTACTCCAGGTTAATCGCAGGCGACAGTGAGTTGCGGTAAGTGGAACACATCTGACAGGCCTACGAGCATATAGACCAATGTGCCCTAAGCGTCTGTACACGGTCTGCCTTGAAACTGTCGTACCGGTAGTTGAAGAGAGCTGACGAGAGAGGTCTGATGCTGTGCTCCGTTTGTTTCTTTTGGCAGTAACTGCTAAATACCGGTCTTCATTCAGTCGTCCGATAATTCTACCACGTAAAAAATCATCCAAATGCTTCCTTTGTGCCATAACTATGCGGTTATTGCACTGAAAGGCTTTTAAAGGGCTTGTGAACAATTTTACTTCTTTGCCACCATTCCTTATATACCTCTCTCTTACACTCTCGTCATTGTGACGTACTATCCGCTCCATCTGGTGGTTTCCTGTAATTTGCATATTCTTCTTCAAGATGTGTGTGATAATTCTACAGTTGAAATTTTTATTTTAGAGTTCAATTCCTGTGTGATTCTGAATCATCCTTAATTTATGGACATGAGTGTATATTGATTATTTAATTTTCTCTTTACATTATTTAACATAGAAACTATTTCGAGAGTTAATTTGCACAGGAACACTCAGGCATAATTTTTGAATTATTTACAAAGATAGGATCCACCATGTCTACCCGACACAAACTATGTAGCCAACGGGGAAGAATTCAAGGTTGATAGATCTTCCTTTCAAGGACGGGTTGATCCTTAAAAAAGATTGATTTTGCACGTTTTTCTTGTTCCATCCCCCCATTCGACATTGGAGTGAAGAGAAATTGGAGTGGACAGTCGGGGGAAGTGTTCCAGGCATTACGGAAGGTAAAAACACCTTTAAATAAACACTCTTTTAAGATGATTTTGTAAATATTTGTTAGATAATTTTGTTTTGTATGTTTTGTGTTGCAGTTGTTCAGTGCTGTCTCTTCGATTTTAAATAAATATGAAGCTAATTATTATCAGTTTAGAATTATATTAAGAAACAATTTAGTATCTACTATAAAACAACACTGAATCATGATCACACCCATAACCGGCCCTAAATTATACTTACAATAAGCTCCCCAAAAACAAAAAAATTGCATTGCATCAATCGACGTTTATTAAAAGCAAGCTGCGAAAAAAAAATTAAAAGCTTGTCTTTTAGAGAAATTTATTTCATTTTGCTATTTATTTGAACATAAGAAGTGTCACAGCGAACGCTCGTGCCTAGCGCATTGCTAGATCTATCAGAAAGGAAAATAAAAAGAAAATGTTTTTATTTTCTACAGACCAGAAAAATTTTCGTCAACCTTAATTTATACTTTTTGTAAATTTTAATCAATTCTTTAACGCCTCATTTTACATTAAAATTATTTGCTGGAAGCTATGGCGAAAAAGGTTATTGTATTCAGTAACCAAATGGATGTTGTTTAGAAAAATGTATAAACAAAATAAAATATTCCGAGCTGGTTTATACGTAATTTTAGGGAATCAATTTGTGAAAAACTTGAACATATACAAAAATTACTTTAAAATAAGTGCAAAAGATTTTTCAGTTTCCCAAGGCCATCTAAAAGGAAATCTGGCTCAAAAAAGTGTTTATACTAAGAAAATAATACTTTTTTTTAAATATTCCACTTACTTTTACTGCATTTATCTAAAATATTATAAAAACATTTTATTTATATAATAAAAATAATTTTAGAAATACATATTAAAATCTACTTTATGATATTTTAATATGTATGTCTAAAATTATAATGGATATAGAAATGCATAAATATATTGTTGTTGTGACTAATCCTCAGAATCCAGCAGGCGATCTACCATAGTCTACCCATCAATGTTTTAATCTGGGGCCTGAACGACCGAGTGGCTACCGCTCTGGCGCAGGTTTCGGGTTCGAGTCCCGGCGGTGCCATGAATGTTTGTAGTGGTTCGGAATCCACTTTAAACCGTAGGTCCCAGTCCTGATTGGATCGTTGAGCGTTGCGATGGCATTGTTACTCCGCGTCCGTGGCTTATCTTCAAGTTACACGCGCCCTCTAGGCAATGCAAAGTGAGTAACGTCTGTACAGCACTTGCCTTAAGACATCCATGACGTCCATGTCTAAGTGCCAGCTGCATTAGAACAAAAAAAATGTTTTAATATAGATGTTCCAATTTTTCATATTTAAATAAGGTTGACATTATTTATAATATTTCTAATAGTCCGGAATGCAGTATTTTGGGTAATTATTAATAGTTATTTTAATTACTAATAGTTTTGAAATGCAATTCAAAAGAATTGTTGTTGCTGTGTCTAACCCTCAGTTTCCTGCAGTGTGGAACGGACATGCCATGAGTAGTCTAATTATGGATAGAGGGAAAGGGGCAGCTTCTGTTGTCATGGAGTATCCATAGGTAGAAGCCCGACTTGGCTCCGAGTGCCTTTCGGGAGGACGTTTAGGGGAAATTATTTCACATTTGCGTATGTTACTGAAGAGAAAACCCGGAAAACTTCCGCGGGAGTCTGACTAGCTCAACTCAAATCTAATAGCGGTATCACGTATAATGAGACTCAGGAAATTAGCATATGTCTGTGCGACATTCACAGATCGAAACAACTGCAGATTGAATATGAACTATACCATGAGTTGTTCCTTCGTGATTAGTGATAGATCACGAGCTCAGAAATGCCTACTCTAATAAGAAGTGAAGGAAGCTGCGCCTCCCCTCCCCCCACACACCTCTTGACGGACTGTCTTAAAAGGAGGTTTTTGGTGAAGAAGAGAGTTCGACGAGTCATCTAGAAGTGTGTCTGAACATGCCGCTGTTTTCCGCCTATATTCAAAATAAGCCTCTTGTGGTTTCCTGTATGCCACATTGGAATAATAAAGGTCTGCTGTAGATCAGGCAATCAGGCAACACCCGAGGACTCTGAAAATCTCCGACATTGGAATGAACTGCAGTTGTAATAAAATTCATTTCTTTGTATAATGGGTGCGCAGAAGATCTACCTCCCCGTGGTGCACCTGGTAACACTTTTTAGTGGCTAAAAGATCTGCAACTTGGCATTATTGTTAGGTTAATGAACTCTGTTTCGGCATGTTTGGTTGTATTATTTTGTTGTTGTTGTATGTTTTTTTTCTTCTTCGTTGTTCTTTTTTTTCCTGTAACTGCTCATAATCTGCCATTGGAAATATAAAAAAAAATATATATATATATATACATGTATGTAAAATATATATATATATATATATATATACATACATATATATATATATATTTACATATATATATATATATATATATATTTACATATATATATATATATATATTTACATATATATATATATATATATATATACATACACTCAAGAGCCAAAACAACATGACAACCCCTACATTTTGCAATTAACTCGCCTGGATGACGTGGAAGGCACGTGATCAGGTGGAGGTGGTATTTAAATGCTGCTGGAGAGTCTGAAGAATCATTCTTTCACTTACTTCTGTGTATGATGAGAAAGGCTGCGGATCTAAGCGACTTTGATAAAGGGGAGATTGTAATGGCTCGAAGGCTCGGAACAAGTATTTCCGAAACTGCATAACTCGTGGGTTGTTCGCGATCTACAGTTGTTAGTACTTATGCAAAGTGGATGAGTGACGGTAAAACCAGCAGTAGACGACATGGTGTTGGACGTCCACACGCTATCAAAGAAAAAGGTCGTCGGAGACTGTCTCGCATGGTGAAGCAAAACCGGAGCCAGACAGTGGCTCAGCTGACAGCCCAATACAATGCAGGGCCAAGTAGAATAGTATCGGAGCACACTGTTCAGCGGACACTGTTGGATATGGGGCTACGCAGCAAATGTCCCACTCGTGTGCCTTTGCTGACCAAGCGTCATCGCCAACTGCGCCTGCGCTGTGCCCGGGAACATCGTGACTGGTCCATGGATCAGTGGGAGAGAGTTGCCTGGTCAGATGAATCACGGTTTGTCATTCATCACGCCGATGGCCATGTCAGGATACGCCATCTTCCAGACGAACAGTTGCTCCCTCAATGTACAGTAGGTCATACACAGGCCGGTGGTGGCGGTATCATGCTTTGGGGGACGTTCTCTTGGGCGTCTCTGGGACCCGTGGTTGTGGTAGAGCAGACCATGAATGCTACAGGGTATCTTAACATCATTGCGGACCAGTTGCACCCTTACATAGCCTGTGTTTTTCCAGCTGGAAATGGAATGTTATAACAGGACAGCGCTCCTTGTCACAAGACTAAAATTGTGTTAGAGTGGTTCGAGGAACATGATGCTGAATTCCAGTTAATGTCTTGGCCGCCTAACTCACCGGATCTCAATCCGATAGAACACATCTGGGATGTCCTGGGACGGCAGCTCAGAGTTCATAGATCACCAATTCGCAATATCTCGGATTTGCGTGACCGTTGCTGAAACATCTGATACAATCTGTTTCCGGCCATCTACCAATGACTTGTGTCATCCATGCCAAGGCGGATTGAAGCTGTGTTGCGGGTCAAAGGTGGGCCAACTCTTTATTGACCGGTGGTCATAATGTTTTGGCTCTTGAATGTATATATATATATATATATATAAAATACTTGTAAATAAAAATTAAAATGCTCCTATGAAGTTGGCCTTCCTATGGAAGTATGACCTTCTTTTTGAAGAAGTTATACGTTTAATAGAGGTGGGTCTTTACAATATTATTATTTTTTTCCTAGTCGTTAAAAACAAACAAAATATCACCTAAAAATCTGATTCTTCATGTTCGTTATTTCTTAAGAGATTTTTTATAGTTATTCTATTACAATGTTAGGCTACCTCTTGGTGGAATTCACGAAGCTTAAGTTCAGGAATTGAAGTATTCAAGTGTCCTGTGACATCGCATTTCACAATTTAGGGAGTAAGGTGCCCTTATTTTTTTCAAAACTGCCCAATGTAGTGCATCACACTAACGAACTTTATTTTCTATTAATTATTAAATGAAATTTAAGCTGGAAAGAAAAGCTTTTGTTCACACTTAAACTTTTTCAATACTTTGCTTTTCACAAAAGGAATTTGTTTAAAGATAAATGTGGATTTCCCAAATAGAGAAAGCAGTAAATAATAAATGACAGCAAAATTACCAGCTAAGTGACAGAAAAATGTATATTCTTAGGGAACACCTAAATAATGGCTAATTATTCATTTTTTATTATGCAGTTGTTCAGTAGAGATACATCACTTAAACGATTTTTAAAAGAAGTTATAGATACATCATTGCACCAAAACTTGAGAGTGTCAAGCCCAAATAATACATACCTCGCAGTAATTCTTAAGATACGTCTTTTAAAACTGACAAATAATTAGAGTGAGGAAACAAACTACAAAAATATTTGATAATATTATTATTATTGAATATTATACAAAATGGCAGAAACGTTAAAAACTTTTTCTGAACAACTTACAATTTTCGGAGCAAATAACAGCAGTTGAAAGTTTAAATGAACCATTGTTTAAGTCAAGTTCTAACTTGCTATATGTCACAGCAGCCTGTTTTCATTTACTTAAAATCATTCTTTTTCTAGTAACAACTATATCTCGCCAAAAATTTCCTACCTTGCCGTAATTTTACAAATAGCATTTTGATAATCCAATAGTGTTACACTAATTGTCATAAAAATGAGTGCACCAAGAAGAAATTGTAAGAAATTTTGTCAGGAGTATTTGAAACGTTGATCTAAGTTATTACAAAACGAAAGTAAAAGAATAAAGTCACACAATGCTTACTACCTAGTTAAAACACATCTAGCTTGACTGCATTGCATTAAAGTTAGAGATGGTACTTTAGGCTTCAAAATTGCTATATTTTGCCATTCCTTTGAATTAGATAAATTCAAATTATTCAGATAATTTTCGCACTGAATATCGCATAACGTCTTAGCGGCAGATTAAAATTAAAAAATTTATTCTATTTTATACATTATACATTAGTAAACATATACTTATTATTAATAATTTTAATTTATCCTAAAAATGTTTTATTTATTTTTTATTTGCGATATATTTAATTTTATTTTAATAATCATTTAACAAAAACGAAGAACGTATAGTTCCTTCTTTTTGTCTATCTTACTGCTGACATCTTTTTTGACATCATTATTTCTGGCATAATTTATCTTTAAATTTATATTAATCAAATCTACTGTGAATGTCTGTTATTAATAAAATTTGTATCGCTTATAACTCAAAATATTTATTTTCCTCATTACACACTTTCAATGTTGGGGATAATCTAATTTTGTTTACGAATTGGATCTGTATTTTTTCCCAAAATTTCCAATTCAATATAAATCTCTAGCGTTCCATTTCTTTTCTCATAGTCCATCAATTTCTATTTGTAAATTCTTTGTAATCAAATATACAGGAACAAACCATGTCCTCCCGGAGAAAAAAAGATGAACCTAAATATCGCACCCGTAACGTACCCGAAGAAAAAAAAGATGATAATTTGACTCAAGTGAGAAATACACTGAAGTGACAAAAGTCATGGGATAGCAATATGCAAATTTTCAGATGGCAGTAGCATCGCGTAGAACAGGTATAAATGCGCAGTGCTTTCGCAGAGCTTTCATTTCTGTTCAAGTTATTCATGTGAAGAGGTTTTGACGTGACGATGACCGCACGACGGGAATTAACAGACTTTGAACGCGGAATGTTAGTTGGAGCTAGACGCATGGGTCATGCCATTTCGGAAATCGTTAGGGAATTCAACATTCCCAGATCCACTGTGTCAAGAGTGTGCCGAGAGTATGAAATTTCAGGCATAACATCCCACCATGGACAGCGCAGTGGTCGACCGCCTGCACTTAACGACCGAGACCGGCAACGTCTGCAAAGAGTCGTAAATTCTAACAGACAAGCAACACTGCGTCAAATAACCGCAGAAATCAATGTGGGACGTACAAGGGACTTGTCCGTTAGAACTGTGCGGAGAAATTTGGCTTTCTTGGGCTATTCCAGCAGAAGACCGACTCGAGTGCCTTTACTGACAGAACGACATTGCTTGCAGCGACTCTCGTGGGCACGTGAGCATATCGATTGGTCCCTAGATGAATGGAAAACCGTGGCCTGGTCCTATGAGTCATGATTTCAGTTGGTAAGAGCTGATGGTAGGGTTCGAGTGTGGCGCAGACCCCACGAAGCCATGGACCCAAACTGTCAGCAAGGCAGTGTTCAAGCTGGTGGTGGCTCCGTAATGGTGGGGGCTGTTTTTTCATGGCATGGACTTGGTCCTCTGGTGCGATTGGACCGAACATTGACTGGAAATGCTTATGTTCAGCTACTTGGAGATCACTTGCAGTCATTCATGGACTTCATGCACCCAAACAACGATGGGATTTTTATGGATGACAATGCGCCATGTCAACGGGCCACAACTGTTCGCGATTGGTTTGAAGAACATTCTGGACAATTCTAACGAATGATCTGGCCACCTAGATCGCCCGACATGAATCCCATCGATCATTTATGGGACATCATCTAAAGGTCTGTTCGTGCCCAAAATCCTGCACTATCTACGCTTTCACAATTATGGACGTCTATCGAGACAGCATGGCTCAATATTTTTGCAGAAGACTTCCAACGACTTGTTGAGTCCATGCCACGTCGAGTTGCTGCACTTCGCCGGGCGAAAGGAGGGCCGACACGATATTAAGAGGTATCCCATGACTTTTGTCTCTTCAGTGTATACCACAGCTATTACACAAAATATAGGAAGATACATTTTCTAATTGCAACAAAATGTATATTTCAGTCAAATCATAAAATAATCACACAATTTACAGATTGTTTTTAAGTTAAGTGTAATTTTAAAACACAATAAAATTATATAAAATATTGCTGACCTTACCTTTTATTGTTACATTCAAATAAAGAACATAAAATGTTCTCAATTCCACAATTTTCGAAAAATTTTTTTAGGAATAAAAGTAATGTAATTTACATATGGATTACTTAAAAATTATTCTGAAGCATATAGTTACTTGAATTTATGCCCTTAATTATAATTCCCTTTCCAATTTATGAAGCATCGAAAAAGTTCACCACTGTTTGAAATAATCTAAAAAAAGTATTATTTGGTAGTTTTTAATATATTACAAGTCAAAAAATAAGCAACAAACAAAAAAAATGAGTAATAAAATTAGATATTGTGAAATTTATAAGATATTCCTTTTGAACTGATTCCTTCACATAATAAAAACAGAAAAAATAATCGTAATATAAGTAAATAAATGTAGTTAAAAATGTAGCTAATAATTTGCTACATTTTGAAAAAAAAAATATTTTTTACATTTTGAAAATCAAGTTAAGCGTGGAAAATTTTTACTAAAATTTCCTATTTAATAAGGTAGAAAACATAAGCCAGATAATTATGGTAGAAACTTTAATTTACGCTGTTCAATACGATATGTGACAAAGCATTTTAAAAATAAAAATTAAAATAAATATATATGCAATATATTAATTTCATATATATGATGCATTTCCTACAACGACACAGTTAGAATGCATGGTTGCTAATTATTGCGAACAATAGTAAATTATTGCAAATACTCTTAAAGAATTGAAAAGAAGAGAGGCCACTTATATATGTCATATCCCCTGAAAAAAACTACATCAACTACTACATTTCCTACAATAATACAGTTATAATGCATAGCAGTCAATTATCTATCTTTGAAATGTCATCACTGAACATTATTAGTGGTAGTTAATTGGAATTTTTTTAATAAATTTTTATTCATTTGAAAAAAAGATACAAATTAACTTGAAATTAAAGATTCAATTCAATTTCATTTTCATTCCTCAAAAATCACTCAGATTTTATTCGTTCATGAAATTTTGAGTCAACTGTATATATCTTCAAGTAATGAAGATTGTTCATTATTACATGAAAAGTTTTAATACGTAGAAGTACTGAGATGCAAATAAGACCTTTCACGCCGTCATGGGGTCTTAAATTCAAATTGTTGTCATCTGCCAGAGGGCCTCAGTGGTTTAAAGGCCTTCTTACAGGGGTGGCCTGTTTTAACTCCAGATAAACTTCTCCAGGCGGCACAATCGGCTCAGCATGAGATCGTGACCTATTCTCAACAACCATAGGACCATCATAGACGTTTTCTCTTTGGTAGTTAGCAGAAGAATTTCCAGATTTTAATCTAGTTATCGGCCATGGAAACAACTTCTTCAAAGATCCCTTGAAATCAAAGATGTAGCTGCCATACACGAGAGGATTGACGCAGGAGTTGAAAACGGGGAACATGAACAGGAAGGACTGGATTCGAGTGTCCAGAGATTCAGCAGACTTGGCGTCAAAGAGGTACCAGAGATGGATAACTACGTACGGAGTCCAACAGAAGAAGAAGGATATGACTATCAAGCACATTATCTTCAAAGTGCGCTTTCTGGTCTTCTCAACGAGACGAATGTTCGACAGCCGAGGAGTGCAGCTGTTCTCATTTCCAGAACACTCGTCACTCGGGGAATCTGAAAGACAAAACTATATTTAAATCGTAGTTAACTTATTATACAGAAAAAGCCATAAAAATCTTTACAAAATATATAAGCAATATTAATATTCACTGAAAGTCGAACGTTATAATTTATTTCAGATTACTATTTTCCACTTTTTGACTCGTGAGTAATCTGGCAACACTTTTTTTTTCTTCTGATGAGGGGTTTAGAAAATTCTCAAAAACTACTAATGATAATTTCTGATACCTTCTGGATGATCCGGTAATCTCTAGAAACTGGTTATCTAAACCATTAATCAGTAGAAACGGAAATAACTGGGTCTGATAATCTGATCTTAACTAGACAAGTTCGCCACTTCTTTTTGTGTTAAATACTTTAGAAAATTTTTAAATACTGCAAATAATTTCCTTTAACTTCTGGTGATTTAGTAATAAATTAATGTATCTCTAGAAACTGAAGAAATCGGGTCTTTTAATCTGGACTTATCTAGATAACCAGACCCCACTTTTTTGTCTTCTGATGAGTTTTTTAAAAAATTCAATTCTCAAAAACTGCAAATGCTAATTTTTGTTACCTTCATGATCCAGTAATACATTAATGATCGCTAGAAACTGGAGAAATTAGATGCAGTAATTTATTCTTATCTGCGTAACCTGGCCACCCTTCTCTTCTTCTGATGAGTGTTTTAAAAAATTCTCAAAAACTGAGAATGCTAATTTCTGTTACATTCTAAATGATCCAATAATAAATGAATGTATTTATAAAAACTAAAGAAATTAACTATAGTAATCTGGCCTTATCTAAGTAATTTGGCAAAAAAAAAAATTTATCTAATGAGTGGTTTAGAAAATTTTAACAAAATGCGAATTATAATTTCTGTACTTTCCGAATGATCCAGTAACGGATTAAGGCAT
>BPLQ01004307.1:0-341607 GCA_021605075.1 Caerostris darwini
CGTATTGCTTTGGTAGATTTCGGAACAGGAGATGGTTTGTTTACGAGGCAGACTTATCAATCCTACTCTGTAGCGCTCTACTGTCATATTAGACCTTGGGGCTTGAATGGCCGATTGTCAAGGCTTCATGTTCGAGTCTGGAAAGTATTCATGTTTGTAGTGATTCTGAACCACTTTAATGTAGATCCCGGTCTCATATGACTGTAAAGTGCTCACAGAACCCAGTCAGACTAGGCACTCTTAGGGTAATAATTGATGTGGTGTGGTGTAGTATTAGTATTCATATTAGACCGACACCTAAGATTTTAAGTGGATTCCGAACCCTTACAAGCATCCATGGCACCGCCGGGACTCGAACACTTGCGGAGTTTCTTTGATTGGACGCGCATTTTCCTGAAGAGAAAAAACTCTCTTTATGTGCACGTGTTAGTAGTTCCGTTGCGTGAACCCTCTCGCTCGAAAAGTTTGCACAACCTCCTCCGTTTTGATTGGGAGAGTTCGATCTTGTTCTGAAAGAGTGAAAAGATTCGAAGAAACAAATTTGTAGATTTTTTTTCTTCTTTCTAATGCAGCAGGCAAACACAGACAGCTTGGTCTTAGATGCCTTAAGGCAAGTGCTGCATAGACGTACTCACTTTGCATTACCCAGGGGGCTCATGTAACTTGAAGATAAGCCTCGGACGCGTAGTAACAATGCCCCCGCAACGCTCTACGATCCTATTAGACCGGGACCTACCTTTTAAAGTGGATTCCGAACCGCTACAAACAACCATGGCACCGCCGGGACTCGAACTCGAAACCTGTGGTACCGAGCGCCAGAGCGCTAGCCACTCGACCATTCAGGCCCCACAAATTTGTAGAATCTCCAAGTTATTACTCCAATTGTCAGCCGGAGGCATTCACAGTTGGTTTTGGTTAGGCCTGAGGAATAGTAGAGGTTGAAGGTTAATAATATATAACAGAGAACTTTGAATTTGTAAGATAAATTTTAAGCTGGTTAAGTTTTTGATTGCTATGGGTTGTGAAGAGTTATTTTTAACTTTAAATAACAGGAATGTAATGAACACCTAAAAAAGTGAGGGAATGGGATTTCAGTCTTTCTAATATCGGTGTATATGTATAATATTTTTTTCTTCTATTTTTTGTAAGTCCTTTGAAAAGATTGATTATGAAACAAATAAAAATTTCTGCAGAGGAATTGTGTGTGTGTATGTGGTTTTTTTTTAATGGTTTTGGTCCCATAAAAGATTGTGTTTATAAAAGTCCCATGTTTTGTTGTGTCAGTTTTTCTCTCTGTTATACACACACACACACACATATATATATATATATAATTGAAGGCCTGATGGGTTCTGAGGAACAGGTTTCGGGTTCCAGCCCCGGTGATGCCATGGGTGTTTGTAGTGGTTTGGAATCCACTTTATTCCGTAGGTTCCTGGTCTCCGATGACTGTAGAGGGTCACAGAGCCCAATCAGACTTCTTCTCACCCATAGCATTCCCAAACTGTAAAGGGGCAACTCAGCTCTAGGCAAAGTGATATGGTGTGGTGTCATAGTAGTAGTAGTAGTAGTCATATTGGACCGGTACCTACGGTTTAAAGTGGATTCTGAGGCACTCCAAATATCCATGGCACTATCGGGACTCGAGTCTGAAACCTGTGGCACCGATTGCAAACGCGCTGGTCACTAGACGAATAGGCCCTTTGTTAAAAAAAACAAAAACATTACTTAAATATATACTTAACAAAATCGAATAAACGAATAAATACAGTAATTTATTATATTGGGGAAAAAAATCCTTAAAAAAATCTTAAATTAATGCCATCATTATTTTTTTATTAGAAAAAAATGTCACCACAGATTTCAGGATGGACAGGAATTTATATTTGATGACATGATAATTTTCTGCACATAGTTCATTCTTTTACATTATGAAATGGAATTGTGTTTATTTTCAGTAAGGGAAAAAAAAAAAAAAAAAAAAAAAAAAGAGACAAAATACTAGTATATATGATTTTTTTTTATGACATGAACCACACAGACAATTTGTCTTCCGTCGTCACCGTAAAACGACAATCTATCCTAAATCTTTTAGCAAGTGACTCAGTATTTTCCCTCTCTCATTGCACCAGGAAGAAGTGAAAAAAAGCTGCAAATTGGTCCACGTTTTTATTTACTTATTTATTATTATTACTTCTTTCACCTGTTGCTTTTTGTGCCCTAAGGCAAGCAGTAAAAACAAAAAAGCAGCCACTATTAATCAATCCCGCAGAATGTGAGGCCGCTCTGTTAGCACCGGCGAAGCGTGGACGGAACAAGAAAAGTGGAAGAGGCAGATTATTTTAAACGGCCCGTTTACGCTTAATGATGCCTTTTTGTGGTCTGGATATATGGCTGTTCTTTTTTCTTTTCTTACCTGTAACCGTCTTATTTTCTCTTCTTTGCTTGTGAAAGGAATATTTATTTGAAGCAGAGTGAAAATTTACGATTCGCACCTTGTGTGTTATAAGATCCGCAGTCGCTTTGTGGCAGTTGAAGAAAGCTTTGGTTGCAATCAGTTCGTAATAATGATAAGAGTCATTTATTGTAGGCGTGACCAGTTCAATAAACACCTGCGTTTTCAAGTTAGCGTTACACTATTGTTGTGATGTCAGCTTTTTTTTTCTAAAATGGCTAGCAATACAGAGACAGTAAATCTTTATGCCATTACCGCTGCACCGCTGCTATCATTTAGCACTGCACGAGGGTTGGGGCACGTGTAGCTTGAAGATAGACTACGGAAAAGGGGTAACACTACTCCCACAATGCTCTGCGATCCTGTTAAACAGGAACCTACGGCTTAAAGTGGATTCCGAAGCACTAACAAACATCCATGTCACTGCCGAGACTCTAACCCGAAACCTGTGGTACCAGAGCGCCAGCCACTCGGTCATCAGGCCCCAGTATTGTCAATGTTGGCAAAAAGAATTTTTAGGTGCCTGTTTTATAGAATTGATTTTTGTAAAATATCTACTGATTGTACGCTGTAACCTATAGTCTTCACAATAAAAGTTTAAATTTTATTTAGGAACATAATCCACATATTAGAGATAA
Source organism: Caerostris darwini (assembly GCA_021605075.1). Taxonomy (NCBI): domain Eukaryota; kingdom Metazoa; phylum Arthropoda; class Arachnida; order Araneae; family Araneidae; genus Caerostris; species Caerostris darwini. Next base: position 3,094 of record BPLQ01004307.1, read on the forward strand.
TAAATTAAATAAAGTTTTTGTCGAGCCATCGTATAACTCTTTTTTCACAAAACTTAGTGATTATAAAACACCTGTAATATTAAAAAATTAATACTTTGAAAAACTAGCTTTCGATTAATACCAAACTTGTCGAAATCTCATAAAAAACAACGAATATTTTGATTGGAGCAACAGAAAAATGAAATAACTTTTTTACCAACCTAATGCGTCCAATTGGCTAACTCTCTGTCGTTTGATACCACAGGCTTCATATTCGAATCCTGGCGGTGGCATGGATGTTTGTGAGTGGCTCGGAATCCACCTTAAACTGTAGGTCCCGGTCCCCCGATTGAGCACAAAATGACCATAGAGCGACAAACCACAACTAACCTAATAATACAGCATTGCGATTTCTTTTATTTTAGAATTGTAATTAATATTTACAAATAAATTAAAATTTTATTTTTTCCTCTAATGCAGCTGGCAAGCGCTGCACAGACGTTACTCACTTTGCATTCCCCAAAGGGAGCGTGTAACTTAAAGATATGTTATGGACGCGGAGTAACAATGCCCACGCAACGCTCTACGATCCTATTAGACCGGGACCTACTGTTTAAAGTGGATTCCGAACTACTACAAACATCCATGGCACCGCCGGGACTCGAAGAAACCTGTGGTACCGAGTGCCAGAGCTGTAGCCACTCGGCCATTCAGGCCCTATAAATAAATTACTATTTATGATAACTAAACGAAATAAATGCAAAATAATTTCTTTTAAAAAATATATAAATATATATAATAATAAACATATCATCCCTTAAAATTTAGAAATAATATTTATTTTAATGATGGAAAATTTTTTTTAGAGTGACATCTTCGAGTGTATTTTTCGTATCAACTAATAACATTTTTAAATTTTATGTGTGATAATTTCTAATGGGAGTTGCACGATAAAAAAAATAATAATAAATAAATTATATTAAAATAAAAATAAAAATAAAAAATAGAGTTACATAAAAAAATAAAATTTGTATTCTAGCCGAGGGTGAAAGCAACATAATTTGGCAACAAAGTGAAACCTATTGCCTGTATCGATTACATAAGGTCTGTATTTTTTGAGGAAAGTGACTTCATCAATGACTTCCTACAGAAGGGCGTTCGGCAAATGAGGGCTTATTAATTAATCCTCAATGTCGTGGGCTTATGAATACGTGAATACTTTATGAGCATTAAGTAGACGTATTAAAGTGGGGAGGTGGAAAGGAACGTTCATAAAAAAAAAAAAAAAAAAAAAAAAAAAAAATGATGCAATTTATTTCTTCGTTTCGATCGTGCTTTTTTTTTTTAATAATAATGACATATTTTTTTTATTCACATTTTTCTGTTGCGCTATTCTAAGAGCTACATAATCCCTATTATCTCATTTACCACTTTATAATGGGTGACATCATCAAATTGGGTTAACATTGTCTTCATTGCATGCGTTGTTTTGCCACCGAATACATTTTATTATCGAATACGTATATATTTTTATATCGAATACGTTTTATTATTAATCTATTTATAAAGAATTGTAAAAATATCTGCAATTGCAGCATAAATTCTGGATGGAACTTGTATATTGTAGCATTTTTTCCGCGGGAAGAGTTGTAGTAGCATTCCGTTCCCAGGAAAGAGGAATTTATATTTTTTAACAAGTACATAATAATAGGTTATTATTATGTACTTGTTAAAAAATGTAAATTTGACAAAAAAATCATGTTAAAAATCAAATTTAAAATCTTGTTAAATCAAATCTTCTTAAAAATCAAATTTGACAGCAGATAAGCAGTGTTGTGGATACTTATATTATATACAATTAGTGTTTTGTACTAATGAGAACAACCTGTTTCTCAATTCTGATAGCATATGATCAGTGTCATGGATAATGAGACCTCATGAAATGAGCGATTGTCTGTGCGACCTTAACAGGTCGAAACAGTTACAGATGGAATACGGACTACGCCATAAGTTATTGCATGGTGAATGATAGACCATGGGCTGAGAAAATGTCTACTCCAATGAGAAGTGAGGGAAGCTGACCGCCCCCCTCCTCCCCTTCTTGACGGATTGTCTTAAAGGGAGGTTTATGGAGGGAAAAAAAAGAGAGTGCGGCGTATGTATACGAAAGTTCTATGTATATAGAAATAATGCCTGTAAATAAAATTAAAAGTGGTCCTTTTTTTTTAAGCTGTTACCGGTCTAGTATAGGCCGAGATGTTACAATATTAATAATGCCTAAGAAACTTATTTGGTACAATGTATCCTGGATGTATTTAAAACAAGCATGGACAACATTTTCTTTTATGAAAGTTTAATTACTAAAGATAAATAGATACAATTTATTTTATGTATTATTTATAATTTTAAGCGAAATATAATAAAACACTACAAAAATTTATATAGATGAATAATTTCATTTTTTTAAAATTATTTTAAAGGAAAAATATGACACACGAAAATTTATATTTATTGACAGCTAAAAAAAATGAATCACACAAGAACACATCCGAACAAGCACGGAAGGACAAAAAAAAAAAAAAAAAAAAAAAAAAAAAATGGAATTTTTGTCATCCAATATGACATATAATGGGATTTATTCCAAAGCGGATGCAGATTCAAATACCACAGTAACGTAAAATCAATTCTTAAGTGGGTAAACTTTCTTGAACAATGACTCATAATCCATTTCCCTCGCATAACGCAGTGGTTGATATCAAAATAATTTATCAATACATTTCCGAAGGCTAGACCAGACGCCGAAATTAAAAGAGGCACCTCACAAAATTCTTCACAATCCACTGTGTCCGCAAACCGCCACAGCCGAACCGCAGTGGACGTGAGTCCCTTCCGCTCCCAGATCTTCCACATCCGCATTGTAAAATTCTTCCGTCGGAACTAAAGGATTCGATCTCTGTGTGGTCATCCGACCGCAAGGAAGAAGCGCCGGAGCGACCCGACGGAGGGTCAGCGAGGCGCGGCTTGAAAGGGTTGAGAGAGTCATCGGTCGGTGGTTGCGACTGTGAATCATTACTAACGGCTTTCCTTCAAATTATCTCACTTTTGTTGCTATGGCATATTCCACAATGACGAAATTCGTTCTTCTCACATTTCGCGAGTATCCTCTGCATCTGACGAAAATAAGTTAGACAGGGATTCGTCAAACACCGGGTTCTTTTAGCTGTTCACAAATGTTGTTAAGTTGTTGGGGGTTCAAAATAAATCAGCTCTCTCTTGAATTAATTCTTGACTATTTTATTACACATACTAGGAATAATTAAAAACTTTGTACAATATTTGCAAATTAATAGTAATGTCACCCATTTTAATCTCTGATGCCATAAAACTTAATTTCTCTCAATATACCTCTCACACTTCTAACATTACCTCTCTCTCTCTTGCTTTCCAAACACGCACTTCTTTCGCCCAATTAACTTGGCGTCGCAGCGCCCTCTAACAGCATTCATTCATTTTTCCCCCGCAGTATCTAAAACGATTTTGTATCTAACCTAGGGGTGGCCCACCCGCGGCCCTCCCTGAATATTTTTCCGGCCCTTGAGATTGATCACACTTTTACAAAATATATTTATTTCATAATGGCCAAAGTGGTGAAAAACAATGTACTAAAAAAATATGTGTGCATAAAGGTGAACCATTTTTCCATTCCTTCTATTACCTCACACTCTCCCTATATATATCTTGTTCAAATTTTTAATCGTTCATAAAATACTTTTTACTCATCCACTCGGGTTCAAATACATTTTTTTTTTTTTTTTTAACTTACAGTGGATGACACTGGGTGTTAATGCAGTTTTTTTCAAATATTAATTCAGTAATTAAATTTAATTAATTAATTATAGTTTTTTTAGATTTCAGTTGCATGTATCTTACCAATAGAGGGCGCCAGATAAACTTAATAAAAATGATTTGATAAAAATGATAAAAAAATTTTTATATTACTTGTTGAATATAAATATGCACAAATATGTACTACTTATGTGCGAATCCCTCAGGTCCCATTCAAAAATGGGGCCTGATCGTCGAGTGACTGGCGTTCGGTACCACAGGTTTCGGGTTCGAGTACCGGCGGTGCCATGGATGTTTGTAGTGGTTTGGAATATACTTTAAACCGTAGGTTCCGGTCTAATAGGATTGTGGGGGCATTGTTACTCCACGTCCGTAGCTTGTCTTCAAGCTACTGGCGCCTCCTGGGTAGTACTAAGTGAGTAACGTCAGTGCAGCCTTGCTAATGGCATATAAGGATCACGGGCTGAGTATTTGCCAGCTGCATTAGAAATTTTTAAAAATATATATTCAAAAATTAAAGTAAGGAAGAAAAAGTAAGGAAAAAAAATGTCTTGATTTATTTGAATATCATAAAATATTTTTTTAAAAAGGGGGCGGGGCAAAATTGAAATTTTTAGTTTGATTGATCCTGCACGTTTTATTTATTTATTTTTTTTTAATTTTTAACCTTAAAATTAAAAGATTAAAGAGTACATTTAAAAATGTATTTAAATATATTTGACTTTTTTAAAGCACATACAAACACACATACAAAATAGAACGTAAAGCCCAATTTTTACACGAATTATAAAACTGTGGAAAATTTTTTTTAAAAAAGAAGAAAATTCTCTTAAAGCCCATATGAATTATAAAAAGATATTTTAAATTCTCTGTAAAATTTTGGAAAAAAAAATCCTCGTATGCTTGATATTTTCATTTAAATTATTATTACTGGGAGCGAAAAAAGATTTTTTTTTTAAAGAATTATTTTCATTTCTTAATCTAAGGTTTGTAGATAACGGTAAAAAATAATAATGGTAAAAAGTATGGTTGATAATAATGGTAAGAAATATTTTCTAGATCGAAGAAAAAAAATTTATTCTACTTTTATATTAATTGAGATCATAATTAATATAAAATAATAATTTTACATATAAGGACGAACATAATTAAAATGACAGTAATTAAGTTTATTTCAATCATAATTTGTGTAGATTTTAAATTATAATTACTTGTATTTAAGAAAATTTTTAAATAACTATTTTTCACAACACTATAAAGTATGAAAAAAAAATGTATTTATCTTAATACTTTTTTTGTGCACCTTTTGTAAATTATAGGGTGAAAAATATTCTTAAAAAAATTCATTAATTTACACAAATGATAAAAAGTAGACTTACATAATTATAGATTTTATCTCTCCTAACTTAACTACAAACCGTTGAAAAAAGTCTTATAACATATATTTCCGAAATATGATAACTATGTTATTAAGAAAGAAATATGTTGTTCTAATGCAGTTGGCAATACAGAAGCTGTAGCTTGAAGATAGGCTACGGACGCGAGTAACACTACCTCCATAACGCTCTAAGGCCTTATTAGACCGGGACCTACAGTGTAAAGTGGATTCCGAACCGCTGCAATGGCACTGCCGAGATGGTAAAGCTGTGGTACCGAGGGCCAGAGCGCTAGCCACTCTGCCATCAGGCCCTTTATTATAATGATAGTAATTAAGTTTATTTTCCGTCATATTTTTTTGTGTATTTAAAGTTTTAATTACTTTAATATATAAGAACATTTAAAAATTAAAAATTTTTTTTCGACCCTGTACAGTATGAAAAAAATGTATTTATCCTGTTACTTTATTTGTGCACCTTTTGCTAGTTATTACGTTTAAAACTATTTTTAAAAAGTCATTAATTTATCCAGTGATGAAAAGCAGACTTATATAATTATAGATTTTATCTCCCTTAACTGCAAACCGTAAAAAAAAATATAATAACATGTATTTCCGAAATATGATAACTATGTTACAATAAAAAAGTAAGAAACGACATGCTGCCACTTTAAGCTAATAACTGCGGAATGCTTTTTTTTTTTTTTTACCGTGGAAGAATCTTCTTCAAAATTCAAACCGCTCGAAACATTTTAAGTACCAAATTATTTTTTTCACCAACTAGTGTAATAAAAACTGGCAACAAAGCACCTTACTGTTTCATAAGCATTTGAAAATTCCCACATACGAATCCAACTCCCTTAGCTATCCAATTCCTTTATACACTTTTTTTTTTTTTTTTTGTCTTCAAGTGCTATTAATAGCACATCCCTTTACGTTACACAAATACGACATATTCCTCCTGGTAATAAATATTCCTGGTCCTTTTTGAAAAAAAAAAAAAAAAAAAAAAAAAGCAATGGGGAGGGGGAAGGGGAGATGCACAAAAAATGTATAAAATGATAAAACACAAAAAATGTGTTTTACATATACTACTGTGCCCAAAAAGTAACACAAATTATTATTTTTTTCAAAATTTCTTTATTTAATTTTCCAAATTTATTTCATCGCCTTCAAAGGAATCCCCTCCGGACACAATGCACTTATGGCAACTTTTACTCCAATCCGCAATGCATGCTAAAAAGTCATCGGCAGGGATGGCCTTCAAAGCTCGCACTGATTCACATTGAATCTCTTCAATCGACTCAAAACAGGAATAGCCAGAAGTCGCATGGTGTTAATACGGTGGTTGTGGAGCTTCATTTTTTGGCGAAAAAGTCACGAAGAATCAATGCAGTGTGAGCTGGCGCCTTCAGTATTTTCGATAACAATCGAGATTTGACGCGTTTGAGGCCCAAAATGGAATGGACCGATCCTTTTGAAATTCCAACATCATCAGCAAGGTCTCTAATTGTAAATCGGCGGTTTGCAAGCACCCAATCGTGAGCTTCGTCGGTTGAGGTTGGTGGTCGACCAGAGGACTCTTTGTTTTCAACACGTTTTATGCCGTCTTTGAACTGCTTATACCAATTCTAAGCCTTCTGCAACATTCTGTACGTTTCCGCAAACAAAATTCAACGCAAGCTCTTTGCACAATTAATTCAGGCATTTCAAAAATCGCCGGAATCAGTTTTAGAGTCTCACAAAGGCGAGCGTAACTCAAACACTGACGAATATTTTGACGGGAAATGTCACACAGATGTCAAGGACATCCTAAAAAAATGAAAGAAAAAAAAATTGAAATTCCATAAGACCAGGGAATTTTAAATTGGAAATTAGTCTTACTTTTTGGACACAGTAGTACTTGAATTTTTTTTACTTTTTTCTCCAACTTGTGTTATAAAAACTGGCTACAACGAAGCACCTTGCTGTTTCATAAACATTTCAAAATTCTTTCGTTCAAATCCAACTCTCTTAACTGTCCGATTCCATTGTACATTTTTTTTTTTTTTTTATTTGTCATCAAGTGCTATTAATGGCACATCCCTTTACATTACCCAAATGCGACATATTCCTCGCGGTAATAAATATTCCTCGTCCTTTTTGATAAAAAAAAAAAGGGGGGGGAGATGCACAGGGTGAATAAAAAAAAAATCTATTAGACAGCAGCCAGGACTTGCAGAACAAAAACCAATTTCTCCCCCTTCCTCACTCATCCGTTATGGTTGTGGTGGAAATCCATTTTCTTGAATGTCAAACAAATATTAGTTCTTTCGGCTGAATTCCAGAAGGGATGGCCCTTTTCTAACTCATTTTTTTTTACCATTATTGGTTTATAATATTAATCAAAAACAAAGCACTCTCTGTCGTTGAATCGGGAAAATATGGGCCGAGCTCTCAACAGGAAAAAAATTGTCCATTCATCTCAGGAAAATTATTTTTGGGATAGACAGGATAAAAAAAAAGGAGAAGGTTTTTGATAAAAAGCAGGAGGGAAGATAAACTGGAGGATTTTTTTTTTTTAGAAAAGGGTTTCTTTGTATCTGTTGTTATTATCATAATGTATTATTTTTTTTTAAATATTTATTTTTATGAAGCAATGTCGTCAATAATCCCATACACGGTTGGAAAAGTCGGTTGACAAGATTTGCCGTTGCAATTTTTTATTATTATTTTTTACAAATAAGTTATGTTGTTTAGTTTAGAAAAAAGAAGCTATGATGATTTATTTTGTTATCAAAAGGCAAATTCTTCAGAATTTAAGGAACAAGTCAGGGATGAAAGATAAATCAGCAATAATTAAATATAATAGCTCTTCAAATACGATGAAGAGCTCATATAATTTAATGAAATTTCTTGTATTATAAACCGTTATTAGATTAATTGTGTTTTAAATATATTTTGTTTTCTCTTTACAATTATATTTATGATTATTGGTTCGAAACTCAACAAACAGCAACATCCTTTCATAAGACGCATTCAGGGGGTAGGTGCATCTTTCCTCACAAGATACCATACGTAGTTATATCTTGTGCTATTTGGTTTGCCGCTGTATAGTCATCTTGTGCACACGAGGACTAAACAGACCGGGACCTACAGTTTAAAGTGGATTTTGAACCACTACAAATCTCTATGGCACAGCTGGGACTCGAACCCTGTGGTACCGAGCGCCAGAGCGCTAGTCACTCGGCAATTTAGGCCCTTTTTTCTCCAACTTGTGTAATAAAAACTGACAACAACAAAGCACGTTACTGTTTCATAAGCATTCGAATTCTCTCATTTGAATCAACCTTCTTAACTATCCAATTCCTTTATACATTTTTTTTTCCGTCATCAAGTGCTATTAATGGCACATCCTTTCACATTACCCAAATGCGACATATTTCTCCTGGTAATAAATATTTCTCGTCCTTTTTGATAATAATAAAAAAAAAATAGCAACGAGGGGGGAGATGCAGAGGACAGAAAAAAAAATCTATTAGACAGCAACCAGGAGGACTTGCACAAAAACCAATTTTCCCCCTTCCTCACTCATCCGTTATGGTTGTGGTGGAAATCCATTTTCTTGAATGTCAAACAAATATTAGTTCTCTCGCTTCAATTCCGTAAGGGAGGACACTTTTCTAACTCTTCTTTTTCACCATTATTGGTTTATAATATTAAACAAAAACAAAGGACTCTCGCTGTCGTTGAATCGGGAAAATATGGGGCAAGCTCGGAACAGGAAAAAAAAAAAGGAAAAAAATTATCCATTTATCTCAGGAAAATTATTTTCGGGATAGACAGGAATCGGAAGGATAAAAAAAAGGATAAGGGTTTTGATAAAAAGCAGGAGGGAAGATAAATTGGAGGATTTTTTTTTTTTAGAAAAGGGTTTCTTTGTATATGTTGTTATTATCATAATGTATTATTTTTTTTTAAATATATAATTCTGCTATTTTTATGAAGCAATGTCGTAAATAATCCCATACGTGGTTGGTAAAGTCTGTTGACAAGATTTTTTTAATAGATTTTTTTTTATAAATAAGTTATATTGTTTAGATTAAAAAAAAAAAAGAAGGTATGATGACTTATTTTGTTATCAAAAAGACAAATTCCTCTGAATTCCAAATAAAAAGCCTCGTAGCTGAGAATTTATGGAACAAGTCAGGAATGAAAATAAATCAGCAATAATCACTTATAATAACTCTTTGAAAATAATAAAGAGCTCATATAATTTAATGAAATTACTTGTATTGTAAACCATTATTATGATGAATTGTGCTTTAAATATGTTTTGTTTTCGCTTTACAATTATATTTATGATTATAGGTTCGAAACTTAACAAACAATGCCAAGGAAAAAAAAACCTCTTTTGTGTCCAGATATGAGAATGATAAATTTGTAGGCCGTAACATCCTTCCATAAGACGCATTCAGCGGGGTAGGTGCACCTCTTCTCACAAGATACCACATGTTATATCTCGTGAGGTTTGGTTTGTCGCTCTACAGTCATCTTGTGCACACGAGGGCTAAACAGACCGGGACATACAGTTTAAAATGGATTCCGAACTACTCCAAACATGCATGACACCGTCGGAAACCCGAGACCTGTGGTACCGAGCGCCAGGGCGCTGGCCACTCGGCCATTCAGGCCCTTTTTTCTCCAACTTGTGTAATAAAAACTAACAACAAATCACCTTACTGTTTCATAAGCCTTCGAATTCTCTCATACGAATCCAACTCTCCTAATTATCCAATTCCTTTATACAATTTTGTTGTTGTTGTTGTTGTTCTAATGCAGATGGCAAACACGTAGATAACTCTGTGCCAGCTGCATTAGAATTATGCACAATTAATTAATAAATGAATGAACGATTACAATGTATTATTATTACACAATTGTCTTGGATGCCTTAAGGCAAGCGTTGCACAGACGTTACTCGCTTAGCATTACCCAGGAGGTGCGTGTAGCTTGAAGATAATCTACGGACGCGGAGTAACACTACCTGCACAACCCTCTACGATTCTGTTAGACCGGGACCTACGGTTTAAAGTGGATTCTGAACCCTTACAAAACATCCATGGCACCGCCTGAAACCTGTAGTACCGAGCGCCAGAGCGCTAGTCACTCGGCCATTCAGGCCTGTAAACTGACAACAAAACACCTTTTTGTGTCAGCAAAAAGTCTCTCATTCGAATCAACCCTCCTAACTATCCAACTGCTTCATACATTTTTTTTTTTTTTTTTTTTGTCCTCAAGTGCTATTAATGGCCCATCCCTATACATTACCCAAATGCGACCTATTCCTCCTGGTAATAAATATTCCTCGTACTTTTTGATAAAAATAATGGAGGAGGGGGAAAGATGCACAGGGTGAATAAAAAAAAATCTATTAGACAGCAGCCGGGACTTGCAGGACAAAAACCAATTTTCCCCCTTCCTCACTCATCCGTTATGGTTGTGGTGGAAATCCATTTTCTTGAATGTCAAACAAATATTAGTTCTTTCGGCTGAATTCTGTAAGGGAAGGCACTTTTCTACCTCTTCTTTTTTTTTTTACCATTATTGGTTTATAATATTAAACAAAAACAAAGGACTCATTCTGTCGTTGAATCGGGAAAATATAGGCCGAGCTCTCAACAGGAAAAAAAAAAAAAAAAAAAAATTATCCATTCATCTCAGGAAAATTATTTTTGGGATAGACAGGATAAAAAAAAAGGATAAGGGTTTTGATAAAAAGTAGGAGGGGAGATATAAAACGGGAGGATTTTTTTTTTTTTTTTTTTTTTTTTTTTTTTAGAAAAGGGTTTCTTTGTATCTGTTGTTATTATCATAATGTATTATTTTTTTAAATATATAATTCTGCTATTTTTATGAAGCCATGTCGTAAATAATCCCATACGTGGTTGGAAAAGTCTGTTGACAAGATTTGCCATGGCAATTTTTTATTATTATTTTTTATAAATATGTTATTTTGTTTAGATTAAAAAAAAAGAAGTTGTGATTATTTATTTTTTTATCAAAATGACAAATTCCTCAGAATTTATGGAGCGAGTCAGGAATGAAAACGAATCAGCAGTAATCCATACAATAATAACTCTTCGGAAATGATGAAGAGCTCATATAATTTAATGAAATTTCTTGTATTGTAAACCGTTAAATTTTCTTTTTTCTTTATAATTATATTTATGATTATAGGTTCGAAACTCAATAAACAATGTCACCCCCCTCTCAAAAACCCACCCTTTCTGTGTCTACTTCAAATATAAGTACGGTAAATTCGTAGGTCGTAACATCCTTTCATAAGACGAATTCAGCAGGGTAGGTGCACCTCTCTTCAGAAGATACCACATGTAGTTATATCTTGTGAGGTTTGGTTTGTCGCTCTACAGTCATCTTGTGCACACGAGGGCTAAAAAGACCGGGACCTACAGTTTAAAGTGGATTCTGAATCACTATAAACATCCATGGCACCGCCGGAAGTTGAATTCGAAACCGGTGATACCGAGCATCAGAGCGCTATCCACTCGGTCATTCAGGCCCTTTTTTCTCCTATTTGTGCAATGAAAACTGACAACAATAAAGCACCTTACTGCTACATAAGCATCCGAATTCTCTCATTCGAATCAACCCTCTTAACTATCCAATCTTTATACACTTTTTTCCAATGCCTTCTAATAGCTCACACTCTCCCTATATATATCTTGTTCAAATTTTCAATCGTTCCTAAAATACTTTTTATTCATCTACTCCAATTCAAATACATTTTTTTTGAACTTGTAGTCGATGACACTGGATGTTAATGCAGTTTTTCCAAATATTAATTCAGTCATTAAATTTAATAAATTAATTTTAGTTTTTTTTTATTTATGTTGCATATATCTACCAATAAATGGCGGCAGATAAACTTAAAAAAATGAATGAAAATTATTTATAAAGGACTTGCTGCAATATAGTGAGAAAAAAAGATGGAATGGAATTATTAATTTAATTAATTATTTTTTTTTATATTACTTGTTTTGTCATCAAGTGCTATTAATGGCACATCCTTTTACAATACCCAAATGCGACATACTCCCCCGGTAATAAATATTCCTCGTCCTTTTTGATAAAAAAAAAAAAAAAAAAAAAAAAAAAAAATCTATTAGACAGCAACCATGAGGACTTGCACAGAAACCAATTTTCCCCCTTCCTCACTCATCCGTTATGGTTGTGGTGGAAATCCATTTTCTTGAATGTCAAACAAATATTAGTTCTCTCGCTTCAATTCCGTAAGGGAGAGCACTTTTCTAACTCTTCTTTTTCACCATTATTGGTTTATAATATTAAACAAAAACAAAGGACTCTCGCTGTCGTTGAATCGGGAAAATATGGGCCGAGCTCTGAACAAGGAAAAAAATTATCCATTTATCTCAGGAAAATTATTTTTGGGATAGACAGGAATCGGAGGGATAAAAAAAAGGATAAGGGTTTTGATAAAAATCAGGAGGATTTCTTTCTTTTTTTTTTTTTTTTTTTAGAAAAGGGTTTTGTTTCTATCCGTTGTTATTATCATAATGTATTATTTTTTAAAAATATATAATTTTGCTGTTTTTATGAAGCAATATCGTAAATAATCCCATACAGGGTTGGAAAAGTCTGTTGATAAGATTTTTTAATATTTTTTTTATAAATAAGTTATGTTGTTTAGATTTAAAAAAAGTTATGATGATTCATTTTGTTATCAAAAAGACAAATTGTTCAGAATTCAAAATATGTAGCCTTGTAGCTGGGAATTTATGGAACAAGTCAGGAATGAAAATAAATCAGCAATAATTTAATATAATAACTCTTCAAAAACGATGAAGAGCTCATATAATTTTAATGAAATTACTTCTATTGTAAATCATCGTTCGATAAAATGTGTTTTAAATATATATTTTTTTTTCTCTTTGCAATTATATTTTAAGATTGTATCCGGAAAAGACTATTTAAAAGTACAATAAACAGTTTAAAAGTACAAAATTACACATTAAATATTTCATCAATGTACACACCAATGATACCACATTACGATATTTCTGATGATTAAAGAAAGAAAAAAAAAAGGAATTTTGTGCATTCAAGTAATGTACGTCGGGTTATTTAATAATATATCTCTTCTTCTTCATTGGCGCAACAGCCCAAGTGGGACAAGGCCGTCTGCTTACTGGCAGATTTCGAGACAGATCTTTTCTTTTTTACGGAGTAGGGTTGTCAGCCCTACTCTCATATTAGACAGGGATCTAAGGTTTAAAGTGAATTCCGATCTACTACAAGCATCCATGGCACCGCCGGGACTTGAATTCGAAATTTGTGGCACACAGCGCCAAAATGCTAGTGGTAGAAATATACTAGGGGCCATCAAGCTCCTAGTATAGCCCGGTAGCGCTGAACGGACATCCCATGAGTTGTTTTCTCATTGTTGAAGGGAAAGGGAGCATCTTCTGTTGTGAAGGAGCATCTGTAAATAGAAGTCTGGCATGGCTCCCTGTCGTGCCCCCTTCGTCAGTGCCTTCCGTGAGGACTTTTAGCGGCAATTACCCCTCACCTGCGTATCGTATGGGAGAAACCCTGGAAAACTCCTCTCTTGTAATTCGATTAACGAAGCAAGATGCTGAACCTTACAAGTACCATCGAGTTCTCTCTGCCTTTTTTTTTTTTTTTTTTTTTTGAACAGCATCTACAACAAAGCCGCCAGCTAATGCTCACCAACGGCTAATATTCGGCTAAATATTTCGATCGAAATTTCTTTTCTTAATTATATTAAGAGTTAAGCGAAACGAATAATATTATTAGCGGAATTATACTGAATTTTTTTTTTGGGGGAAGGTTGATGGAAAGAGGGTTAAGATAGCTTTTTTTTCGAATATAGATGAACGTACGTGGTGGATATAGTTTAAGAGTTAGACTGCTGTTTTACAGGATGTTTTTTTTTTTAAAGAATGAATGGAAAAAAATCAAGTAAAACATTTTGTGCAATTCTTATCATTGAACATTAATGGTTAACGTTATCGTTGAATGGTTAAATTAGCATGAACTACAGTTTTAAATTTACAATTGTTTTGTAGCAAGTAAAACGTGAATATAATTCTAAAATTTTTATTTCTTGTATATTCCAGAAGTTAGCATTTCAAAATAATAAGATTAAATAAACAAATAAAACTGAAAACCATACTGTGTGCTAATGTATTTAAATCTGCTTTAGCACACTAGAACACATTTATTGTTAACGTATTTTATTGTTATTAAATTTAACACATTTAATGTTAACATAAAGGGTGTATTAACACATTTAGTGTTGTTTTTACGCATTTTAGAAGAGTCTATGGTGAAAGAGAATAAGAATTAAAGCACACTGACAATTTACATTTGTTGAAGTATAAAAATTGTTATTTTAAAATCCCATTCACTATAGGCAGAGGCTGTTCGACAATAAAACAGCAAACGTGTAGCAAATTCAGTGTCACCCAGGATGTTTTGGTACGATTTCAAATCATGCTTTATCAAATGGGAAACTCAACATCTTATCCAACACATTATCTCCTTACTCAAGTTGAAGTATATAAATGTCAGTAATTGGCGTTGCGAAAGAAAAACTTTTCATCTTAATAAAATCATTTAGTTCAGCTAAATCACTTAAAACAGAAAATTAATTTTTTTCGGTTTGAAAGTCGACTGTTTTTCGGAACCACCCGTTAAATAAATACAGCAGAACACTCAGGTATCATTTTCAGGGCGTAGTGTCAACTTGACATGTTCACTCTTTTTTTCTTCTTCTTCCTGGCACTCCTACGTCACCAACCACACCTCCTCACTCGCATTCATGCTCTGCAGTCATGTGACTAATGACAGAAACTCGCACCAATTAAAAAGCTGCAAACGATTTTTTTCATTCCCCTCTCATCTTGTTTTGACTATCTTATGTAAACATATCAGTTTAATTAGAAACGGAAATTGGTATTAAAAAAAAATATGTATTTAATTTTCATTTTTAAAAACTATTGCACGGTTTGCATTTTTTTAAAAGATAGTCATATGTTTTTAATAGAAACATACACCAACGTATTTTATTAAAACTAAATGTAAGATTGTCCTATACTCACTAAAAAAAAAATAAAAAAAATGCAGGATAATCTTTTTTTTATGCACATAAAATATGCTTATGAAAAAACGTTTTTCAAATAAAAAAAATTGTAATATCGAGTAGATAAAGAATTTTTTTAAAAAAAATTTTCTTAATGTGAATTAATATTTCTGAAAGCAATTATTTTTTCAAATAAAAATGAAAAATCATACTAGATGAAATGATTTTTTTTTTCAGAACTAATTTGTAATCTTTCAACTCCTCTATCTTTCTTTCTTTTTTTCCCTCATTAATTACTGTCTTAATCTACCAATAAACAAAAGCATTTTTGTGATATGTAGGATATTTTTTTTTTTGTCAAAATAAATAGTGTTTATCTCAAAGTTTTTGCAAGTTCAAAAATAAGAGCTTTTTGTTTGAAAGATTATTAATTAAAAATATTATTATTATTATTTGGATTTGTTGAGTAATTAATCTTAAAAATAAAAGAAATATTGTTTTTCATATGTCTTTAAATTAATGATGACTTAGAATTAAAATTGAGAGGTAACTTGTGTATATGTATTTTTTGCACGAGATGTTTCAATTAAAAAAAAAAAAAAAAAAAAAACGTAGCTTTTAGAAAGCTTTATCTTTGATTCATTTTTGCTCTTGATTTTTTATAATTTTTAATGATAGTTTCTATTTTGATAATTAAATTTCAAGACTTTTGATATTTCGAAACATTTTTTATAAAAGCAATGCCGTCTTTTTTTTAGTGTTGTTGTTGAGAATCTTTGTAAGTGAAAACAATTATTTAAAATTATTTAGGATAAAATAATACGCTAGTCATGTTTTTATAAAAATTGTCATGATAAAAGAAGATCCTGATAATATGATAAAAATTCTGTTTTAATTATAATAGTTATAAATAGTTATTTTTATAAAAAGAGTTACTTGCTTTTTTTATAGGAACAACGAGTTATCTGCACTTTCGAAATAATCCTATCAACAGTAATTTTGAAATACGGTTTCAAAATTATTAAATTTAAAAAGTTTTAATATTAAATCACAATTTATTACAGAAATATTGGTCTTGTTAACAATAACTCTTTTCTTCCCCCCTTTTAATAAGGTTTTCTTTTTTTTTTTCTTCTTTCATTTAATGCTTTCCACGAAATTTTAACTATTCCGAGAGGCAGGAGTATAAAGAAATATTAATTAATTTTGTGAGTTTAGTCTCCCACACAAGGGCGATTTTTTGAAGAGAAAACTTTCCAGTTGCGAAAATGAAACATGTTGTTTTTATTACAGACACTTAGTTGCAGTTAGTTATTTGTAACTTATTTAATTGCAGCAACTAAATAAATGCATCCTTTTTATTTCTCACGAAATTCGAGGAAAATTGATTGACGTGTGATTGTTTAGTTGACATGTTCAAAGAGTGAATTTTCTATCATTTTTCTTATGTGACTTTTCTCATTGTAAGGTTAAAAAATATCATATCGATGGATATACGTTTTTTTTATAAATGAAGCGGAAAAAAGATTGCCGTTATAGGATCTACCCAAAATCATTTTTTCATTGCTTAGATTTTAGTTTTAAAAGAAAGACACTATCACGTGAAATTTCTTTGAAATAAATTTTAGGACTGAACTGTGATGAAATCATCTAATACGTGCCTAGCGAGGAGTACAGAAATTTTTTATAGTCTCTGAACTATTTAATCCTTAAATCAAAATGTGTAAAGTTAAATTTTTACACATGGTTTTTACATAATTAGTTATGTCTCTAAACATAATTTTATGGTACAATTAATAGTATAACCATTCATCTTCCTACACACTGGCAGGCGTGTCCCTTTGTGGCATCCAGGAGAAATGTTAGGTTGGCCTACAGGCTCTCACCCGAAGAGGAAATATATTTCGCGCATCTTCGCGTATCTGAGTAACGGGTTTTCGGATCGGAAGTGGAGTCCTTCCGCGAAAAAATACTTATCTGTCTTTTATTTTAAATGTGTTAAATAATGTTTCTAATTGTACATGTGTGGTGTTTTGCGTGTGTCAAAGGAAAGCTGTGGGTTCTCCAACCTGTGGCTCAAGTATCTCAACCAACCACATCCAGTTACAATCTGGTTGTTCAACCTGCACATTATAATAGATAATATCAGATAAAAAATAATGTACTGATTTTCGGGAGGTCTTTTAGAAGTAACGCTCATATTTGCCTATCGTATGAGAAAAACCCCGAAAGAATATCGCCAGGCAGCCTGTATCAGACGTTTATGCATGTGTCAGATTCATCGGATCTCCTATTTTATAAAAAGCTGCTTGATAGCCAATTGGCTAGCGCTCTGGCCTTTGTTACCACGGGCTTCAGGTTTCGAATCGTGGCGATGGCATGAATGCATGTTAGTGGTTCGGAATCCCCGTTAAACTGTAGGTCCCAGTAGGTAGGTTAGCCCAAAGTGTGCACAAAAATGATTGTAGAGCGACAAACCAAACCAATCTTTTTTAAAACGGGTGAACTTAACGAATGTCATCATCAACTAAGCCCTAATCTTCAAGTTGTGTACATTACCATTGCATCACAGTATAACGGCGATATCATGTATAAATTCCTACAAATGCGTATGGGTATTTAAATTTAGAATATACATATATTATTCGTACATATTTGAATAAATCTATTAAAATACAACTTCAAAGATGAATTGTATTTTAGGAAAACTTTTTCGTAAAAATTGTGCGATATCAAAATAACATATTATGCGCCTTTAAAAATTAATTATAATTTCTTTTTCTTCTGTCCATTAAAGATTTCTGAATTCTCTTTACTTTCATACGTATAAAAACAGTCATATCTGTTGATATAGCCGTTTGAAAGAGTTGGAATATCCAATTCGAAAAAAAGAAAAGAATATTCCAGAATTATGAAATATGTTTTCCCACACCACTATGGCCACTACTCAATTTAATAATAGTCTGAAGCTTTCAATATAAACACATGCCAAAGTGAAGCTTTCCCTACCTCTCCACAACAAACCAAAATAAACTCAAGCAATGCAAATTCTTCACCACAGTTACAATCTGGTTGGCGAACTACAATATATGATATCAGATTGAAAAAAAAAATGAATCGATTTAAATGGAAATCGTAGTAGCCATATTTTTTTAAAACTTATATTAGTGTAGTTTATGTTCCACTTATAGGGGGCCTGATGGCCGAATGGCTTGGCGTTCGGTACCACAGGTATCGGGTTCAAATCCCGGCTTTGCCCATGGGTGTTGTAGTGGTTCGGAATCCACTTTAAACCGTAGGTCCAGGTCCTAATAGGATCGTAGAGCGTTGCGGGGCATTGTGACTCCGCGTCCGTGGATTACCATCAAGTTACACGTTCCCCCTGGGTAATGCAAAGTGATTAACATCGGTGCTGTCCTTATGGCGAAACATCACGGTCTATTTGCCAGCTGCATTAGAAGAAAAAAAAATGTTCCCCTTATATATACCACGAAAAGCTTACGGGTGGTGGAGTGAGAACACTGTTTTCAAGGAGATCTTTTAGTTGTAATTGCCGCACATTTGCGTATCTTATGAAAAAAAAACTCGTAAAACTATTGCCAGACAGCCTGGCTATCTATACGAGACATTTATATAAGTTGTCGAATCTACTCTTTTCTGAAAGTGAACGTCCTCGGGAATTCGAATGAGCCCTTTTGTCTTCAAGTTGTCAGACGTTATCATTGTAGCCAGATACACGTCTATAATGGCGATATTATGTTTAAATACATATATTATTTGTGCATATTTTAACATACCTGATAAAATACAGATTGAAAGATGAATTGTATTTTACGAAAACATGTGTGGTATGTCAAAATGACATGTTATGTGCCTTTAAAGATTTATTTAACTTCTTCATAATTGTTCATTAAAGATTTCTGAATTATCTTTACTCTCTGTGATTAAAAGCAGCCACAGAAAAAAAAATTACCGGTTGATACAGCCGTTTTAACTCGTTGAAATACCCAGTTCAAATATTAAAAAAACAATAATATTCCAGAAATATAAAATATATTTTCCCACACCACTATGGCCACTACTCAATTCAATGAAGTCTGAAGCTTTCAATATAAACACATGCCAAAGTGACGCTTTCCCCCCTCCACAACAAACCATCAAAGTAACATACCATAATATGTTAGTTTGATATCGTACCCTATATCGCACCCAATCGATATGTTAACCCTATAAGTAGCATGTATAGATATAACATGCTATGTGCCTTTAAAGATTATTTAACTTCTTCGCAGTTGTTCATTAATGATTTCATTTTCTTTACAGAAAAAAACAATTTTTATCGGCTGATACAACCATCGTAACTAATCGGAATATCCAATTCGAATATTAAAAAAAAAATAAATAAATAAAAGAACATTCCAGAATTATAGAATATTTTTCCCACATCACTATGGCCACTAACTCAATTCAATAATAGTCTGAATCTTTCAATATAAACACATACCAAATACCAAAGTGACGCTTTCCCCCCCTCCTCGCAACAAACCAAAATAAACTCAAGCAATGCAAATTCTTCAGCGGCATGTGGGAAAAATCAAGTTTACATTTTTTTTTCTTTTCTGTACCATCGGGGCACTTTTGACCTTTCTTCGGGTTGACTTAAAGAAGAAGAAGAGGGAAAGGGGGATGGATACGAAGATGGAAGGGGGGGGGTGACGGAGACAGCGGGATTTAAGGTCGGACTGGTGGGTGCCCGTTACGGTCACAGACACTTTATATCCACCCCAACGATCTTTGACATCCCCCTACCACCGCTGCTTATAAAAATGCCTTTATTTATTGTGCAGTATTACTTTTCTCGGGCGAATTCCTGGAATGTCTTCTCTCTTCTCTGAGAAGAGGCAACAACCCGACTCTTTCAGGTCCCCCGCGCTATACTGCAGAATGGCTTTATAATGAGGCTGGGAGAGATATAACACGTCGGGATCGGATTTCTGAAGAGAGTCAGAAGGGAATTGCAGATTGTTACAAAACTCTGCTTTCAGTCACATAGTTTTAACGAAGACCTTTAAATGTGCCATTTTTAGGATCGTAAAGATAAGAAAAGGGGAATTTTCTAGTGGTTGCCAGGCGGTTTCGTCCATCCGTTTTGACTTGGGTTTTCTTCTAATTGGAGGCATTTCAGCATAAACAAAATGGTGTATCATAGCACACACGCGTCCTGTGGTATAATTAAGAGAGTAGTCCTAGTGGTTGCCGTCCACTAGGACTACTCTCTAGTCAAGAGATAGGTGATAGTTAAGAGATACGTCCTAGTTAAGAAATAGGTGATAGTGATACGTCCTAGTAAGATATAGGAGTAAGAGATAGGTATAAGAGATACGTTCTAGTTAAAAGATATGCGATTCCTTGGAAAATCGTTTAAGTCGGGAGTATAATTTTGCATATAAATTTTATTTAATTGATACCAAACTTATCAGAAACGCTAGTTTAGTAGAAAAAAACATGTTTAATAAAATTGCTAGTTCTTCATATAAGGGGCCTGATAGCCGAGTGACTAGTGTTCTGGCGCTCGCTACCACAGGTTTCTGGTTCGAGTTCCCGGCGGTGCCATGGATGTTTAGAGTGGTTCGGAATTGGTCCCGGTCTTATAATTAGGTAATTCTAATCAGGCGCTGCGCAGGGAGAGATATAACACGTCGGGATCTGATTTCTTGAAAGTGTCAGAAGGGAATAAGCTTGTCGCAGGATTGTTACAAAACTCTGCTTTCAGTCAGTCACATAGTTTTAACGAAGACCTTAAATGTGCCATTTTTAGGATTATAAAGATAAGAGTTGGGTATAGATAGCGGTTCTAGTGGTTGCCAGGCGGTTTCGTCCTTCAGTCTTTCTGAGATTTTTCATCTAATTGGAGGCATATTAGTATAAACAAAATGGCGTATTATACACACACACGTCCTTTGGTATAAACTGGCAACTGGCATACTCATTACGGAGTACCCATGGGGATAGACCCCTTAACCTCTTCATCTTAATTCATATACATAATTTACAATTTTAATTGGCTGCTTAAGGTTAGTATGAGATACAAAATAAAGTTTCAAAAAATTTAATATATGGTTCTCAGTTTAAAAATACTCAACTATAAATAAAAGTAAGATAAATAATAAAAATATAAAATTAAAGTTAAAAGAATTTAAGTTAAAATTCAGTACAATTAGAGACTTGTTGTCGATGCCATAAAACTATTGTAGAATGACATAGTAATTGTTATATGCTGAACGTGTGGGATCCGTAAGATGAAACTGAAAATTAAACATTAATAATTTCACCCAAAAAGATAGCCGATATCAGAACCAAAGTTCTGGGTCGCAAATTTTAAGCCAAAGGGGCACTTCAGATACACAATGAAATAATTGGACTCAGTGAACGTTTAAGTCCACTAAATAAGAGCACCCTAAGTTAAGAGATAGATGATTCCTCCGAAAATCATGGCGGAGTATAATTTTGCATATAAATTTTGTTTAATTGAGACAAGGTTAACAAAAAACGCCAGTTTAGTAGGAAACAAGTAATATAAAAACAAATTTTTAAAAGTCAATTCCTTCTTTTTTTTCCACTCTAATGCAGAAAGTCCTTTATAAATAATTTTCATTCATTCTTTTAAGTTTATCTGGCGCCGTCTATGGGTAGATGCATGCAACTGAAATCTAAAAAGAAGACTAAAATTAATGAATTAAATTTAATTACTGAATTAATGTTTGAAAAACCTGTATTAACATCCAGTGTCATCCACTACAAGTTCAAAAAAAATGTGTTTGAACTTGAGTGGATGAATAAAAACTATCTTATGAACGATTGAAAATGTGAACAAGATATATAGAGGGAGAGTGTGAGCTAATAGAAGGAATTGAAAAAAATGTTTAATAAAATTCCAGTTTAGAATCCATTTTAAACGTAGGTACTGGTCTAATTTGACTGCAAAACGTTTGGCTAACAACCCTACGCCCTAAAAAGAAACCATCTCCTGTCTCGAAATCTGCCAGTTGGCAGACTGTCTCTGTCCACCACTGTTGCGCCCATGAAGAAGAAGAGGTATATAGAATTGCTTTATAATTAGGTGCTTCGCAGGAAAAGATTAGGATCGGATTTCTGAAAAGAATCAGAAGGGAATAAGCTTGTCGCAGGATTGTTACAAAACTCTGCTTTCAGTCACATAGTTTTAGCGAAGTCCTTAAATGGAGGGGAATTTTCTGGTGATTGCCAGGCGGTTTTGTCCATCCGTTTTGACTGGGTCTTTCCGGAATTTTTCATCTAATTGGAGTCATTTCAGTATAAACAAAATGGCGTATTATCTACACACACGTCCTGTGGTATAAATAAGAGCACCCCAAGTTAAGAGATAGATGATTCCTCCGAAAATCGTTTAAATCTGGAGTACAATAATGAATTTTGTTTAATCGAGACCAAGGTTAATAAAAATAACAGTTTTGTAAGAGAAAATGTTGGATAAAATTGCAGTTTTTCGTGCAATCAATTCTGTATAATTTTGCACTTTCACTTTATGAAGTATTGCATAATTATTTTGAAGACACGCCATTTAGCTTACATAATTCTAAAATTTCCGATTGAAAAGTTTGATATAATACTTCACATAATACTTTGAAATAATACTTGACAATAAAGTGGAAAAAAATAACAAAAAATGTTAATTTCATTCTGTTTCCGCAATCATAACACGTTAGAATATATGGAATTTATAAAGCAAATAAAAAAAAAAAAAAAAAAAAAAAACGATTAGAAAGAAACTAACTTGTCAAGAAATTAACATTTACTGTTCCCTTATTTTTATTTTGTTACCTAACATATAAACGATAATGATACCTTATAGTATCATAGAGAAAAAATGAAGGAAAACGCCCGAATCGTGATAACGTGCATCGTTGGTGAGCATTAGGGCTGAGGTTCCATCCAATGGCATATTTGTTGTTGGACACTGTTTCAAAACACGAGGAGACTCGATGGCGATGGTGATGTTCAGCCTCGTGAGACGGATTACCTGTTGGGAGTTTTCAAGGTTTTCTCCTATACGATACGCATAATGCGAGGTAGTTCCTCGTAAAAAGTCCTCCTGCAAGGTACTGCCTTCCATCTTCAGCAACACGGAGCCAAGTCAGATTTTTACCGACGGGTGCTCCATCCCAACAAAAGCTGCCCGCACCTTCCATGAGACCACACGGGTTATTGGACTTGGTTTAGATGTTGCTGTCTGCCAAGTGGGATAGGAAACAACATGAATGAAAATTTTACGAAGTCTTTAAACGTGTCACTTTTCTTCATGAAGATAGTGCATGGAAAATATTAATTTTCTGACGGCAATTGTTTATATATTTTATTTTCATGAGAAACTCTTACTTGTAGAGATTATGTTTGGAATGTAATAAATAAGATTTTGTGAGGTCAAAATAAATCGCCCGATTGTATAACGATACATTATCTTTATAATAAAATAATCAAAACGGATCAGCACCGAAAGAAATCGTAAATGTCAGTTTTGATCGTAAAGAAAATAATTACTTTGATTTCTTGGCAATAGGATGGTTTTATCTTATCTTGTGTGAGATTTTTCACCTCATTAACAGCCCGTATAAAACTTGCAAAAACGGTTTAAGTTGCGGATGTGGTCGACGATGATTTGTAGGTTGACGGAGCTCCTTGGTTGCTAAGTAACCGTTAGCTTCTCCTTTGCATATGAAAGGGAAGTTACTTTAGCTTTACGCCCATTGCATTTAAAATAAACACTTAATATAGAATATATGGAGAAGAGAAGTTTTTTTTCTTCTTTTCAATAAAGTATTTAATGATTATTAATTATAACTTAATACTTAAAATAATAAAGTAAAAAGAGGAATTTTAAGAATTACAAACTGAACGTAGTTTGAAAGAGAACTGAAATAATAAAAATAAAAATACTCTTGTGGATGTGGTCTTAAAATAAATACTCAATTTTAAACAAAATAACATTATAATTATTTTTTTTAGAATAAATATAATTGCATGGAAATATATATTGTAATTATGAACCGGTTCGCATAAATTTTCTTTCAACGATTCCTTAATTTAAGAGACTTCAATAAATCATAGTATTTTGATGTAATTAACTCTGTTCGCCTTTCAAAAATCTGCGGCCTAGTGGCTTGGGCTCTGTCCTTTGGTACCACAGGCTTCAGGTTCGAATCCTGACGGTGGCGTGGATATTTGTGAGTGGTTCGGAATCCACTTTAAACTGTAGGTTACCCTCGTGGTAGACCTCGTGTTCACAAGATGATCGTCAGCGATAAACCAAAGAAAAGTTTCAAAAATGTTTTTAATAAAATTCAAAAAAATAATAAATGCGGGAAAAAATGGCATAAAACTATGTAAAACTCGCAGCATTGAGTGGAAAATCAGGAATAGATCACAGTGAAAAATGTTTTATCAAAATTTTCATTAGCTTTCCCCTTTGGGTGAGCGTTACCTGATGGCCAATTGGCTAACGCTCTGACCTTCGGTGCAATAGGCTTCAGGGTCGAATCCTGGCGGTGACTTGAATTATTGTGAGTGATTCAGAATCCACGTTAAACTGTAGGTTCCAGTTTAATTAGCCTAAAGTATGTGCACAAAATGACCGTACAGCTACAAACCAAACCCAGGAGATTGCTCACATATAACTCCTCTATATTAGTGAAGTATTCCTGCCTACAGATTTATCATGCCCATTGCAAATCGGGTTTCAAATCAAGCTTTCGAGACCACTTCAGCCTAGAATAGATTAGGTGTTTTTTCTTTTTCAATAGCGCAGCAGCTCCATGGTGAGGCAAGGCCGTCTGGCTACTGGCAGATTCCGAAACTTGAAATATTTTCTTTGTACGTAGAGCGACAAACCAAACCAAACCTTTTGTGCATTTTTTTCTACAGCTGGCAATACAGAGACAGTTAATCTTTATGCCATAAGCAAGGGCTGCACCGCTGTTATTCATTTAGCACTACCCAGGGGCCACGTGTAGCTTGAAGGCAGGCTACGGACGCGGAGTAACAATATCCCCGGCAACGCTTTTGATCCTATTAGACCTGGACCTACGGTTTCAAGTGGATTCCGAACCACTGCAAACATGCATGACATCGGGGGACTCAAATCTGAAACCTGCAGCACCGGGCCATCAGGCCCCACGCCATTTATGTTCGTTACATATATTAATTTCCTAATATGTAATGAATCTGTGTTGCACTGATTTTGTCAACATTTTTAGGTTCCGCATTTTTAGGAAAACAGACGCCAACTTCGAGCGAGACTTTTCTTTAGCGTCTTAGATAAACTTCCGCGGTTTTTGACGCTTGTCAGTAGTGGGCGGGAAGGGGTGCGACTTTAATGACAGACAGTCACATTCCAGTCTCGGGAGGAGACCTCGACAAACATCAACATAGATGCACATCCGCTACTGCTGTTGGAATTTATAGTATTACCATAAAGTGCAGCAATTTTTTTACGACAAATTCAGGAAGTTTTCTTTAAAATAATCTTATGAAATTTAATATACTAAAAGTGCGTTCAAGCTATTTGTTATTATTATTGGTTATTGTAGAAGAAAATAAATTTAAAAAATATGCTGCATAATATTTTGAAATGGAAATATAAGTATTTTAAGTTCAAAAAACTTCATTAAAAACTTATTACACTAATCTTATACGTTCTACTACTTTCTGTCTTTTGTTTATACTTCACCCGGCACCGTACCTAGAGCCATGTAGACCCCTATCAATTCGAAAGGTGAGAGTGGAACGTCGGCGGGCCTCAACCACCGATGTGGTAGAACAGCGCATTCCGGGAGGATTTTTATAGGTAACTGCCCGCATCTTCGTGTCGTACTGGAGAAAAGCCACAAAGCTCACACCAGGCAGTCTGGCTATCGATGTGAGATGATTTTACAGCATTGTCACAATCGCCATCGAGGCTACTCGTTTCTGAAAGTAGTGACTACATCATAGTGCCTAGAGCTGAATTTTACCCATGCAGTTTGGGAACAATGTGAATGAGAAGTCTGACTTGGCTCCATGACGCTCTTACAGTCATATGAGACCGGGCCTATGGTTTAAAAGGGATTGCGAACCACTACAAACATCCATGGTACCGCCGGGACTAGAACCCGGAACCTACGGCGACAGAGGTCTAGGAAAGCAGGGACCGCAACAATATCCCCAGCGGATTCGAACTTCAGTCCTACTGCACTCTATCTGCTCACGTTGTATTGTTAGTATATTATAAGTGCCAAACACCCACTACAGCCATTTATTAAAAAATACCATTAATTCCATTAAATAAGTGTATTCTAAAATATAAAAAGCACAGTTTTTTTGTTAAGAAAACCCACATTTTTTAATGTTAAATCTAACTTTATTTATTTATTTATTTCCATAAATGCAAATTTTTGAATCTTAAAGTTAAGTAGTTAAAGAAAGAATAAAATAACTTCAGTATAAATTAGTAAAAATAAGGATTATGATTTTTTTTTATTATCTAAAATCACATTTTCCTCTGATTAAGATTCATTTTTCTAGTATTGCATTATAGTAGTCCTTCATTATATAGTAACTGATGCAAGACAAAAAAAAAGTTCTATGTAACTGACAATTTTCTAAAGATCGTGTTGTTGAAAAACGCAATGCATATAAAAAATATTTTATTTATAAAAAAATTAAATATGATCAGTATTGTCATATAAGGAGTTCTTTGCTGTGATTGTTGAAGTATTTTGATCATAACTTCTTCATTGGCGCAACCACACCATGGTGGGCCAAGGCCTTTTGCTTACTGGCAGATTTCGAGACAGGAGATGTTTTCTTTTTACAGGGTAGGGAGCCCTGCGCCTCAGTCACATTAGACCGGGACTTAAAGTGGATTACGAACACCTACAAACAACAAAGTCACGTCCGGGACTCGCCCCTGCAACCTGAGGCGACAGACAGCTAGTCAATCGGCCATCAGGCTCATTTGGTCATAAACAGTTAAAAATAATAATAAGTATTGTAGAAATTTACTGCTGAAAAAGTTAAAGGAGACTAGGAAAATACTAATTTTAAATGTAATGCAGACGTTGACAAGTTTGACTTTGTTTTCTACATCAAAGATAAATCTAGAAAAAAAAAGAAGAAAAGTTTTTTTTTTTTTTTTTTTTTTTTTACCAGTAAGTTATTTTTCATTATTATTCAATATGCAGACTTATATGTATAGGAAACCACGAATTGAATGATAAAGTATGTACTTTGTATTTGTTCTAAAGTAAGATATGTTTTTCTTGGTGAGGATCCAACAAATGCATTATTTCCTACAACATTTGTTCCTATCGAGCACAGACTGAAATAAAAAAAAAGTTTTATTTTGACAGATGCAGATATTTTTTGAAGGAAAAGAAAAAAAAAGAATCAAATGCAAGTTTCTATTGTGAATCCAAAATGGATTCTGAAATTTTTTTTTATCTATCTATAAGAAATATTTCACACACATATATTATATATATAAAACTACATTATATATAAAATCTACTTTCGTATATATATATATATATATATATATATATAGAAAAGTAGTTTTCTTTTGAAAAGGAACTGCTGAATCGAAAGAAATATTGACCAGTTTATATTTTTTTAAACAGAAGCCTGGTGGCCGAATGGCTAGCTCTCTGGCGTTCGGTACCACAGGTATCGGGTACCAAACCCGGCTTTGCCCATGGGTGTTGTAGTGGTTCGGAATCCACTTTAAACCGTAGGTCCCGGTCTGATAAGATCGTAGAGCGTTGCGGGGGCATTGTTACTCCGCGTCCGTATCTTCAAGTTACACGCGCACTCTGGGTAATGCAAAGTGAGTAACGTCTGTGCAGCGCTTGCCTTAATAATCTAAGTGTTTGCCAGCTGCATTGGAGCAAAAAAAGAAAAAGATTTTTTAAAAATTTAATAAGTTGTGGCAATAGCTTTCTTTCTGGTTAGAGTTTTAGTTATTTGAATATTTTCTAAATAGTCGTTTATAAATTCATAAATTTTTTATAATCATTTTTTTCCCTTGTGATTTTCAGACGATGGAGGCATTTTATGTTCGCTCAATTTTTTTTAAATATAGCTGCATCTATTTCCCTAAAATAGCATTCAAATTGAAATTTCATATATTCTTAGCTAAGCAATGAAGATAGAAAATAATAATAATAAAGAATGCAAATTATGAAAAATTAATGTACTATTCTTAAAAAATAATGTACTATTAATTCATTTAAAAACAGAGGGGAAAAAAAGGAGGTTTAGACCAATAAAGCTACATGTTCATGTTTGGAACAATAAATATTAATATCACTGTTATGCAATTACTTATCTGATCAAGTGGAAATTTTAGTACGTATTTAATATTAAATCTGGCACTCGGTGCCGCAGGTTTCAGGCTGGAGTCCTGGCGGTGCCATGGATGGTTGTTAGTGGTTCGGAATCTACTTTAAACCGGTCTAATATGACTATTGGTCCCTAGGCTAATATAACTATTATGACCACCGTTCTAATATGACTATTGGACGCAAGGTTGACAACCCTACCC
This sequence comes from Caerostris darwini, assembly GCA_021605075.1. Lineage (NCBI taxonomy): Eukaryota > Metazoa > Arthropoda > Arachnida > Araneae > Araneidae > Caerostris > Caerostris darwini. The sequence continues at coordinate 32,032 of BPLQ01004307.1, forward strand.
AATAAAATAGAAAATATCTTATGTTTTGGAATCTGCCAGTAGGCAGATTGCTTTGGCCATGCGGCTGTTGCGCCATTGGAGATTTAGTTTAGATTGCCGCTATAGAGTCATCTTTTGCATAGGGGCTAAACAGACCGGGACCTACAGTTTAAAGTGGATTCCGAACCACTAAGAAACATCCATGCCATCGCCAGGAATAGAACCTGAAACATATTAAGATTTAAATTATTAGACCGTTAGAGCCTTTTTAAACCTTTTTTACATATTTTTTAGGGACACTGTGTGTTTTTTTAATAAATCCAGCTGGAAAAAATAATATAAAACTATTTACTACAAAACTCCTGAACAATGTGAAAGTTGTGATTTTTATGTAAATATTGAATTATTATTATTATTATTATTATTTTTTTTTTTTTGCAAGCTGATCTTTACTAATTCATCCCATTTCCTTTCTCTTTTGATTTTTGATTTCATGTTTTATGTTATGCTTCTCTATACACAACCCACGTACGGACACACACACACATATATATTTGCAATAACGCATTTCCTGAATATTAATCTGCTAGCCATATTTATGTTGTTTTAACTTTTTCATTGAATATTTACCATTATTTTTTATTGGATCCATTTTTATAAATTTCTAACAGTCAATCGAAAATAAATGGCTATTTCAATCAATCGGCCATTTGTTTTCGAGTGATATCAGACAAAATAACAATGTCAATTGAAATCTAATTACTGAATTCTCTGACGTAATTGTAAACAATTATTTTTAGAGGAGAAAATACTACTACATAGCTACGAGAACTGAATTTTTTTTTTTACACATTCAATCAATCTATCAATCAATCAATTCCACTAACAGGATTTTCACGTACTCAGGAAAAAGACGGGAAATGGAATTGTCGGGAAAATAGAAAGGATAAGGAAGGGGAAAAAGGAAAAAAAATAAATAAATAAAAGGTCGAAACCATTTTCTGCAGTCTTTTTTTCAGGAATTTCTAAGGTAGGGATTTTTTTTTCTTTCATGAGTGCAATTTATTTTTCTTTCAGTAAAAGACGAAATAAATTTTATTTTCAAAATTTATAAATCTTTATTTTTCTTTTCGTTAGATAACTTTTTTCGTTGCTTTTTAGTAACGTTATTACTATGATACAAAAATTACTTATAAATTTTTTTAAACCCTGTATGAAAATGCGTGACTTAATAAACCCTATTGACTATTTTCGACCCCCGAAAACATGACTTAGTAATTAAGTATGCATATACAGGATGATTATAATTAAAGTTCCACCTTTAAGATATTCTAAACGCTGAACCACTCGTCACAGTTAATTCAAATTTGAACTAAGGATACTTGAAGAAGGGGGAAACGGTACGGCATTAAAAAAAATTCCACCGATTTCTCCCATCTAACGTGACATTGCCGTGGTGCATGGCCTTTCCACTCACAGTGTCGCAACTGTTGAAGGGCTTGAAAGTAATTTTTCCATCAAAACACCAAAACAATCCAGCAAATTGAACACTACAGTTGGTTTAATGTGCAACTCGTGCTAAATACGTTGTCATTTCGATTCAAAATATGAACTGGCGACCGAAATCACTTTCTTTAGGCAGCTTACAGCGCCATCTATTAAGACACTTTGTAACTTTTTTTTTATGTTAAAAGTTGCGGTTTCTCCCTTCTTCAAGTATCGGCAGTTCAAATTGGAACTCTTTGTGACGAGTGGTTCTTTTTTTTACAGTATTTTGAAAGTGGTACTTCAAATATAATCACCCTGTATATATATATAAATAGGATAATGGAAATTATTAATACTGTACAATAAAAAGTAAATAAATGTAATGCATGTTATTCAATTGATTTAGTAGATGTTTAAATTTGATTCGATTTTGTAGAAATCGAGCTCAAAAGTAGTTAGTCAAATTTATTGATTTTAAAACAGAACATTTTATAAATCCAAGAAAATAAGCAATTATTTTTTGAAACTAATATTTGCTTGTGCTTCAAAAGTTAACAAAGTTCAAACTATCGTTCATAGATTTATGTGTTGTGCCTAATATTCAGCGTCCTGCAGGGCGGGAAGACATCCCATGAATTATCTTCTCATGGAGGAATGGAAGAATGACGGCAGCTTCTGTTGTAATGGAGTCTCCGTAGGTAGAATCGCTGAAGAAGAAGGGAAATGGAGTTTTTGGGGGGAACTACTTCACATTTGCGTATTGTAGGGGAGAAAACCTGGAAAACTCCCATCAGATATTCCAAAGAACGAGGCAAGATGCTGAATATTACAAAAGCCAGTGAGTTTCCTCGTTTTTCGAAACAATGTTTACAACAACGCCGCCAGCGGATGGAACCTCTACCCTCATGCTCACCAGCGGTGCACCTCACCACTGAGCGTTATTAGGATAAAAAATAAATAAATAAATGCAATGCAATTTTTAAATTTTCTTTTCGCCGAGTTTGTAATAAATTAGAAAATATTGATTTTTAAAAAAAAAAATTTAATTGTTTCGTTTTTACCGTTGGCTGTGGTCTGGGTACCTCTGATTTTGACAAAGATGCAATTTATTTTGAAGGAACTTATTTGTTTGATTTTCTTAATACATAATAATAAAAGTTTTATTATTTTTTTTTTTCACATTTTGATGGAAGATCAAAATGTAGAGAAATCAATTAAAAAAATATAATTTCTTTGATTTCCTTTTTGTCATTGAAAACCTTTTTAAATTCTCTTGGCTGTAATAACCCTTTTACGATTCAATGTGTAATATATCTTTTTGTCGTTAGTTTAACTGCTTTTGCAATGACTTTTAATTAGGTGCTAAAATCTTAAATGTTTGGAATAAAAGGTTTCGAGTTCGAAGATTAATGCATCTTAAATTTTAATGAACGCCAGTAAACCGGTATACGTTTCATTAATCATTTCGTCGTGTTAATTTCCTTCGGTAATCTGAAACAGTTTCTCTAAGAAGACACAATCTATTCTTGGCGCAATCTATCTATATATTTAAGATGACACAATCTATTCTTACTTTAGAGATACTTTAAACGTACATAACGTGGAAATTCGTTTAATATTGACAATAATTCTGAGTTTTTTTAATAGCTTCTCAAATTCTTCAGAATAGGAATATGGAAAAAAAATTCTTGTTGTTCTCCGCAACCAGGCATTTATGACTAACGTCATTTGTTAATGCAAAAGTAGATATTTAGCAAATTCAGAGTTATTCAGAATACCTCACAAGCTGCCAGCTACATTACATCTACTTTTGGCCACCACAATTCGGAACGAATACTCCCAAGGGATTGTTCTCATCCTGATCTTAATGAAATGCTCTTATCTACAGATTTATCATGTCCACCTCATTTATAGATTTATCATGTCATTTCTCTACAAATATATCATGCACATACCCACCCACATACCATACAAAATGCATCCCCATAACCACCTAATAAGAATTAATATTTATAAATCTCTATGAAAAGTAATTGAACAATTATTGTTATTTAAAAAAAAATCTATCAATTATAATAATTTTAATTATCTTAAAATGAGGTGTGAAAAAAAGTTATATAAGTATGTAATCCATTTATACAATCTATGTTTATATAATCCATGTACGATGCAATTCACATACACATACAATACAAATACAGATACATATCATACCATAAACTATACACATATACAAAATAGAGTATGGATTGTATATACAATCCATATACGATGCAATACAAATACAGATACACATCATACCAAACACAATATGCACATACATATACCATACAAAATACATCCCCATAACCTCCTAATTATAATTAATATTTACAGACCTCAATGAAAATTAATTGATACTGCTATTTTTTTTTAAAAAAATAAGTTTTCTATTAATTATAATAAATTACCTTAAAAAGAGGTGAGAAAAAAGTTATAATGCTATAAAATTATAAATATATAAGTGTGCAAGGGCCTAAATGGCCGAGTGGCTGGCCCTCGGTACCACAGGTTTCGGATTCGAGACCCGGCGGTGCAATGGGTGTTTGTAGTGGTTCGCAATCCACTTTAAACTGTAAGTCCCAGTCCTAATAGGATCGTAGAGTGTTGCGGGGGAATTGTTACTCCACACCCATGGCTTATTTTCAAGTTACACGCACCTCCTGGGTAGTGCTAAGTGAGTAACGTCTGTGCAGCGCTTGCCTTGAGGCATCCAAGACAACTGTCTAAGTGTTTGCCAGCTTCATTAGAACAATATATATATAAGTATACAATCTACATACAATACAGATAATCATCATACCATAAAGTATTTATAAATACACATTACATCATACCAAACATACCATGCACATACACACCCACATATAGTACCATACAAAATGCATCCATATAACCTCCTAATCAGAATTAATATTTACGAATCTCATTGTTAAGTAATTGAACAACTATTGTTGTTTTTTAAAAAAATAGATAAATTTTTTAATTATTATAATTTTAATTATCCTAATTATCTTTTTTATTATCTTAATTTTCTTATGTGAGGCGAGAAAAAAAGTTATATTGGAAAATATTTCGCCATAAGTCTAAAACTGCAATATAATTCAGCCAAAAAGGGGGAGGGTATATTACAGTGTTTATCTTTTTTCCTGCATACCAGCTCCTTATGGGTGGGCCTTAACGAGATTGTCTCACCAAGGGGTGAACGGAACAGTTAACTTGACAGTTAGGCACTCCATCAGAGAGCTCGCCCCCTCCTCAAAGGAACTTCCGAACGGGCGGATGTGGAAAAGAGGAGATCGAAATCGCACTTCCTGTTTAGGTGAAGGTTCAAAAGGCGTCTCCGGGACTGACCAGGGCGGAAGGGGAAGGAAGGGGGCCCCCTTCTGGAAGGGGTGCACCGATGGGCCCTTCCTGCCCCTTCTGATCGTTTTTCTTTCGGTCCACGATAAATCAAATTTCAACGTCTGGGATGGGAGGGGGAAGGAGTGAAATAAACGAGTTTAAAAAGAAAGTAAAAAGTTTTCGTGTGCTGGGATTGCGAGTTATTCAAAAATGCGGTTCGCCACAAGTATTCGTTATGACTTCAATAAAAGTCGGATTAAAAGTCGCTTGTTCATTTGGCGCCGAGAGGTCATGGACTCTTCGAATAAGTCACCATTTTTCTTTTATTATAAACCAAGGGTGGCCAACCCACGGCCACCTTGAATATTTTTCCGGCACGTGAGATGTATCACACTTTTACAAAATATATTTATTTTATCATCGCCAAAGGAGTGAGAACCAATGTATTAAAAGAAGATACATTGTGTGTGCGTCCCTCTATTCAAAAATGAACTGTCGAAATGATGAGAAAGAATGAACTTTGATTTTAAGATAACATTCTTGCGAATATAGGACAGACAGTGCCTGTTTTATTGATGAGTTTACATTTAGGAGTTCGCAGAATAATTAAATGATATTCTGCATATCTTAGAAGCTCTAATATAACAAGTTCTATGCTTCACTTTAAGTGACCTCAGTGAAGCAGTGACCATCCCTAGATATGCACAATTAATTGTTGATAAGCGAGCAAACCAGACTCTTAGTTCAAATTGTTACGGGTTGTTCTTCAACTTACACCTGCGAATAGTTTTTTTCGAAAATGAAATGGACCCAACACCAAACACGCTCAAACATAACGGACGCTTACCTGCAAAACCCATTACGATATGCAAATACCCAAAAGGAGATCGATTTGCAAAAGCTAAGTGAAAGAGTGGAGAAACACATATCGCAGTCGTAAAATAAATATTTTTTAATGATTTCACTTTTTTTTATTTCATTTATATTTAAATATTTTTTATATTTTCTTTTTAGTGTTACATAATTGTTTACAATGTGCTTTTAGTATCATTATCTTTACATCATCTATGTTTACATGTAAAGATAATCATAAGCACAAAAATAATAACTCATTACGTTTCAATATTTCACTGCAAAAAATGTCTATAGTGGGTCTAAATCTTATGTGGGGATACATAATTTAATATGCGGCCCGCGAAGTTAGGATGCATTTCCAAAGTGGCCAAGATCATTTGAATTGGCCTCCCCTGTTATAAACTATTCTTCAAATGAAAGTTCCTTAAAAAAGTATTGTAGTTACCGAGCGTAAAACAAATTTTCTGGTTGATACTTATAACATGTATTTCTTGACCGGTCCTAGAATTTAAGGAGAACTTATTACATGTGTAGAAGTATTAGAAGAACAGTGATATTAGCTGAACCAGACTACTACTACTACATCACACCACATCACTGTGCCTACAGCTGAGTTGCCCCCATACAATTTTGAAATGATGCGGGTGATAAGAAGTCCGATTGGGCTCTGTGACGCTCTCAGAATCCAATTTAAGTCATAGGTCCCAGTCTCATATGACCGGGACCTACGACTTAAAATGGATTCTGAACCACTACAAACATCCATGGTACCGCCGGGATTCGAACCCGAAACCTGGGGTTCCGAGTGCCAGAGTGATAGACACTCGGCTATCAGGCCCCCGATTCCGAACCACTCACAAAAACATTCCTGCCACCGCCAGGATTTGAACCTGAAGTCTGTGGTATCAAAGGCCAGAGAGCTAGCCAATTGGACATCAGGTCGGCAAGAATATAAGGAGAACTTATTACATACGCAGATGTATTGGAAGAGCAGTAATATTACTGTACTAGACTCAGAATAATAAATGCTGGCTAATTGTCTAATCTTCTAATAAAATCTTCAAGCTACACGTGCCCCCTGGGGGTGCTAAATGAGTAACAACGGTGCAGCCCTTGCTTATGGTACAAAGACTAAATGTCTCTATATTGCCAGCTGCATTAGAAAAACAACAACGTTTACAAATTCAAGTGGAGAAAGTTTTGGGTTTGTTTAGATTAAATCCTGTTTTGGATTTAAACTGAAATTACGTAGCACGATCCTAAGACACGGATGATTCATGACATGTGTGCCTTTTTCCTTTTTTATTTTTTTAAACCAAACAGGAACTTTTCCATCTTCGTCAAAACAATACAAAAAATTAATGGACAGTCTAAATGCTAAGGCTTAGTCAGATAAACAGATGAGACATACAGGCATGGAGTCACTTCAGAGTTGTATGTAAAGAAAGTCGCTTTTCGTAAACCATGCTGGTTTGACTCACATGGTGAACTGTTTTCCCAATCAAAACAAAAAAGCGCCGAAAGACTAAAAATTTTTGTGGGAAACCGCGTTCTTGTATGCATATACGAGTATATGAACTTATTCAACATCTATATACAAAACACATAATATTCAACCTTTAGCCACCGAGACGAAATTCCCCTTTTTCAATTTTTTTTTTTCCGCTGCAAGATTTAGAAGTCTTTCGCTGATTTATTGTTGTTGAAGCAAAAAGCCGACTTTTCTTTGAAAAACAACACGTCTCTGCCGCATTGAGTTTTTACCATTTTCCAAAACTTACACTAAATCCTACTTGGACTCGTGTTTGTTTATACTGTTTATTCGTCATGTTCACGATGCCTCAGAGACCAAAGGGAAAAGCCGAACGGGGATAAATTTTTTTTCTTCCCTACCACCGAAAACATGCGTTTTTATTTTCCCCTGTTTTTAAGGATAATCCTTTAGTTTTTGCAGCTGCTCTTTTTTTTGGTTCATGCCAAAAAGGCGTATTTCGTTTCTATTCTCCATTAGTTGTAACATTTAAATGCAGAAATTTTTTTTCAGTAAATCGAATTTGAAAATCGATAAATAATTTTTCAGTCATTGCAAAATTCTTCACACATTTTTAGAAATATAACAACATACTTGGGGCCTGATGGCCGAGGGGCTAGAGCTCGGCACCACAGGTCTCGGGTTCGAGCCCTGGCGATGCCGTTTATGTTTTTTCCAATAGTTAAAACATTTAGTTACAGAAAATATTTTTGACAAATCGAATACGAAAATCTATAGAAATATTTCAGCTATCGAAAATTCTCTACGTATATTAAGAAATATAACATCATACTTATAGGTTAACGAAATTAAGAAGAAAAAATAAATAAAACCTAGCATACGATTATGAAGGGACCTGATGGCCGAGTGACTGGCGCTCGGTGCCACATGTTTCGGGTTCGAGTGCCGGAGGTGCCATGGCTGTTTGTAGTGATTCGGAATCCACTTTAAACTATAGATACCATAATATGACTATAAAGTGTTGTTCGTAGGACTGACAACCCTACCCCATAAAAATAAAACATCTCCTGTCTCAAATCTGTCAGTAGGGCTCACAATGGGATTGTTGCGCCTCTGATGATGATGATACGATTATGAGATCTGCAAATTAAACTACATTTATTTAAAAAATGTTACTTTTTTATTAAGTTTAAAAAAAATTTGCAAAAAAACTTCTATATTAATAATAAATTACCCATATTTTTATCTGATATAAAAATATAAGCTTGCTTTAATCTTTAACAAGCAATATCTTAAATCAATTCTAAGAAATCTTAGGGAAGTCTTTAACCAAACATTCAACAGTTTTTCGAAACCTAAAAGACTCAAAATTTCACATATCATTATTTTTCCAAGTTTATCACATACCATTCATTTATCCTACCAGTGATCATTCCTAAATAGTCTCTCATACAAGGTGATCAACTATACTCCCCTGTAATTTATTTATTATACAGTTATTGATGGTCGACTTTTAGATCATACGGTATAAAGCAGGGATGGGCAAACTGCGGCCCGCCGGAAGGTTCTATCTGGCCCGCGGGTAGAATTTTAATTTGCCGGTCTGAAGCAAATTAAAAGAAATATATATTTATATATTATATATCCATCTCCTTTTCTACTTTGATTAAATATTCTTTTCAAAGGACTTATGATCTTTTACTTTCTCTATTTGGATATTTTTACCATGCCTTTCAACGTAAATTGTGAAGCAGTGAGGTCAGTTTTGCAGGTTGACTGAATTGAGTTGCAATCTAACAATCCTCTCAAGCAGTTGTTTATAAATATGTCAAAGTTAGAATTTTACAAGTCATTATCCAAAGTAAGTTTCCCAAATTTAATATCTCCCTCCCAGAAAATCAGTGCTATGTTTGCTTCATCTTATTACTTATATCTTATTAACTCAATATAAGGAACTTTAAAAAAAGAAATTGCAATTTCCTTCATCTCATTAACATATTTAAATTTTAATACAAAATGTTAGAAAAATTTATCTTGGCACTCCAAACTTTTTTTTTTTTTTTTTTTTTTTTTTTCAATTTTTGGCCCGCGACCGAAAAAATTTGCCCATCCCCGGTATAAAGTCATTACATATTCTAAAAAATAATTAAGAATATGCCATGGCTTGACATTACATATTTAATACGTCTAGTCAGGGGCTTTCAGTTCAGTCATTTAATAGTTCTAGATGTATTGACTGGAAACATAATGTCAATACGCCTAGTCAGTGACGTACCATCTGAGGCCTGCGACAAATTTTTCGACTGGACGTCACTCAATACAAAGTATTATCAGTGTATTTTCTATTTAATAGAGTATACCTTTTTTCTTCTAATGCAGCTGGAAATATTGACAGTTAATCTTTATGCCATAAGCAAAGGCTGCACCGCTGTTACTCATTTAGCACTGCCCAGGAGGCACGTGTAGCTTGAAGATAGGCTACGGCCGCGTAACACTACCCCCACAACGTGCATATTAGACCGGGACCTATGGTTTAAAGTGGATTCCGAACCACTACAAACATCCATGGCACCGCCGGGACTCGAACTTTATGGTACAGAACGCCAGAGCACTAGCAATTGGCCATCAGGCCTCGAATTTGGAAATATAAATTGATTATGGTTACTTTGAAATAGAAGGAATATTATAAAGAGTAATGAAAGAATTTGAATTATTTAAAATTTGCCTTGTTCACTTTCGTTATTATAACAATGATCTAATATAATAATTAATAATGCTTAATTATAATATACGTTAAATGTTATTTTCCTCTATCAATTAAAATTTTATTGCTCTCTCCCTGACGCTACATGGCCTGATGGACAATAGACTTGTTCTGTGGCCTTTGGTACCACAGGTTTCAGGTTCTAATCCTGGCTGTGCCATGGATGTTTGCTAGTGGTTCTGAATTCACGCTAAACAATAAGTACCTGTCTAATTAGTCTGAAGTGTGCAAAAAAAAAAAAAAAAAAAAAAAATGAACACAGAGCGATAAACCAAACCAACTTTGGCACTACAACCCATGGTGAGCCAATGCCTCTGCCTACTGGCAGATTGCGAGATGGTTTCATTTTACAGGGTAGGGTTGCCAGCCCTATGCACGACGCTTTACAGTATATTAGACCGGGACTACGGTTTAGAATATATTACGAACCACTACAGACAATCATAGCACCGCCGGAAATTGAACTTGTGGCAACAAGCATCAAATATGGATATTGAATTGGATATTAAATGGAATTTAAAGATATTAAGTCTATTATATGGACATTTCTTTGGATATTAAGTCTATTATAGGGATATTTCTTTAGATATTAAGTCTCTTATAGGAGACAAATACATATATAGACAGGGATATTAAGTCTATTTTGATATTAAGTCTGTTCTGATATTATGGCTATTATATAATATTGAAGAACATAAGTTGTATGATTATTTTATTGGAACAAATTTATGATTTACAATCATTACGAGAACAGTGCCGAAGAATTAATGAAAAAGCAGCAAAGAATTCTTTATAAAAAAATTTATACTCTCTGAATTTTAATATAATTTCGTTAATTAAAAGTCAAATTATTTAGTCATCATCATCATCAATAGCACGACAGCCCAGAGTGGGCCAGGGCTCTCCTTTGAAGAGATTTCCTTGCATTCCTCTGGATGACAAGGGTCCTCCAATTCTTAACCTTTAGTACAGCAAAATCTTTTTCAACTGCATCCATATATCGCAACTTGGATCGTCTTCCTTTGAAGAGATTTCTTTGTGTAACATGGGTCCTCCAATTCTTAAGCCTTATTAGAGCAAAATCTTTTTCTATGCATCGCAACTTGGGTCGTCCTCTTCCTCTTGGTTCCTGTTGCTTTGCTAAAACCAGCCTTTTTACAGGTTTTAAATCATTCATTCTAAATACATGAGCAGCCCAGTTTAATCTATTGATCTTAGTAAATTTTATAACATCTGGGTCTTCATAGCATTTCAAATTATTTAATACTTTTCGAAAAAAAAATTGAATTTAAATTTTCGAATGAAAAATGAAATAAAAAAATAAATTTTTTAGTTCCGGAAGAAAAGAAAAGTACATCAGTAATTTAATCATTTGGACAACTCTATTTATGTCTGTTGTGTATCGAATTATAAAAAAAAAATCGACTGAAATTGCATAGAATAAATTTTTATTAAACCAGAATTGACGCGCCTACTGAATTATTCATGAATTCGAAATAAGTTTGAGTATCTAACCAAATAAAAAGCAGCTCTCAAATAACAGAACAAATTTGGAAATAATATATAAAAAAGAAAGTAAAAATCTTTTGAACCATAAAAGGATTGCAAATATAAAGTAAATCAAAAAACAGTAAACAATTTAATTAAAGGGCGAAATAACTAAAAGATGAGTTAGAAAATAAACCAAATCTTTATTAAATGGGAACACAGTGCTGGTGTAGTGGACGGCGAAATAAGCATTCGAAATAAATAGTCATCTATGTCAAATACCGTTTTTGCGAGTATATTTGCACAATGTTATTGTGGAAAACTTTGGATTCAGTGTTGCAGATGTTCCTCCACTACTTGGCTAAGTGGCTAGTCCTCTGGCCTTTGGTATCTCAGGCTTCAGGTTCGAATCCTGGCGATGGCATGGGTTTTTGTTAGGGGTTCTGAATCCACTTTAATTTGTAGGTCCCGGTCTGTTTAGCCCTTCGTGTGAACTCGATGACAGTAGAGCGACAAACCAAACATAATTGGTACACCGTTGGATAACGCTACGTTTCTTACGCATCTGCCTTTATGAAATGAAATGGATTAAGGCAACGTGCATTTCAAGATCTCGTCTCGTGAATTTTATGATATTCAAACTCATTTTTTATTCATGACATTATAATGGTTTTATTGGTACGTGGCCTGATATCTTAAGTGGCTAGCGCTCTGGCCTTTGGTACCATAGGCTTCATGTTCAAATCTTGACGGTGGCAGGGATGTTTGTGAGGGGTTGGGAATCCACGTTAAACTGTCGGACCCGGTCTGTTTAGCCCTCGTGTGCGGGAAATGACAGTAGAACTGCAAACCTACTTGGTACATCCCTGGATAACGCTACGTTTGTTACGCCTTATGGAGATGAAATGAATTAAGACAAAGTGTTCCGCATTTGAAGCCCTCCCTCATCACTTAAATTTTATGGCATTCAAACTCATTTTTATTTTTGATATTATAAGGATTTTTATTGAAACGCGGCCTTATGGCCAAGTGACTAGCTCTCTGGCATTTAGTACCTCATGAAAAATTGAATTATAACGAGTTATTATTTTTGTGTTCATTATTATTCTTACAGATAATATAATAATAATGATACTAAGCACGTATTGTAACGAAATATATAACGCTAAAAAGGAAATATAAAATATATGTAGAGTTTAGCCGCTTGCAAAAGATGCATCCCGGCCGAGCCCCCAATTTTTGTAGGGTTTACACCGGTTTCAATAGATGCATCCCGGTCGAATCTACAGTTTTGTTAGGCTTCTCTACCAGTCTAACAAATGCTTCACTTTTGCAGTGGGTGTCTAGGGGATTTGACATACAAAACGCAGTAACGGGACGTCACTTTAAATAAAGCCATTTAATGACACTATATTTTACAAATATTTAAATTAATTGTTAAACATTCACAACCATTTTCTACCGCTGCTTGACGCAGCCTTTCCCATGTCACCTAGCGTTCTCTTTCTTCCTTTTCAATCTATGGGGTCCTGTCCCCTTCTCGTGGGGTCAATATAAACGAAATAATAAAAGTCACATCATTAAAAAAATATTTATTTGACTAGTGCGATATGTGTTTCCCCACTCTTTCACTTACCGTTTCCAAATTGATCTACATTTTGGTATTTGCACATTAATAGGTGTTACAATCGTAATTATATTTGGTGATTGGTCTATTGGTGTTGCATCGCAATTGTTGTTTATAATTTAATCAGTCAGCGAACTCATAACTGTAAACTCCTCAATAAAACAGGCCATATCTGTCCCTATATTGGCAAGAATATTATTTTAAAATCAGAGTTCATTTTTTCTCCCAATTTCGACAATTCATTTTTAAATATAGGGATGCACACATAATGTATTTTTTTTAATACATTGTTTTTCACTACTTTGGTCATTATGAAATAAATAGATTTTTTAAAAGTGTGATAAATCTCAAGGGCAGCGGGTTGGTCACCCCTGACTTAAACTTTATGACGTTATAGTGATTTTTATTACTTCTTTCTCACTGCATATCATCCCATGAACATATAATTAAAGAAATCATAGTATGCTTTCTGCATTTTTTTTTTATTTCGTTTATGTACAAGTAAATAAAATGTATTCAAATTAAGAAAAATCTCGAAGAAACTATTTGCTTCCAATAAATCTTTCCTCTCACAACTTCTACCATATGATCTAACTGATACTATACATTTGATAAATGTGAATATTTATCCCGACAGTTCATCTGACTCTGCATCATGATATATACGTCTAATTATGTAACTGTACCCGTCACCATTTAGCGGGGCCTCCTGCTCTTTGTGAAGCGCTCCCTCATATCTGACGATGGAAGAGCTCATCGCTGATTATGTCTCCCGTCATTCGATACGAGTTGGACATGCAGGTCTCCTAATTAATGGACGGTCTCATAATTCGCCGTCAATTGAGTCGCACAGACATGTTACGAACCTTTAGGCTGATGAAAGGGGGCCAGGGATTTCGGTGCTACGCTAAATATTAGGGTTGGTAAAAGTCTTCTTTGCAATGAAATCGTAGAGGGGTTTGTTCTGGTATTTGAAGGATATTCGTTACGTTCCCAAAGTTGACTCTAAAAGTTTTATTTCGATAGGAAGTTTTATGAAGGCGAAATGCTTTGGATAAAGTTTTATTTGAACCTGGAAAGTTGAGGATCGATATTACTAGTTAAGGCGCTGACTGTATATATGCATTTAATTAAAATATTTTTATAAAGTTTTGCATATTTATTACTTCACTGCCCAGGACTTTTAATGTTAAAATTAATTGAACTCTGCTTAACTGAGGTTTAACTCAGGGGTGTCCAACCCAAATGATTTTGCGGGCTATTTCGGAAATGCATCCTAACTCCGCAGGCAGTGCATAAAATTATATATCCCCATATTAGATTTAGAGCCACTATAGACATTTTTTAGAGAGAAAAATTGAAACAGAATGAGATATTATTTTTTGTTGACTATCATTCTTACATGTAAACATAGATACTCTACTATTAATAATACAAAAAAAAAAAAAAAAAAAAAAAAAAAAAAAAACGGTTCACAGGTGTAAGTTGAACCACAAGCACTAACAACTTCAACTCAGAGTCTGGTTGGGAAAGGGAGGGGGAGTTTCTCTTGTGATGGAGACACCCTTAGGTAGAAGTCTGACTTGGCTCCATGTCGCTGAAAAAGGAGGGCAGTGTCTTCCGGGAGGACTTTTAGGGGGGAACTACACCGCATGTGCGTATCGTATGCGAGAAAACCCAGAAAACTCTCACCAAGTAGTTCGACTACCACGAGGCAAGATGGTGAGCATAAAAACAACATCTTACCTTCTCTCTTTTTGAAATAATGCCACCAACAAAGCTGTCAGAGGATTAATCCAAAGCCCTAATGCTCGCCACTGAGCCACGAGTCGAGCATTAATTATTTGCATTATTGCATTGTGACTGATTTCTAAAACTGTATGGGGCATCTATATATAATGTCTTTGTGCACGCCAATGCATTATTTTTTTTTGTGCACTGCAATGCATTATAATGTTTTATGTACTATATATTTGCTATTATGCGTCTTTTTTTACCTACAATAGTAATCAGCAAATAATATAATAGCATTTCTTTCTATTCAATCAATTGAAAGAATTTTATAAATTCAATTTAAAATACAAGATTTTATTTGTTGTTGTTTTTCCAAATAATATGTTTGTTATTTCAAAAAAAAAAAAAAAAAAAAAAAAAAAAAAAAAAAAAAAAAGTGTTTTCAATCAAAATGCCCTTTCTACTGCAGAAAGTAGTTCCTTTTTTAGCATAGTATTGATTCTAACAAGATTTGGTTCTCTCGAAAACGGAGCCATTTTATTCTTGTTTTTCAATGGGGGAGCTTTAAAGAACAACTTTTCAGAATCAATAAAAATCCCTCTCGGAATGAAAATTCTCAGCTATGTGTGTTCTCAAAAAGTATTTTGAATATGTCAAAAAAGGATTCTGAAGCGTTTTGTTTCTTCTTCTTTTTTCTGAATATTGAAATCCCCGGGACTTTTTTGTAGACATCACAAAAAGGACTTGTTTTCTTTTTCTAGCTCTGAAAAAATACAGATAGTCAAAATAGGTGCAGCAAATACTATTTTCAAAATTACAAAAAAAAAAATAGATGTTTTATCGTAATATATTTTAAAATCATATTTGTTTTGTTTGTAAAATGTTAGCTATATTCAAACCAATTAATAATTATTTGTAAATTATAAAATATAAATCTTTCGCAACATTATGAGGCAATTAGTACAGTTGAATTTTAACAAAATTTAAACCGAACATTGAAAAAGTAACATTTTATATACGAATATAATGTTAGCGTTAGAAATAAGGGAAGTTGCCAATTTTTATTTATTTCAACGATTGGAGAGCCAATTTTTCATTTTTTCTTAACATCACCATCATCGGCGCAACAGCCCCGTGGTGGGCCAAGGCCATTTGCATTACTGGCAGACTTTGAGACTGGAGATATGCTTTTTTACGGGGTATGGTTGTCAGCCCTACGAACAACAGTCATATTAGATTAGATAGCCATGGTTGAAAATAGATTCCGAATCACTACAATCATCCATGCAACTGTCGGGACTCGAACACGAAATCTGTGGCACCGAGCGCCAGAGCACTAGTGACTCGTTCATCAAGCCCCTTTTCCTAAATATCTAACATAAAATTTTATATAGTATTTTGTTAATGTGAAAATATTTTTGTTTAAAATGTGGGTTAATACTAAATTATCATAAATTAATCCTTATTTTTTTGCCTAGAAAGTATACATCTTTATTTTCATTACATCATGATTTTTGGAAAAAAAAATTAAATAAAAAGTTATTCTCACTTTTCTTAATCTGCTGTTGTGTAAACTTAATAAATTATAGTATACGTTTTTAAAACAAGACAGTCTTATCCAATCTAGGAAATAAATGACGACAGTAGAGCATTGGGCGTAGGGCTGACAATCGTACGCTATAAAAAAGAAAACATCTAATTTTAGTAGTCAGACGGCCTTGATCCAACATGGGCTACAGTTAGTTTTAAATTGTACAAATAGTAAATCATAACAATGTTTCCTTCAAATAACGAACCAACTTCATTATGGAGTTGGACAGTAAGTCAATTAATGCTGTGAATCTCGTATTACTTACTGCTAGTGGTCGTCCTTTCGAGTGCCTGATGAAAATCATTATTATCATTAAAATATCGATTTCTTTTGATTTTACATATATTTCTACTTCACTTGTTTCGGCCTGTTGGCCAATTGGCTAGCGCTGTGGACTTTGGTATCACAGGCCTCAGGTTCGAATCCTGGTGGTGGCATAGATGTTTTTTGATGGTTAGGAATGCACGTTAAACTGTGCGTCCCGGTCTAATTAGCCCGAAGTGTGCAAAAAAAAAAGACAGTAGAGAGACAAACCAAACCTTTACTTGTTGCTCATATATATGGCATTTATATCCACCATTCCATTACGAAATCGATTTTGAGGGTTGTGACTGATTTTTTGGGGGAAGGATGGGGTAGAGGTAAGGGAAATATGTCCTCATGACACTTATGGAAAAAAAAATGGATTACCTTAATGTCGTTCGATAAATTAAATTGGATCTCGAAGTGCGTAATATACTGTGCCACGTGTGTCTCGAACTTTACACGTGGCATACATTCGGTATCTTGTGTGCTGAAAACTTGAATTTTAATTCATTCAAATCCATTCACTGGTGGTCACTTCTCTTCATGCCCATCCGTCGTCAGTATTTCCCAGTGCTCCAGAAATCTCACACCTTTATCTGTTGCTGCTGATCCTCTTCTCTCTCATCTCGTAGTAGTAGATGCGTATCTTGTTCTTATCGCTGGCGACGTGTATCCGTCTTTTTAGCTGCTCGTCTGTCAACTGCTTAGATCTCTCGTGTTTTCCTTTTTTTGTGTGTATGTGTGTGGTTTTTAATCGTTTGAAATTCGTCTGATTTTTATTTTGAGAAATGATTGAGATGATTTCATTGAGAAAACAACTTGGATTTTCATATCTTACTTCGTTTATTTAAAGGGATATTCGTCACCTTAATCATTATCATATCGTTTTAGTGTGTGCAGATTCACACGTTTCAATCATCATATACTCAGTCAACTTTTTATTTTATTCGTATCCCACTTGGTAGACAGCGGCATCTAGACCGACTCCAAAAACCAGTGTGGTCTCATGGAAGGTAGAAAGGGGAAAGGGGCAACTTCTGTTGTGATGGAGCACCCGCTGTTAATAGTCTGACTCGGCTCCGCATCGCTGAAGAAGGAGGGCAGTGCCTTAAGGGAGGACTTTTTTTAGGATGGACTACCCTGCATATACATATCGTATAGGAAAAAAACCTGGAAAATTTCCACTAGGTAGTCCGACTCACGAAGCAAGATGCTAACACCCCAAACGCCATCGATACTCATCGGGTTTTTTATAGTATCTACAACAGGGGCCTGATGGCCGAATGGCTAGCGCTCTGGCGTTCGGTACCACAGGTATCGGGTTCAAATCCCGACATTGCCATGGGTGTTTGTAGTGGTTCGGAATCCACTTTAAGTCGTAGGTCCCGGTCCTAACAGGATCGTAGAGCGCTGCGGGGACATTGTTACTCCGCGTCCGTGGCTTACCATCAAGTTACACGCGCCCCTTGGGTAATGCAAAGTGAGTAACGTCTGTGCAGCCTTTATGGCGAAAGATCACGGTCTATTTGCCAGCTGCATTAAAAAAAAAAATAGTATGTACAACAAAGCGATCAATGGATGGAACCTCTGCCCTTATTCTCACCATCGGCGCAAGTTGTCACTGAACCACTGGTCGGGCGCAAAAACTGTTTAGATTTATAAAATAAATTAAATGACTTATTTAGCTTATATAAAAAGTCATTTAATTTATTTTATAAATCTATTAGTATATAATATTGGGGCTGTGTGGCCATATACATCGTCTGGCTTAAAAAAAATAAGTACATAAAATTACGTTAAAGAGTCAGAAGTCGGTATAAAAGGTTCGACTGAGGAGTCGGAAATTTCTTTGTCTACTCTCCTCACTGTTGGATCTTTAATTATTTTTTGTTACATTTAAGTCACTATCAATAATGATGGGTATTTGAAAATCGACAGTATTGATTAATTTAGCAACATGTTTTAATTAAAAATCTTTTAATCGTTTTAATTGCCGATTATTTTTGTTGGATATCATCGTTTTTCAAGGTTTTCAATGAGCTACCGCTTAGCTTGCAATGCATGGTGGCTATTAGTTTGGGTTTGATCTTTCGAGCTGCCTTTGTTTTTTTATGTGTTTTCATTCCCGGTGTTTGAATTGTGGGATTTTGTTATCTCGTTACGAAATAGCTTACACTTTAACTTGCAATCGATTTACAAGCGGCTGTCATACTCGCGAATTTAAGAATTCTGCTCATTAAGAAACAGCTGTCTGATTTTGGTTGATTAATAAGTAAAACTAAAATCCTAAATCGTAAAATGAATTAAAGGAAACCTTTTGTAATATCAGTGCATTAGTCTTTCGACGTGAGAGTTTAATAAAGGGTTGGTACCTTCTTCAAGATAGTATAGTGTGTTACTGTATTCGACTTTATGTTTTAATTTTGCTTCTCACAGGTTATGCCTTTTGGTACTTATACTAAACAATCACAAAGCTGTGGCTTTATTTTAAAGAAAGGAGTAATGCTATGTATGCATGTGTATGCGTTATAGAAAATCATAATTTTTTTCCATTGAGGGTAAGAGGGCATGGACATTTTTTTTTTTTAAGGATTACATCATGAGCCCTTGAAGTTCGTTGCCTATTTTACAATAAAAGTGCGTCACTGTAATTCGGAATAAATATCTTCAGATAAAGAAAGCATCCATCGAATTCTCCACTTCCTTACATATGATTGATGGAATTTTCCAGTAACTAATTTATCGTGGTCAACCCTGATGTAATCAAGAGAACTTTCTAAAACAGCTCGTTTACCATGTTTAAAAATGAGCAACTAAAGACTTGTATGTGCAAAGAAAATTAAACATCTTTAATGTTCAAACCTGTGCAGGTTGGCTAATGTCTATGATGATTTGCTTACTACCTGAATATGCCATTTGTGGGGCCTGATGGCCGAGTGTCTGGCGCTCGGTGCCAGGCCCGGTGGTTCCATCTATGTTTGTAGTGGTTGGGAATCCACTTTAAATCATAAATCTCGGTCTAATATGACAGCAGAGATTGGGCGTAGGGCTGACAATCCTACTCCGTAAAAAATTAGCGTCATGGAGCAGAAATAAGAACTTTTACCTACGGCTGCTTCACCAAAACAGAAGCTGCCCTTCCTTTCCCTCTTTTCATGAGACCACATGGGTTCATGGACTTCGAAGAAGAAGTCGCTGTCTACCAAGTGGGATAAGAAACAACAACATGCCATCTGTATTGATCTGTTAAAGTAAATATTGAAACATAATACTCGTCGAAAACATGCACCGCTTTATCTTGCAAATGACAAGCAATGCATCTTAATATTTAACCTTATAATTCATATTTTTCTAGATTATTCCACCTCGTTTATAACAGATTAGGAAGATAATCGGACATTTTTAATTCTAAAACAAACGAGATTTGCAATTAATAATCCATCTAATGCTCAAAAGTGCCATCCAGTTCTTTACTTTTTTTTATTTTCTAGATGCATGTCATAATGACTTATCTATCAAAATAATTATTGAAATTTAGTACTAAACAAAACACGTCATTTGGCTTATCTGGCAGATGGCAAGTTATACATCTTTACAGCCGAACTTATAATTCATTTTTCTTGATAATTTTTTTTTCCTCATTTGTAATGCATTACTATTCTTAACAACATGAGATTCGTATTTATGCGATGCTATCTTATCTTTGCTGACATGAAGTTCTCTCCAGAACGATTTTTTAGCTCCAACTGATAGACAGAGGCATTCTGTGCTATCTTACAGAGCTTTTTACAAGATACTTACCGCCTACTAACATGCCCACTCGGCCAATAAATTTGACGTGGTTGTGTCATTGCCAAAGCGGCTAACTAACTAGCTGACATATGGCAACGGCCGCCGGTTTCCTCATAATCGATTTGGGCCGTGGTTTTTTTTAAAGTATGTGGTATATTTTTATTCATCTTTTTAATTGTCAGAGTGATCAAAAGTGGTAATCAATCTTCCAGTATCTCGCGAATCATCGAAGTGAAATTTTTAATTTTTTAACAAGTTAGGTTTGGGGACTGTTTCTGATATATCGATTTTGATAATCGTTTTTGATGCTGTTTCTGATATTCGATTTGCGATATGTTAATCGTCATCGTGGATTGAAGAGAAGGCAGAATAATATTTTTTTTTTTGAGAGACATAAATTTGAACTTTTTGAGTTAGGAAAGTATCATAATTTTAAAAATAAAGATATATTTTTAAGCGATTAACAATAGTGGAAGCCTTTAACAGTTAATAATAGTAAATTATTTATGGGCTTGATAAATCTGTAGAGAGAAAAGTTTAAACCCCTCAGAAGGGAAATTTTTTTCCATATTAAGATGGCACTGAAGTAGACATGATATATTTTAGTAAATCATGATAATACTTGAATCTGTTTGAGTGGGGGGGAATGGCCGAGCGGATAGTGCTCGGTACCACAGGTTTCATGTTCCAATACCGGCGATGCATGGATATTTTGTAGTGGTTTGACATACACTTTAAGCTGTAGGTCCTGGTTTAATACTCTCGTAGAACGTTGCGGGGGTAGCGTTACTCGCGTCCGTAGCAGCTCTTCAAGCTACATGCGCCTCGTTGAGTAGTGGCATACTAAAGATTAACTGTCTCTCTATTGCCAGTTGCATTAGAACAACTGTTGTTGTTACTAGGCGACTGGTCCATGCTAAGGGTAATATGCAGCTTCATTTAATCGAGGAACAACGAGGGCTGAAGACTGACTAAACTTCAAGACAACGCTCTACGATCCTATGAGTCCGGGGCCAACGGTTTAAAGTGGATTCCGAATCACTACAAACATCCATGGCACCGCTGGGACTCGAACCGGAAACCTGGGGATCAGAGTGCTAGACACTCGGCCCTCAGGCCCATGCTTAAATCTACTATATGCCATATGTCATATTAATTGTCAAATCGACGATATTAGAAAATAAACACATTGATTGAATCTTGACCGATTCATGATACCGTTAGCCCACAAAGTCACCGGATATATTCGGTGAATCTTCTAGAAATTCACCAAATATGTCTGTATAATACAGGAAACATAACAGGAAATACTTTAATCGTGTGCTATTATATTATTTGTGAATGATTCCCATTCTGTGATTTGTCTGAGTATTCTTTTAGTATTTCGTTAATTTCCCTTTGTTAGTTGTTAGATTAAAGTAAATATTGTTTTTGAGAATAGCTGTAATTTTTTTCATTAGTATAAGGCCAACAAAATTAATTTTTCCAGTTTGGAACCTTATTAAGTTTATTATTTTATTCTTTATTAGTATCTTCTATTCCGTTTTCTGTTCATCATTCGGAAATTTATTCTTATGTTCGTTATTCTCTGTTCGGGAATATGCTAAATATTTTATGACACACAAAAATAGATAAATAAATAAATAAAAGCAGGGAATACTATATATATATATATATATATATATATACATGGAGAAAATTATTTTCGAATTCTGGATATAATATACCATTAAAATAGCATGCATATAGACAATCCAGCGTTATCTAGGGTGCCCAGAGATGGAGGCAGGCGCTAAACTGAACCTACACTTAGAAACAAACAATGTTATTGATGGAGCCTAGGAGTTTTTCTTCTTTTGCCCTTGAACATAGGTTGATCCTCGTGTTTCTATAGTGTATAACCCTGAACAGCCCACAGGCAAAGAAGGTCATTGCGTTCCGGGAAGATTTTTAGGGGTAATTCCCCTCCAATTTGCATGTCGTATAGGAGCGAACCATCGCCCATTGGGCAGATGACGCCGCTATCAAAACTGAAAAACCAAAACGCGACATTTCACACACATGGTCGCCATCGAGTCATTTGAAGAAATGGTTCTTAAAGTGAGGGGGTCGTGAAAAATCTTTGGAGAAATTGCCTCTTTTTAATTTTCACGTTAAAAATAAACCTTGTTCACTTTTTATTACTTAAATACTCACTTTTTATTACTTATTTAATTAATAATTAATGTAATTTAATAATTGATTTAATTGTAATTTAACCTAACAGGGGCCTGATGGCCGAGTGACTAGCGCTCGGTGCCTCAGGTTTCGAGTTCGAGTCCCGGCAGTGCCATGGATGTTTGTAGTGCTTTGGAATCCACTTTAAACCATAAGACCCAGTTTAATGTGGTGTTGGGAGTAGGGCTGACGACCCTACCCCGTAAAAAGAAAACATCTCGAAATCTGCCAATAGGCAGACGACCTTGGCTCACCATGGGTTGAAGGGTCACCATTGAAGCAGAAGAATAGTTTAATTTTACACATGGTTTTATTACATTTATGCAGACACCTCACAATTTTTGAAGGCCCTCTTAGTTGACCATAAACCATCAGTTGAGACGATGAGTGACTACTGTAGTTGCTGCTGTGTGTCATTTGTTTTGGGAAGTTACGGTCAGCTCTGAACTCTGGAGGACCATTTCTGTGAAAAAGGAAAGAAAGGAGGCGAAATGTTATCGTTTTTGGGAAAGCGCTTCGTTTCGTAAGAAATCGCGTCGCTCGTTTCCGTTCGCCGGATGCCGAGCTGTTTATCGCCCCGTGTCCACTTCCACCCGGCCCGGGACGCACGTGGGCGGAATTGCGGACAATGCAACAACAACGCATGCCGAAGAAGGCCTCTCTGTTGTTTCCAATTTGTCACTACTTGGAAGTTCACGGAATGCTCATATAGTATATATATATAAACCAGCAAATATGACTCGATGTTGCCTGGACACATAAAATAAAGCGTTTTTAGTTTGGGTACATTTCATTAAGAAAAAATAAAGTTATAAGTGAAAATTATTCGGATCAACTTTTTATAAATAAAACGGAATTTATACAGTAAAAATGATATAAATAAATGAATGATAATTAATAAATAAATAAATGAATTATAATAATTCTGAAATATAAATAAATTTATATAACAGAGCATTTGAAATAAACAAAAAATATAATAAAGAAGAAAGAAAATTTACCATTATAATTTCAAGGAAATTTTTCAAAGGACAAGAGGGGAAAAAAAAAAAAATTAAAAAATTGGTTGATGTCGCACCAATAGATGGCGCCAGGCGCATTATGAGGTAAAATAATAATATTAATACATTGTGATATATATATATCTGGCGCTCGGTGCCACAGGTTTCGGGTTCGTGTCCCGATGGTGCCATAGATGTTTGTATAGGTTCGGAATTCCCTTTAAACTGTAGGTCTCGGTCTATTAGGATCGTAGAGAGTTCAGAGGGTAGTGTTACTCGCGTCCGTAGCATATCTTCAAGCTACACGTGCCCCCAGGGAAATGCTAAATCAGTAACAGCGGCGCAGCCCTTTCTTATGGCATAAAGATTAACTGTCTCTGTATTGCTAGTTGCGTTAGAACAAACTACAATACATATATATTCGAGATTTTAGATTACACAGCACATAAAAGAACAGTGGATTCAGTTAAAAAAATTAGGACGCTAATTAATATAGTTTTCCTGTTATACCAGAACACACACATCCATCCATTTTTATATAAGGAGATTGTTTTATAATATATATCATTATTTATTTATCTTTCCATTACAATAATTTTAAGTAAAAAAATGACATGAATATATGACATATATTTATCGAGAGGATGGAACACTCTTAAATTAACATTTTGTTATATATAACGATTTATGAAAGCAAGAGGTGTTTTTTAGGCAAAAGACACAATAACCGTAAAAGATATGACATCCATTTTACTCCTATGTTTTTACATTTATTTATTTACAATGACTTGTTCATTTCATACTTAATTGAAAATAAACTTTATAATGGGGCATTTTCGGATTTTTTTAATTGAATTTTATTGAAAAATGTAATTTTTAATAAAAAAAAATATTAATATGTAGTAAAGTATCTGTAGCAGTAGTTTGCTGTACTTTATTAAGTTATTTGTAGTAATTACTAAAAAGTAATTTGTTGTAATCGAAATTAAAAGTGAGGAATTTCTTTTGATGAAAAATTTGTTTTAAAAAATTAGAACATAATAGCTAATTAAAGCAATATATTTAATGAAAAAAAAAATACAGACATACATAAACAATTACCTTAACATTTTTTATTGAAATTTATGATGCTTTCTTCGATGAAAAAATATGCGCGCAATTAGTTAATGCAAACAAATTAGTAAATGAGTTTATTTTATTTATTAAAACGGCTGTAATGAGAGAAAAAACAAAACAAAAAAAAAGTTAACAAGCATTTTAGACTAATTAATGAAACTGACTTATTAAAATTAATAAGTAAATGTATTTTTTTTTTTTCCTCCACAAAAAAATCTTTTACATATAGAAATGAAACTCTTTTTTTCTACTGAATTTGCATTTTATTTTTATTTTGTTAAATTATTCTCCACAGTCTGTTCTCATTTCTCGAGAATTTTATTGTTTGTGTTATTGTAGTGTTTAAAATCTATTACGATTTTAGCTTATGCTGGGGATGTTGTAATCATTGAAAGATCTTTCGCAACTTTGGAGGAAGCTTTTCAAACTTTTGAATTGGTTGCAGAGGCTTTGTATCTAAATAAATCAGAAGAAAACGAAATATACGCTTTCCTCAAGAAATATTTGTCAGGATACACCTAATCTTACCTTATGATCTTACACTTTTGAATTTGTACTTAGTTTTAAATACTTAGCGCATCAGATGAGCATGCGCGCTAGGGAGAAAAATGCTAACGGACGTCCTACGGTAACTAACTTACGGTATGCAAAAATAATATCTAACCTGAAATAAAAAACAGAATTGCGTCTGCCAATAAGGCCCCTTATGGATTAGGATATCTGTTTAAATCACGTTCATATGCAGAAAAAACTAAATTCTTGTTTTATAAAGCCCTTATTAGACCTATTTTGCTATGTGGCTCTGAAACGAGGATTTTGGCAAGATCCGACAAGGCCCATTTGGGTCTATTTGTGAGAAAGATTTTAAGAGCAGTGATTGTTGGAGAAGATGGTACAACGCAGAAATTTATAACTGTTATAAAGACTCATATATTATAAAATTTATTGAGATCAATAGATTAAACTGGGCTGCCCATGCATTTAGAATGAATGATTTAAACCCTGTAAAAGGGCTCGTTTTGACCAAACCACGGGGACAAAGAGGAAGAGGACGACCCAAGTTGCGATGGACAGACGCAGTTGAAAAAGATTTTGCTGTACTGGCGGTTAAGAAGTGGAGGACCCTTGTCACCCAGAGGAATGCATGGAAATCTCTTCAAAGGAAAGCCTTGGCCCACCCTGGACTGTCGTGATATTGATGATGAGGATTATTATTATTGCATTGCAACTAATTTCCAAAACTTGAGTCCGAGGGTTTTTACACTTTGCCAAATATCGCCAACAATTATTCCTAATTAAAGTTTACCTTAAACTAAAATTATTTTATGTAGCTGCTAGCAAATAAATAAACTTGGAATATTTTGATAAATGTGGGGATTATCAATCTTCGCATCAATAAAAGGAGGAAAAAAAATGAGCTACATTCAATATATATATATATATATACACATAATGATACTATAGTAAAAATTCAGACAATATTTATAGAAATAGCACAAAATGATAGCGGGAAGAAAAACATCTATAAAAGTAATCAGAAAAATGAGTTTGCAACTGATTTACTAGCGGTGCAAGTCCATCCATTTATCAAATCATCGTTTAAAGTGAAAATGTTTTTTCCCCACACACCTCCTTCAGGTGCAGATAGTTAGCGGAATACAAATTGGCGGCTTCTCCCGAAACCTGTTAAGGAGGGTGAGTCCTCTGGGCATGCTAATCTCGCCGAGGGTGGGGAGTAATCAGATGAACTCGACAAAGTGCCAACTGATTGTTCTTGGGCGATATCGTTACCGTTAAGCGCATTCCCGGGTGGAGGTATTTCGCGTAGAGGAGGAATGTGGGATGGACCCGAAGCAATGCCCTTTGGCGTAACCTTCAAGCATATTCCTACCGATATTTGTAATGGGCTCCGTGTTGGTTTATGGCAAACGATGTGAACATATGCTATGGAATTTATACATAATTTTTGTGATAGAAATGATGGGGAGATGATTAATCAGTCATTATAAAAGAAACCCTATTGTTATTGATAGATATTTGATTTTAGCCAGTTAATTATTATCACTACGATTATCTTGCTTCTTTCGTTCGGTGGTCCTATTTTTCAATTCCTTCTATTAGCTCACACTCTCCCTATATATATCTCTCTCTTTCATATTTTCAATCGTTCATAAAATACTTTTTATTCATCCACTCGAGATCAAATACATTTTTTTTTTTTTTTTGGAACTTGTAGTGGATGACACTGGATGTGAATACAGTTTTTTCAGATATTGATTCATTCATTAAATTTAATTCATTAATTTTTAATTTTTTTAGATTTAAGTTGCATATACCTTCCAATAGATGGTTCCAGATAAACTTTAAAAAATGAATGAAAATTCTTTATAAAGGACTTTCTGCAATACAGTGAAAAAAAAGTAGGAATTCTCTTTAATTTTTTTTTATATAATACTTGTTCTCGTTAGAGCAGCTTCCTGGTGGTCCGAGAAGTATGGATCAATCCATTCAGACATTTATGGAATTTTCGTTTATTTACAAACAATATTTACAAAGGTATTCAGGATTGATGGTAACAATTCAAAAGCAAAAGCTAAACTGGAAGACAAATGTTCTTTTTGGAATAAAATACAAGTTGTCTCCACAGCAACCAACAGCTCGTCTCCATAGCAACTCTGAATCTGTTCGAAACGATTTTTATAAAACTACCACGTGACGCTGCGTGGCGCGAACTTAATCATAAAAATTCCAACAATTATAGCCAATAAAAAAAATATAAAAAAATTAGAAGTGAAGTGTGGTTTGATTTGTCGCTCTACGGTCATTTTGTGCACACGAGGGCCAAACAGACCGGGATCTACAGTTTAATATGGATTCCGTACCACTCACAAACATCCGTGCCACTGCCAGGATTCGAACCTGTAACCTGTGGTACCAAAGGCGAGAGTGCTAGTCGCTCGGCCTGAGAAGTGAGGATACATGGTGGGGAATGTGGCAATATGTGTAAAAACGTCTCGCATCGATGTTAGGTTTCTTGGTTTGGAGATTTCCGAGTTCGGTCAAAACTTTAGACAGTAAACTTTTTTTTTTTTTTTTTTTCAGTTTTAACTATTCTTGCTATCCATAAAATTATGTTTTTTTTATTTTTTGTTTGTTTTTCCGTTTTTTAATCACTTTCAACTTTACTTATTGGCAAAAAGAATACCTCGTGGAATACCACGGTTTTTACCGCCGGTATTCGAACCTGAAACCTGTGGCATCGAATGCCAGAACGCTAGTCGCTCGGCCATTGAGGTCCCAAGCTTAACATAGCTTTCGAACCACTAACAAGCATCTATGTCATCGCCAGGATTCGAATCTGAAGCCTCTGGTAACAAATGTTAGAGTTCCAGCCAATTGGCCATCAGGTTGCTGTAATAATAAAGAAGAAAATACAAAAAAAAAAAAAAAAAAAAAAAAAAAAAAAAAAAAAAGATCTTCATTTTAAAGAAGAACTTTATTGATGATTTCTTTTTTCGAAAAATTCATGGGCTATATTGACTTTTTATATCATATAGACTTTTATAGCCAATTCGCCATCAGGCTGTTATATTAATAAAGAAGAAAATAAAAAAAAAAAGTCTTCATTTTAAGGGACTTTATTGCTGATTTTTTTTTCACAAAAATTTGTGGGGATTCTTTGAATAATCTGCAAAAAAAAAATTATAATTCCTTTTTTTTTTTTTTTTTTTAATGAGTCACTCACACTACATTCCTCAGAGCGCGTGTTTGGAGTTTTAAATCCTGCATCCTACAGCATACATAATACATTAGTTTCATACACAGATAAAAACGTAACGTCCACTTCGCAATTTATGTTTGAGTGCGTTTTCACAGATACCAATTGGCGTCACACACAAAATCCGATGGTATCAACCTAATCCAAACTAATAGGCTGAATCTGTCGGAATTCTGTGTGACATATTTCATTTCACGGTGTCGCTTGAATATGTAAGTGTGGATCCAATTGGACATGGATAAGCGCAAAGTCATGTTTCGGCTATTAAATTAATTTATATATTTTGTTTTCCCCTCTCTCTACATTCCAAATTTTGAGGTGGCATCACATTTACATAAGATTTAGGGACCATAAAAATCAAGAATTTCTGCACAAATAACAAATGATAAAATCTCTTCTTTTAAATCTGTTGTTTTATTTATGTATATGTTATTTTGCATGATTGGATTTTGAAATCATGAATAAAAACATTGAATGCAATAACCACGATAAAATTGTGATAAGCTTTGAAAAAAAGAAAAAAAAGGTCATAAAATTGGAGATGCGAAATGATGAAGTGAAGAAAGAACGATTGTATTTCATATGCACTCGAGATTATTGTGCCTCTTGAATTGTAAGCATAAAAATAGTGCGCATGTTTCTATTCTAAAGGAACAGAAACATGTCAGTCTTCTCAGTACTAGAATTGGCGCTGTATCGCCCATTTGGCGTCTTTTCCCCTGCGTTCATCTGTTTGGAAAACGCAGAAGCGATTTCTGATAATTCCAAGAAATTCTTTTTCTCAAATCGTATATTTACTTAACTATGTGCTTACTGAAGATAGGAAATACAAGAAATGTTATTGTGTTTGAATATTTTGTATGAAATAGAATGAAACATTACAAAAAGTTCATTTAAATGAATTTTTAATCATTTTGGTTTGGTTTAATTTGTCGCTCTGCGATCATCTTGTACACACGAGGGTTAAACCGATCGGAACCTATAGTTTAGTGGATTTCAAACCACTCACAAAGCATCAATGCCACAGCCAGGATTCGAACCTGAAGCCTGTGGTACCAAAGGTCAGAGCGCTGGCCAATTTGCCATCAGGCTGCCATAATAATAAAAAAAGATAAAAAAAGTATCCTGATTATAAAAAAGAACTTTATTGCTGATTTTTTTGGGGGAAATTAGTGTTGATTCTCTAAATAATATGGAACAAAAAATTATATTATTCCCTTTTTTTTAATGAGACACTCACACTACATTCCTCAGAGTGCGTGTTTGGGGTTTTAAATCCTGCATCCTACAGCATACATAATACATTAGTTTCATACACAGATGGAAACGTAACATTCACTTCTCGATTTATGTTTGAGTGCGTTTTCACAGATACGAAATGGCGTCACACACAAAATCCGATGGTATCAACCTTAATCCAAACTAATAGGCTGAATCTGTCGGAATTCTGTTGAGATATATTTCATTTCACAGTGTCGCATGAATAAGTAAGTGCTCATCCAGTTGGAAACATGGATAAGGGAAAAGTCGTGTTGCGGCTATTAAATTAATTTATATATTTTGTTTCCATCTCTCTACATTCCAAATTGTGAGGTGGCATCACATTCACATAAGATTTAGGGACCATAAAAATGAAAAATTTCAGCGCAAGTAACAAATGATAAAATCTTTTTTTCTTTTTTAATATAAATATATATATAATGAAAGTAGGAATCTGTTGTTTTATTTATGTATATGTTATATTTTGAATGATTGGATTTTGAAATCATGAATAAAAGCGTTGAATGCAATATCCAGGATAAGATTGTGATAAGTTTAAAAAAAAAAAGAAAAAAAAAAGGTCATAAAATTGGAGATGCGAAGTGATGAAAGAGAGATCGTATTTCAAACGCAGTCGACATAATTACACTTTGCGAATTGTAAGCATAAAGAAACAGAAACATGTCACGTCTTCTCAGGACTGCAACCTGATGACCAATTGGCTAGCTCTCTAGCTTTTGGTACGACAGGCTTCAAGTTCGAATCCTGGCAGTGGCATGGATGTTTGTGAGTTGTTCGGGATCCACCTTAAACTGTAGGCCCCTGTCTCATTAGCTCAAAGGGCCCGTAGAGCGACAAACCAAACCAAATTTTCTCTTTATTGGAATTGCTGCTCTTTCAAATAATTTAAATTGCATACAATAAAGCGATCCTTCTTATCCAAGAATTTGCCATAATTTCATTTTTCATCTTTAATATATTTGCAGTTATTTTTAAGTCGGTTGGTTGGAAAAATAAATTAAAAACTAATGCAATAAATTTTCCTACCTTATTACTATTAAAAATATTTTTATTTTTAGATTAACTTAATTAATGGCGCCAGACATTTTCTTAGGTGAGCACTATCTGATGGCGTGAAACTTTGATGCCAATAAAAAATAAAGTTTCTATTTAGTTATATAGTAATTAAAAAAAATTTATGGCTACGAATTTCAGGAGCAAAAAAATAAATTGAAAATTGAGGCAAATAAGAAAATAAATCTTACAGTTTTTAAGTTATTGTGGGATTTACACACACAGACATCCATTTATATATATATATATAAATGGATGTCTGGATAAATGGATATATATATATACGTGTGTGTGGACATTCGCCTTTGATAGTAATTAAATAATTTATGGTTGAATACTTTGTTTTGAAAGAAATAAAGGCCTGTAATGTTTTTACAAAGTAACTAGTATTTGCAATTATAATCAGACTAACTATTATTTATTTTAATTAGAGTAGCTAAAAGTAATTAATTTTACCCAAAAGAGAGTAACTATTAGTAATTTTAAGATTAAAAAAAATTCAAGATTAAATTTTTGTTACTATTTTATGTTTTTGTTTCATGTATTTAGGTTGCTTTAAATTAAGCC
Organism: Caerostris darwini; assembly: GCA_021605075.1. Lineage (NCBI taxonomy): Eukaryota > Metazoa > Arthropoda > Arachnida > Araneae > Araneidae > Caerostris > Caerostris darwini. The sequence goes on from BPLQ01004307.1 coordinate 63,545, forward strand.
AATTTATTTTTCTGCCCGACTCATGACTCGTGGCAACGTGTGCCACTGGTCAGCAATTAGTGTTGAGGTTCAATCCGCTGGCGGCGTTGCAGATACTGTTTCAAAAGACGCGGAGATTCAAGGGCGTTTGTGATTTTCAGTGCCACAGGTTTTGGGATTGAGTCCCGGCGGTGCCATGGATGTTTGTTAGTGATTTGGAATGAATTTTAAACCATAAGTCCCGGTCTAATATGATCGTAGAACGTTGGGCGTAGGGCTGACGACCCTATTCCGTAAAAAGATAACATACCTGACAACACGTAGACGGCCTTGGCCTCACCATGTGGTTGTTGCGCCACTGCTGCTGCTGCTGATGAATTTTTTTTTAAACTATTTAATTTAAATACGTTGGTTAAACTTAAATTAAATAATGTGTAACTCAAACATTTTTTATGATAATGTTTGTTAATCATTTACAAACCCTGCATTTTTATTTCACAAAACAAATCGTAAATAAATAAAAAAAAAATTACACATTCTTAAAAATGGTTATAATAAATAATACACAAATAAAAATGCCTAATTAAAAAAAAATTTTAATTTCACGACGCATTTGCACGAAATTATGCATATTAAAAGTAAAGAAAGAGAGAGAAAAACTAATTAAAAATAAATTTACTCAGTGAAATTCTGATGTAAATTTTATTTGATATGTGATTTAATAGGAAAATTTATTTCGTTAGTAAATCAGCAAACGAAATATTTTTTGAAGAATATTGAGAGAAATTAAAATTAAAAAAAATATATATATTTTTTTCAGTTTCTACTACGCAGTAATAGAAAACATTTGATTACTTAACTGCAAATAAAGATAGAAATTTAGGATTACTAAAAAACATGCATTCAATTATATTTTACTTTAAACTGCACGAAAAAAAAAAAGTTTGTTTTACAGAAAAAACAAAAACAAATTATTTTTTTGCTTTTATTATTCAACAAGCATTTGAAATTTCGTAAACAATTTCGTTTAAATGTTAAATAAAGCATTCCTTTTTTACAAGGACTATTTAATAAACATTTAGCTAGTAGCTGTAAGCTATTCAATTCCTACGGGATTTGAAGTAATTAAAGTTCTTTTACAACAACGAGAATTATTCGTATTTGTGTAGTAGGATAATAAATGTTCACAGTGCTTAACGAAACTTAGAAAATTAAATTAAACATGGAATTAATTCATCTTAGTATTCCTTACTTAATAACGAATTCCTTAAATGTAATGTCTGATGCAATAGTTGAGAAGGAATTAAATTAACAAAAGACTGTGTTGCTTTTTAAAAATTTACCATTTAAATTATTATTTTTAATTAAATAAATGTATGCCCAAATTATAATTTTTAAGTTTTTAATTAAAGAGCAATTGAGTGATATTAAAATTTATGATTTAAAATGAATTATATGAATAATCGACTCAATTTTTAAATAAAATTATTTTATATCAAAATTGTTAATTAAACAAATTATGTTTTTTCAGTACATAGGTGATTTAATTAAGAAGTTAAGTTATTTTGAATTAAGTAGTTGTCATTTTAGTCATTAAATATCTGTGTAAAAATAAATTTGTATTTTATCTCAAATGTAAATCATTTATTAATAAATATATAAAAATGTAAATCGGTAATGTAAAATGTAAATGTAAAATCGTCAATGAAAATGTCAATGTAAAATCGCAAATGCAAATCATTTATTAATAAATAAATTTTTTAAAAAATAAGCAAAATGCAATAAATTATTTTATTGTGTAAATTTTTGCATAGTTGTTTTTTAAATAACAATGCCAACATAATTGTTTATGAGCTATTTTCGTTCTGTTAAATCCCAATTTTTAAATGAATATTGGCCCAGATAAAAACTTGAGCCACATTTTATTATCATGTGTGAACATGATGGTGTTCTGGTTAGAGGTTCGTGGCGTTTCGAAAAAATGAAATTATAAAATAACAAGTAATATGTATAAAAATTTTTTTTTTTAATTCCTACTTTTTTTTCACTCTATTGCAGAAAGTCCTATATAAATAATTTTCATTCATTTTTTAAAGTTTATCTGGCGCCATCTATTGGTAGATATATGCAACTCAAATCTAAAAAAAGAACTAAAATTAATGAATTAAATTTAATTGCTGAATTAATATTTGAAAAAACCGTATTAACATCACGTGTCACTACAAGTTCAAAAGAAAATGTATTTGAACTCGAGTGGATGAATAAAAAGTGTTTTATGAACGATTGGATATGTGAATAGGGAGAGTGTGAACTAATAGTAGGAATTGAAAAACAAGTAAAAATGTAAGTTAATCTATAAAACAGATTCCTCTCCTCGCGTAACACAAGAAAGTTTCATTTTAAAAACTTTAATTTAAAATAAACGCTGATTTTCACGTGTGTTTTAAAACTGGCGTGAAATCTATGTTGCTAAGTACAAGTATTTGACCCATATCAAATCACGTGTCCTGCAGTTCATTTTTGAATGGTCTGGCTTTCATTTAATATATATAAACAGATTATAGTTTCAATATCCTCAAATATAGTGTATAAAGAGTAATTTATGTTTATAAAAGTTAATTTAACCATCCCTTAACAGACTTCTCTGTCTCAATAGGGGAGTGCTCCTTATAGTATTTGAGTCCCTGTTTAAGTAGCCTAAAGTGTGCACAAAATGACCGTAGAGTTACAAACCAATCAATCAATCTTGTAATATTTGAATAATTGCCTCTTCATAAAGTTCTAGAGTTACTACACCTTGTTATATTTCTGTCTCTATTGATTTTCATGGCTCTTGTGGGTATTCAGCATTTTAGGGTTCCGATTTCGTTTAGTCCCTTTTCGCGCCAAAAGGAATCGCCAAAAACTGTAGTATTTTGTAACCGCAGCGTCCATTTTGCTTGTTTGGAAGAGGATTTAGAGAAAACCGCAAGGGAAAAAATCGCCAATTCCACAAGCAGAACTCTCTATAAAGCGCAGAACTCGTATTCTTGTAGTATTCTGATCAAGTGCTTCATAAATTTCTTGGGTTATTGGACCCATTTGTTTTCGTCCAGCAAAGTATGGTCACACATAATACATTGGAAACCATGAAAAAGATTTCAGTTTGTTTTATATTTTTATTTATTTTTTTATACATATTTTATTTAATCTGTTCTTAGTTGTGACACAATCATAAAAAAGATACACAGATTTTTATTTTAAAAAAATCATGTAAGAATGATTTCAAAAAATGATTTCACGAAAGATGAAAACATTTAAATTTAGTCGGGTTGCTTTAACAAAAATAATAAGCATTTTATTCTTTCTTTTCTAGCTAACTTTCTTTGTTTTTTAAATTAGTAACTAACCAGTCTACAAATTTACAACAGACGTACAACAAATTTACAACTACGTAATTTTATTTCTGACTCACAAAATTGCATTGGTTACCAAGGCATCAAGTATTGGAAAATATTTGCTTTAAGGATTTATGAAGAATTATTAGAGAGTTTTTGCATACCGTACGTTAGTTTCCGTAGGACGTACGTTAGCTTTTTCTCCTTAGCGCGCATGCTCAGTTTTCTATGAGCATGCGCGCTAGGGAGAAAAAGCTAACGGACGGTCTACGGTAACTAACGTACGGTATGCGAAAACTCTCTATTAAGAATTTTTGACTCATTTTAATTAAAATAAAGTGGCAGTGAAGACATAAAGAAGTAAGAGCAGAGAAGCATAATTGTATTTCCTTCCTCAAATTCATTGGAACTTATGTTTAAGTGTGGTTACATATTTGTTAATGAAAAACCCGTGCAAATAGCAAATCGCTATGATTTAAGAATACTATTGAGAAAAATTAATTGAAAATTAATTCATTCACGGCAAGGTGCCAGTTTCATCGTTCTCGAAACAATTCTTAATTTTCATGTTGTCTTTTGTTATGGTAATTTTGGGTGGAAAATGTAACTGTGTAAAAATACAACGAATAACGTAACTGGGGCCTGATGGCCGATTGTCTAGAGCTCCGGAAACAATGCACTTATGCCAAATTCTTTGCAATCCTCAATGCATGCTAAAAAAATCATCGGTAGGGATGGCCTTCAAAGCGCGCGCCGATTCACGTTGAATCTCTTCAGTCGACTCAAAACGATGTCCCCGGAGTGGTCTTTTGAATTTAGGGATTAGCCAGAAGTCTCACGGTGGTTGTGGAATGATATGGGTTTCATGTTTGGCGAAAAGGTCACGAAGAATGAATGCAGTGTGAGCTGGCGCATTTTGTGTTTTCGGTACCAATCGAGATTTGACGCTCAAAATGGAATTCATCGATCCTTTTGAAATTCCAACCTCATCAGCAAGGTCTCTAATTGTAAATCGATGGTTTGTAAGCACAAAATCTTTAATTTTTTGGACGTGAGCTTCTTCGGTTGAGGTGGATGGTCGACCAAAGGGCTCTTCGACTTCAACGCGTTCTCTGCCTTCTTTGAACTCTTTATACCACTTGTAAACATTTCTTTCAGATATAGGAATGCTCACCGAATGCCTTCTGCAACATTCTGTACGTTTCCGCAAACAAATTGAATGCAAGTTCTTTGCGCAATGAATTCAGACATTTCAAAAATTGCCGGAGTCAGTTTTAGCGTCTCACAAAGCCAAGCGTTGTAGCTCAAACACTAATGAATATTTTGACGTGAAATTTCACACCGATGTCAAGAACCGTGCCAGTAACCTAAAAAAAATCATGAGAAAAATAAAAAAAAATAAAAATAAAAATAAAATTATGACAAAAAAACTAACTTTGATTTTAAAATAATATTCTTGCGTATATATGACAGATATTGCCTGTTTTAGTGATGGGTTTGCAGTTATGAGTTCGCACAATAATTAAACTATATTCGGCGAACTCATGATCCGCGCGCATCTTGGAACTAATATAACAGGTTATATGTTTCATTTTAAGTGAAAGCAATAGATATGCACAGTTGATTATTGATAGCAGAGCAAACCAGACTCTTAGTTGAAGTTGTTAGCGCTTTTGGTTCAACTAACATCTGCGAATCGTTTTTTTCGAAAATGAAATTGACCAAATGCAAAAAAAACCACGCTGAAACATGACGGGCGCCACACCCATTACAATGTGCAAATACCCAAATTGAGATCGGTTTGCAAAGGCTAAATGGAAGAATGGAGAATCAAGTATCGCACTAGTAAAATAAATTCTTAACGATTTAAATTTTTCTATTTCGTTTATATTCGTATATTTTTTATATTTCATTTTGAGTGTTTCTATATTTCTTTACAATGTGCGTTTAGTATCATTATTATTACGATATCTATGTTTACATGTGACAATAAATGTAAACACACTCGTTATGTTTCAATTTTCCACTCCAAAAAAAATTTCAATAGCAGGTCTAAATATAATAGGGGATATATAATTTTATGTGCGGCCCACAGAGTAAGGATGCATTTCCACAGTGGCCAGCAAGATCATTTGGGTTGGCCACCCCTGCGCTAGTATATTAAATATTTTCCTTTATAATTCAGTTACTACTAACTGTGATATCGAATTCTTATAAGCTTTAAATCTTGTTTATCGCGTGAATCATTTAAAAATATTTGTTTCTTTAAACACACATATTATATTCCCGAGATGAAATAATAATACAAAAAATATATCCGCGAGACATTTCTATTAACTGTCGGACCACCAAAAACCCCCACCGAGTCTAGCTCCTCAAATTACGCCATCCCCTATCACTGTCCTCTCATCATCACATAAGGCTTTTCTTTTATCGACCCCAAGATATCCGGCAAACTCATTCGGTTACGGTTTCCGTTACGCGCGACGCCACATCTCTTCTAAAAGGCTGGATAGGGTTTCTCGACCGGCAGACGTCTTGGAGGCAGCACGACGATTTTTTTTTCCCCTCCCTCCCTCCTCATCATTCCATAGTGGGGTGTTGTGTTGTTCCTCTTAAAGAACCCGAGAAAAATCGATAGTTGGGAAGATTCCAGACATTCAAATGCGTCATGTTTTGAAGATGACCAGATCTGTTAATGGATGACAGCTCTTCAGTGTTTATCTGTCATCATTTGTTTAAACGTTGCCGTTTTTTTAAAACTTTTTTTCATTTGGCAACGCCTTCTAGTGATGTGATAAAACAAGTGGTATATGTCAGTTGCTAAAGCAGCTTTTAGATAGCAGCTTTATTTCCATGGAAGTAAATCGTTTTTCAATTCCTTCTATTCACTCTCCCTATATATATCTTGTTCAAATTTCCAATCGTTCATTCAATCTTTTCATTTTTAGGAATGCATTCTGAATTTTAAAGGTAAACACGCAGCTCAAAAGTAATTGAGTCAAAAAATATTCCAAAATATAATTTCATAATACAGAATGTTCTTAGGAAAAATATTAATGTATAATGATGATTAATAATAATGATAAAAGCTGTAATTATTATAGTGAATTCAAATTTTTTATTATTTGTGCTTTTATTCAATTCCTACTATTAGTTCACACTGTCTATATATATATCTTGTTCAAATTTTCAATCGGTCATAAAATACTTTTTATTCATCCACTCAAGTTCGAATACATTTTTTTGAACTCGTAGTGGATGACACTGGATGTTAATACAATTTTTTAAAATATTAATTCATTCATTAAATTTGATTAATTTTAGTTTTTTTTTAGATTTAAGTTACATATATCTACCCATAGATGGTGCCAGATAGACTTAAAAAAATGAATGAAAATTATTTATAAAGGTCTTTCTGCAATAGAGTGAAAAAAAAGTAGGAATTGACTTTAAAAACATTTTTTTTTTTATATTACTTGTTTTTCTTTCCCTCCCTCTCTCTCATTCCATAGTGGGGTGTTTTAGAGATGCGTTGTTCCTCTTAAAGAACCCCAAGAAAAATCGATAGTTGGGAAGATTCCAGAGATTTACATGCGTCATGTTTGAAGATGACCAGATCTGTTAATGGATGACAGCTCCTCAGTGTCTATCTGTCATCATTTGTTTAAACGTTGCTGTTTTTTTTTTAACTTTTATTTATTATTTCTTTTTTTCATTTGGCAACGCCTCCTAGCGATGTGGCTTGGTAATGAAAACAAGTGGTATAATTGCTAAAGCAGTGTTTAGATAACAGCTTTATTTCTGTGGAAGTCAATAATTTGTTACAAAGTTTTTACAAATCTTCATCTCAAGTTAAATCCATTAGTTCATCGTGCAGCAGTGATTAATGATAATTATTTAAAAATACTATTTTAAGTTCTTTCTCTTATTGTTTAAAAGAGATTTTGTCAACCCAAATGATCTTGCGGGCCACTTTGAAAATGCATCCTAACTCCGCGGGCCGCATATAAAACTATATATCCCCACAATAAATTTAGACCCACTGTAGATATTTTTTTTAATTGAAACATAATGAGTTATTATTTTTGCGTTTACTTTTATTCTTACATTTAAACGTAGATAATATAATAATAAGGATATTCAACGCACATTGTAAAGAAATATAGAACACTGAAAATGAAATATAAAAACATACATAAATATAAAAGAAATAAAAAAATGAAATCATTAAAAAATATTTATTTGTCTAGAGCGATAATTGTTTCTCCACGCTTTCACTTAGCTTTTGCAAATCGATCTCCATTTGGGTATTTGAGCATCGTAAGGGGTGTTGCAAGTTGGCGTCCATTAAGTTTGGTACCAAAGGGCTGAGCACTAGCCAATTGGCCACATTAAAACTGGAGATTCGTTTGGTTTGTCTGTCTATGGTCAATTTTTGCATTCTTTAGGATAATTAGATAGGGATCTACAGTTTAACGCAGATTCCGAATCAGTAACAAACATCCATGATGTTTTAATTTCAAGGTTTTAGTTCAAATTTAAACAACTACCAACGAATTATGAATAAAATAATAAGAACATTTTAAAGCAAATCAGTCTGAGTATAAGCACTTTAAATAAAAACTACAACTCATGAAATAGTTTGCTTTTATCAAATCCAAAACACTGTTATCATTAGCATATGCCAGGGGTCTCCAAACTTTTCAGCCTTAGGGCCATACTGTTTACTCCAGTAAGTACCAAGGGCCAAAACCATTTTAATTTTTCTGCCATTATGTATAATTTCTAGACTAGTCGCCGAGTACATATTCTGAGCGAGCAGGTTTATGTTCGATTCAGGATATATACATTCCAAACATCGACATACATACATATGCGATACTCTTTACCCCATCATAATTACCGTGGGTAACCGCGGGATGTTCATTTGTCTATAATGTTAGTGGGATTCATTTCAATTATTTGTTAGTTGTTATGCTTAAATTAAATTTTCTGTGTATTATGCTTGTCATTAAGCTTTACCTAATAAGTAAATAAAACCAAGTTTGTCATTATATGTTTAAAAGAATAAATAAATAAGCTATTCGCCGTCGCGGGCTGGATTAATGACACTGGCGGGCCGGATTTGACCCGCGGGCCGTAGTTTGGAGACCCCTGACATATGCAATTCCAAGACCTTGTCCAACACTCTTTATTGACGAAAATGACTTAAGCCACTCGCATAAACAGTGCCATCCTAAGTTGCAAACGCACTGTTTTGATGAATGGACGGAGAGATAAATGAAACGACTTTTTCTTTTTAATACTTACGTTTCAAATGGTTATCTTTAAATGAAACACTTTCTTTTTCTTATCTGTGCTTTAGCTGCAGTTGTCATTCGGCATCATCGAGCGCGATTTAAATCTCTTTCATTTCATTTTAGTTTTTTTTTTTTTTTTTTAATCTGCCAACGCCTCGCGATATCTCAGCCAGAAACAAAACAGAGAGTTTTATGAATTTTGGCGGATGTGTGACTTTTGGCTGTTTATGAGTTTCCTGGCACCGAAATGTTGTTCTCTGACATTATCTTTATTTCATCTAGATTGAATGATTTGGCGCCTTTTTTTTTTCGGTGACTTGGTTATCAGATTCACTATTATGATCAAATATGCACTTGTCTCATTATTACGTTCCATTTTACTTACAAAAAAAAAAAAACAATTGGCGGTCTGATGGCTACTTGGCCACCGTTCTGTCCTTTGGTACGACGAACTTTATGTTCAAATCCTGGCGGTGGCATGCATGTTTGTGAGTGGTTTGCAATCCACATTGAAATATAGGTCCCGGTTTAAAAGGATCGTAGAGCGTTGAAGCTAAGTCAGACTTCTACCTACGGGTGCTCCATCCCAACAGAAGCTGCCCCTTTATCTCTATCCATGAGTAGATTATTTATAAGATATCCGTTCCGCACTGCAGGACACTGAGGATGAGACCGGGACCTACAGTTTAACGTGGATTTCAAACCACTCACAAGCATCCATGCACCGCCAGCATTCGAACCTGAAGCCTGTAATACCAACAGCCATAATGCTAGCCAATTGGTTACATTAAAGCTGGAGAAAAACCACCAAGATTTAAATACAAATTTAAACAATCATCAGCGAATTGTGAACAAAATTACATGAACACTCTTAAGCAAATCAATCTTGATTTAAAACAGTTAAAATAAAAACTTGCCACTCATGAAATAGTTTACATTTATCAAATCGAAAACACTGTTATCACTAGCATATGCAATTCCAAGACTTTGCCCAACACTCTTTATTGACGAGAATGGCTTAAGCCACTCGCATAAACAGTGCAATCCAAAGTTGCAAGCGCACTGTTTTGATGAATGGACGAAGAGATAAATTAAACGACTTCTTCTTTATTTCTTTTTTTGTTAACACTTACGTTTCAAATGGTTATCTCTAAATGAAACACTTTTTCCTTTCCTTATCATTCGGCATCATCGAGCGTGATTTAAATCGTTTTTCATTTTAGTCTTTTTTTTTTTTTTTTTCTTTTTAATCTGCCAACGCCTCGTGATATCTCAGCCAGAAACAGAACAGAGAGTTTTATGAATGTTGGCGGATGTGTGACTTTTGTGTGTTTATGAGTTTCCTGGCACCGAAATGCTGTTCTCTGACATTATCTTTACTCCATCCAGATTGAATGATTTGGCGACATTTCTTTTTTTCTTTTTTCGGTGACTTGGTAATCAGAGTCACTAAAATGCATTTGTCTCATTATTAAGTTCCACTTTACTTAATAAAAAAAAAAAAAAAACAGTGACCTGATGGTAAATTGGCTAGCGTTCTGGCTTCAGGTTCGAATCCTGGCGATGGCATCGATGTTTATGAGTGGTTTGGAATCCACGTTGAATTGTTGGTACCGGTCTAATTATCCAAAAGTGAGCACAAAATGGTAGTAGAGTGACAACCCAAACCATACAAAATAATTAATCAAAATTAATTCTTTAAAAAGATTTTCACATTTTGAAGAAAGTTTAAAGCAAGGAGTAACGTGATTTAGGTTTAGCTTTTTTTAACGCGGATTCCAAACTACTAACAAACATCCTTGCTAATAAAGCAAATGTTTAAATTTTAGAAAATATTTTATTCAATTTTTTTCTATATCATTGCATATTAAAAGACCAGATTCTTCCTTTAAAAATATTGTTGTTGTTGTGACTCATCCCCAGTGTTTGACAGCTTGAGACGGACACCCCATGAGTAGTCATGGATGGAGGTAAGGAAGACCTCCCACCAGGTAGTCCGAATCACGAGGCAAGATGCTGAACATCCCAAACATCATAGGGTTTCCTCGTTTTTGAAACAGTGTCTGCAACAAAGCTATCTGTTCGACAGCTCACTCACACAAATAAACTCAAATAATATTCGACACACACACTAGTAACACGAAGTGGACTGTATTAATTAATCTCCTTTATTTAGGCAGCCATCACACTCGAGGATGGACTGACCACACAACCTCTCTCTTTGGCCACAGTTGTTCAACTCCCCTTTCTTACATTCCTTTCTCTCTCGTCATCTCACCCCCACAGACAGGATGTTTACTGGACATAGGGCGTTGACTTCCCCTATGCACGGGGACCTGGGTTTCGACGCAACACTATCGTTTGGTCGTATACTCAACTCAATAAATGATCCTTCCAGTAGCTTATTAATCATCCACATGTTGCCACAGCGCATGCCAATTGGCTAGCGTTCTGGCCTTTGGTGCTTCAGATTCGAATCCTGGTGGTGGCATGGATGGTTGTCATTGGTTCGAATCGGCGTGAAACTGTAGGTCCCGGCCTAATTAGTAGAGTGGCCGTAGAGCGGAAACAAACCAAGCCACAAGTATTTCTGATTACAATTATTTTTTCTTTCTTTCTAATGCAGCTGGCAAACACTTAGACAGCTTGGTCTTGGATGCCTTAAGGCAAGCGCTGCACAGACGTTACTCACTTTGCATTAACCAGAGGGTGCGTGTAACTTGAAGATAAGCCACGGACGCTGAGTAACATTGCCCCCGCAACGCTCTACGATCCTATTAGACCGGGACCTACGGTTTAAAGTGGATTCCGAACCACTACAAACATCCATGGCACCGCCGGGACTCGAACCCAAAACCTGTGGTACCGAGCGCCAGAGCGCTAGCCACTCGGCCATTCAGGCCCCTGATTACAATTATTAAAATACAATTTTCATTTTAAATTGAAATATTAAGTTTCCAAAATTATCTATTTTAATTAAACTTAACTGCTTAATCTAAAATAAAATTATTGTGCGGTTAAAGTGCATGCAGTTTTTTTTTTAAAGAAGACCATTTTTAAATTATTATAAAATCCTTTTTTTTTTTTTTCAAATAAACATTATATTCCGATTTCTTCAGAGTAATCATTCCAATCTCAATTAATAATCTGAATAATTAATGTAATTAATGCAACTGAAATTCTTTGGCTGTAAAGAATAATTTCTGCATACTTGCTTAAATTTGAGTAAAAGCTAATTTGTGCCGAAGCTAATTGCTCTGTTATCGAGATTTTGAAAGCTGAAACTTGAGTTTTCAAGAGAGAAAATTGCCCATTACGTATGAAATGCTCCTTTATTCACTCAGATAACTCTAGAAATCTTCAGTTTTATTGCTTTCATATTTATTTAATGTTCTCTATTTCAGCTGATGAAGAAATCTAGTAAGCTGAATTGCAAAGAATAAAATAGTTCTGAATTTGATGTATCATCGTCAAATATTAATGAGAATGAGTATGAATTTCCTTCATAGTAAGGGGAAATTCTTGCTTGCTTTTCGGCCATCATTAAATAGTATTCAGCTTAATTAATGCTATTGTTACTATATAATTAATAAGAGTGTTTTTATATAGCATTAAATATTTAGAATTTAAATAATCAATTTTATTTAACAACGTTTATTCATTTATTTTTATTATTAGTAGTAGTATTTTTATCCCATTTGGTAGGCAGCAACATTTAGACCAGGCTTAGACAATGTTCTTGCGATCAACTTTGGAAATGCATCACAACTCCACGGGCCGCCTATAAAATTATATTTCCCACGTTAGATTTAGACTGACTATAAAAATGAAAGAGATTGAAATAGAATGAGTTACTATTATTGGGTTTACTATTATTCTTACGTGTAAACATAGATAATATAATAATAACGATACTAAACAATTTTCTAAGTAAACAAGTAATATAAAATTTTTTTAAAAGTGAATTAATACTTTTTTTTCACTCTATTGCAGAAAAGTTCTTAACAAATAAAGTTGAAATTTTCCTCTTACATCTGGCGCCATCTATGGGTAGATGCATGCAACTTAAATCTAAAAAAATTAAAATTAATTAATTAAATTGAATTACTGAATTAATATTTGAAAAAAAACTGTATTTACATCCAGTGTCATCCACCACAAATTAAAAAAAAATGTATTTGAACTTGTAGTGGATGAAGAAAAAGTATTTTGTGAAACAATATACTTATAGTAGAAATTGAGAGAAAGATAAAAAATCTTTCAAATTCCTAATGTGCTAATTTTTCATTTTGCAGCTCCCTCTGATATCGGAGTCGACGTCTGAGTGCGACATCGACTGCGATGCGGAGGCCGTGCCCGTGTGCGGCAACGACGGCAGGACGTACGAATCCCGGTGCGAGATCGACAAGGCCAAGTGTCAAGGTCACCCCGTCGAGTTCAAGCACCGAGGGAAGTGCATAGGTAATTAATGAAACACTGCATCACTAAAATGAATTAAATTCATAGAGTATCCATAAAATAGAGCGCACACTCCTGTTCTAAATGCTCGTTCCCACCGAGGCGTGAGGCGGCGACGCATCACGCGGCAGGGAAGAAAATGTTTTCGAACCCGTTCACGCCGAAACTTCAGAAATCGCTTTGCGCCTAATGAAGTTCTAGTTACTTCTATTAGATGGCAGATCTACTATTGGCTCAACCCAAGTCACATATGGCGCGCCAAGCATTTGATAGTTGAAAGGTGGTCAACCCGGAGCGGTGGATTTCAACCGATTTCAGGCGAACCCAATGAGGCTAGTGATTGGTCAACGCTTCACGCTTCAACGCCTCGATTGGAACGAGCCTTTAAGGAACTTAAAGTTGGGGGAAATATCTCTCATTCCTTGTTGTTCTATAGTTGGCGCTGTATCGCCACCTTGACTTCTTTTTGCTACTTGCATTTATGGTCAAAACGTAAGCATGTTAAAAAGCTATGTTGAAATGAATGAAATTGTTCTCAAGTAACTCATTTATTAACCTACGTACTTACTAAAAATAAATAGATAAAAAAAAAAAATGTTTTTTGTTTACAACTATGACCTTTTTGTATGAACTATAATGAAATAGGACAAAATGTTCATATAATGGATAATTCTATTTGTTAAATATTTTAAAGGGAAAATATTACGCAAATTTATTAATAGAATATAAAAAAAAATCTAAAAAATACTAAAATATGCCAAATATTTAGAAAAATTGAATTTACATTTATTGACAGCTAAAAAATGAACCTTTCTTTTGAAAGTCATTGTAAGATAGTAGACCTTTTCTCTGTTTAACGGCAACAGCATCATGGCCAGCAGTAAAGAATCTCGCCAAAAATCGCCAAGATATCGTCGCATAAGTTAAACTATGAATTAAAAGTCACTGAGGTGTATGATCACGTGACATTATGTTTGTCCTAAAATGACAGTCATTTCACTTTGGGTTTGATCATGTGTATCGCTACTACTACTACTACAGCACACCACATCACTGTGCGTAGAGATGAGTTGCTCCTATATAGTTTGGGAATGAAGTGGGTGAGAAGTCTGACTGGGCTCCGTGATGCTCTACAGCCATATGAGATCGGGACCAGCAGCTTAAAGTGGATTCTGAACCGCTACAAACATCCATGGCAGTGCCGGAACTCGAACCCAAAACCTGTGGTACAGAGCGCCAGAGCTGTGTATATCTCTAGTACAGGGCTGTGGTGGCTCTGGATCAGTGTTGTCGTTTCGGCTAATTTCTTCATTTCCTCCTCACTGTTCGTTTGTTTCTTCCTCATTCTTGAAGTATTGTCTTATTTTAAGTAGCTTCTTACTTATTTCCTTTAAACTCCATCTTTCTTTACCCCCACTAAGATATTTTCTATTACTAGACATATCTAATTTCCACTACCAACTTATTAATTTTACGACTGATCGCTGATCCGATGAAACAGAAATCAAGATGATAGTGACGCATGAGGAATCCGCGAAACAAGGAACTTCCCCGATTTCTGGAAGTCCCTGACTTGCCAGCAGGGATTCCCACTTTTAATTTTGTGAGTATCTATTCAAGAATCTGGGGAATTCCATAAATGAATTTTAAAATGTCCCAATGGCACATGGGTGGAATCGGGAATTCTCACTTTTTATTTTTTAAGTATCTATTCACGAACAAGAAATCGGGAAAATCTCTAGCATCGGGATGACCCGTGCGTAACTGTTTCTATTACTATTACTATCAGATGCGATCTATTTTTCATAGAAATGAATACGTTCAAAATTAAGTTGAATTTATTAAATACAGAATTAATAAATTTTACTTTATTTTGTATTAATAAAAGTCAGGCCTTTCCTGTACTCATAGCCTCTCTGCTCGGGCCGGGTCCTGTGGCAATTTGCCCTTTTACGCCATCCTATTATTAAGCCACTGTCTCTCTCGATATATATATATATATATATATTGTTCTCATGCAGCTGGCAAACACTTAGACAGTTGTCTTGGATGCCTTAAGGCAATATATGTAATCACCGTGTATATATACAGGGTGATTATAATTAAAGTTCCACTTTCAAAATGCTGTAAAAAAAAAACATTCGTCACAATTAATTCCAATTTGAACTGAAGATACTTGAAGAAGGAGGAAACGGTATGACATAAAAAAAATAAATAAAAATAAAAAAAAAAAAAAAAAAAAAACCGATTTACGAACGCCTGTCTGCTCGGACCGGGGCTGGTGACGATTTTCGCGTCTTCCCGACTTATTAGAGAGTTTTTGCATACCGTACGTTAGTTGCCGTAGGACGTCCGTTAGCTCATAGGAAACTGAGCACGCGCGCTAGGGAGAAAAAGCTAACGGACGTCCTACGGTAACTAACGTACGGTATGCAAAAACTTTCTATTGTTACGTCACTGACTCTATGGTTAAATCTCAGTTTTAACTTATTTTATAATCTCCACCTCGTCTACTCGTTTTTTCAAAGGGACTCAATGCAGACATGGAATCTTGTTTCACTGCATGCTATTTAGGGCATATTATTACTAAACCACGAGATAATGATTATTTAAATTATGAATGAACTTATCATTGATAAGGATAGAATTAAGGAATAAAGGATAACGAGGATTAAAGATAAAATAACTGGTTTAAAAACGACAACAGCAGTGTTTTTAAAAGTCGCTGAAGAAAATTTTCATTTGTAT
Source organism: Caerostris darwini (assembly GCA_021605075.1). Classification (NCBI taxonomy): domain Eukaryota; kingdom Metazoa; phylum Arthropoda; class Arachnida; order Araneae; family Araneidae; genus Caerostris; species Caerostris darwini. The sequence goes on from BPLQ01004307.1 coordinate 79,410, forward strand.
TCGTTTATATGCTAAGAAAACATTTTCAATTCTTTACAAACACATTTAGCAAGTGAATGTTAATATTTATCGGTTTATATATATATACAAAATAAATGATTTAATATTAATTAATTAAATATAATAATATAATAGTTTGTTATACATAGGTTATATATAAAAATTTTAAAGGCGAATATACAGGGTGATTATAATTAAAGTCCCATTTTCAAAATGATGTAAAAAAAAAAGAAACACTTATCACAATGAGTTCAAATTTGAACTGAAAATACTTGAAGAAGGGAGAAACGGTACGACATCAAAAAAAGTTCCAAAGTGTATCGATAGATGGCGCTGTAAGCGGCATAAAGAAAGGAATTCGGCTGCTAGTGTCATTTTGAATCGAAATGACAACGTAATTGGCATGAGTTGCACATTAAACCTACTGTAATGCCCAATGTGCTTGATTGTTTCGGTTTCTGGACGGAAAAAATGACTCAACAACTGTTAAATGACTTCAAGTCATTCAACAGTTGTTGACACTGTGAGTGGAAACCCATACACACGACAAGTTCATACCCAACTGCATGGGAAAAATCGGTGGAACTTTGTTTTTGATTGCCATACCGTTTCCTCCTTCTTCAGGTATCTTCAGTTCAAATTTGAACTCACTGTGAGGTGTGGTTCTTTTTTTACAGCATTTTTGAAGTGAGGCTTTAATTATAATCACCCTGTAATTTGGCATTTAAAATTTGATTTAGGATGATAGAGATTTAGAGCAGTAATTATATTAGAACAACGTTTATAATTTGGTAAATGATGGAATATCTTTAATTTAAAATCGGTGTTACAGAAATGTAAAGCATGTAAAGAAGAATTGCAAATTAAAATAAATGAGATTGATTAATTGATGGGACCATTTTTACAGTTAAATTTTTTCGTTTTTCTAGTTTAAATTTGTTAATGATCGAGATGCTTTGTTATTTATAAAAAAAATATTACTTTATTATTTGTGATATAATTAAATAACTTAATTTCATCAATAATTTTGCCTTTTTGATACAGTCATTTTTAAACTTTTAATTAATGACTTGATGAAAGAAGTCATATCTTTCTTTTTAGAAATCGATACTTGAGACATTTTGAAAGATATAAAAAAAAAGGACCGTGAAATTAAATTTAATTAATTGCTTTGACCATTTTAATTTTTCCCATTTTCTAAATCAATTTTATAAATAATTTAACAAATTAAAAGTTTTAATATATTAATGCTTCATCCAATTTGAGAAGGAAAAAAAATGTTAATTAATAAAATCGTAACTCATTATCCAGCCTAAAAGTATTCATAATTGGAATTCTATTCACATTTTTGAAGTCATTAGCGAATAAGACTTTTTAATTACTTGAATCGCTTTTGGTAATTTAAGCCCTTTCATGTTTATCAAAGAAATATACCTTGCAAAAAAAAAAAAGTTCCTTTATAAAAAAAAAAAAAAAGTAACAAACTTTAAAAAAAAATATTTTTTTATTTAATAAGTAATTTGCAATCAATTAGATGAAAAACTTTTTTTTTACAATGTTATTTTTTTATTTCTATTTTTGCCCTTTCTTTTTTTAATATATTAAATATATATATTTTTATATATGTTATACCCCAAATTTTTTTTATTTCTAGAATGTTTGTTATGCTGGAAAATTTGTAAATGAAAGAATTTTAAAATTAAAATTTGTATTGGAGCTGTAGATAATTCCGAATTTTTAATCAAAATAAATTTATTATTATATATATATATATATAATATATTACAGTGCCGTAATTTATGAAATGGAGGAATTTTTTCCCCAAATTTTTTTAATTTATGTTTTTTTTTTTTTTTTTTTTTTTGCTTGAATTTTTTTTTTTTTTTTTTTTTTTTTACAATCCTATTTTTTTTTTCTTAAACTCTAGAATGTTTGTTATGCTGGAAAATTTGTCGCCCGGCGAAATGAAAGAATGGACTCAAAATTAAAGTCTTTTGCAGGTATTGAGAGCTGTCGATAGATAATTCTGAATTTTTAATCAAAATAAATTTATTATTATTATTATCATTAATGATAAACATCAAAATTAATTAGATGATTACAGTGCCATAATTTAAAACATAAAATGGAGGAATTTTTTTCTCTCGTTAATTTAACAAATGGAATAAAAAAAATCACTAAGGGATATTTTGAATAAATTAATTTAATGTTTTTTTTTTTTTTTTTTTTTTGCACTAGAGTCAGTCTTTTTTTTTTTTTTACAATCCTATTTTTTATTTCTATATTTGTTTCTTTCTTTCTTCTTTTAATATATATATACATACATTATATACCTAAATTTTTTAAATTTTAAAATTTAAAAAATTCTTTAAAATATATGATATATAAAAATTTAAAATATGTAATTCTTAATTTAAAAATTTTTTTTAAATTATTAATTTTTTATTAGAAATTATTATTATTATCGTTAATGAAAAACAACAAAACTACTTAAACAATTGCACTGTCGTAATTTAAAACATGAAATTGTAGACTTTTTCTTTCTCTTGGTGTCGTATTCCTCATGGAAGTAGAGAAGAGGGTGCAGCTTCTGTTGGGATGGAACACTAGTAGGGAAAAATCTGACTTCTGCTCCGTGTCGCTGAAGGAGATCAGTGCCTTTGGGGAGGACTTTTAGGGGGAAGTATATTACATTTGTGTATCGTATGGGAGAAAACCCGTAAACATCCCACAGGATAATCCGATTCACAGGGACGGGGAAGGGAAAGCGGGATGGCTGATTGGCTAGCTCTAGTTCGAAAGTGGCTTTGTAGGGGTTCGGAATCTACTTTAAGCCATAGGTCCCGGTCTCCTATGACCGTAGAGCTGGGATGGGCAAACTACGGCCAGCGGGCCAACTCCGGCCCGCCGGAAGGTTCTATCCGGCCCGTGGATAGAATTTTAATTTTCCGGTCCGAAGCAAATTAAAAGAAATATATATTTATATATTATATATACGTCTCCATTTTATACTTTGATTAAATATTATCTTTTTTTTTCCTTTTTTTCGAAGGATTGATGATTTTTTACTTTCACTATTTGGATATTTTTACCGTGCCTTTCAACGAAAATTGTGAAGTAGTGATATCAGATTTTTCTGGTTGAATGAATTGAGTTGAAATCTAACAATCATCTCAAGCAGTTGTTTCTAAATATGGCAAAGTTAAGAGTTTTACAAATCATTCTCGAAAGTAAAGTTTCCCAAATTTAATATCTCACGGCCAGAAAATCAGTGCTATATTTACTTCATCTTATATGTGTGAACAAGTGTTTTCAACTATGAACCTTAGAAAGAATTATTTCAGGAGTTGACTGACAGATGAGCATTCGTTCTTTAGAATCAATACATCTCACTTCGAAACTCACTATAAGGAACTTTTAAAAATGAAATCTCAATTTCATTCATCTCATTAACATATTTAAATTGTAATACTTGTACATTGTTTTTGTACATTGTAATACCAAACAAATTTTTTTTTTTTCGATTTTTGGCCCGCCATCGAAAAGGTTTGCCCATCCCTGCCGTAGATTACAGACCCAGTCAACACTTCTCTCACCCACATCATTCCCAAACTGTAAAGGGGCAACTCAGCTCTAGGCACAGTGATGTGATGTGGTGTGGTGTGGTGTAGTAGTAGTAGTAGTAGTCCGACTCACGTGGCAAGATGTTTAACATCCCAAACGCCATCGAATCTCCTCGTTAAGAATGTCTACAACAAAGCCACCAGTGGATGGACCACCCTAATGTTCACCAGTGGCGCACGTTGCACTGAGTCACGGGTCGAGCATTTCTTTCACTTTATTTTAACAAATGAGATCAAAATTACATGAAAAAAATTCCTAAGCAATATTTTGAATTAAACTAATTTAATGGCTATTCTTTTTCTTGGAATTTACAAATTAGAAAATAATTTTTTTTAAAGTTAAAGGAGTTGGTAAATCGTAATTATTTTAATTAACAAAGTTTCATTTTGTGGAATTTCAATTTTTTAAATAGAATCTATTTTCGGAAATATATTTTTCAAAACATCTTTCCGACAACAAAACAAAATTCTTAAAAACGGACCTTTTTCATCTTCTACTATTAAATTGTTTCTCAGAAAATGCAGAGCTACGAATTAATTACTAGAACTGGCATCCGGTTTAAAAGAAAACTCGTTAACATCAAATTAATTCTGAAAAAAATTACGCCATTGGTGATTATGGAATTCAGAGAAATAGATCATTATGGTAACCTACGTTTCGACAATATTTTTATTTAATTAAATAAAAAAGAATGTTAAACAAATTGAAGACTTCAACGAAAAGTCTTAAATTAAAATTATTGTGAAGCCTGTCATATAATATAAATGGAAACATTGGCGATATGTTTCATTTTTTAGGAGTATTACAGACACGTACAGTGGTTCTCAAACTGAAAGGAACGATGATTCTCTTAAATTACATTAAATAAATGGAAAAATAACAATGCAATTTAGAAGAAGTTACAGATAAATGCACATTTTAACAATCGCGGATTTTAAAATGACTTTCCATTTCGTAAAAATATTTCTATATTACATTACTGATGACCGAATGACTGGCGCTCGGTGCCGCAAGTTTCAAGTTCGAGTCTCGACGGTGCCATGGATGCTTGTATTGGCTCGGAATCCGGCTCGGATACTTTAAATAGTAGATCACGGTCTAATATGACTGTTGAACAGCCCTACCCTGAAAAAAATAAAAACTTTCTCTGTCTTGAAATCTGCCAGTCGGCAAACGACGTTGGCCTATCATAGGGCTGTTGGGCCATAGTAGATTTGGTTTGCCGTTCAAGGTTCATTTTGTACACACTTTGGGCTAATTAGACCGGGACGTGCAGTCCAATGTGGATGCGGAACCACCAGCAAACATCCATGCCACCGCCAGGATTCGAACCTGAAAAGCCTGTGGTACCAACGGCCAGAGCACTAGCCAATTGGCCATCAGACAGCACGTACCACTGTAGAATAAGAAATTTAAAATTAATATACTAATTTACATTGTAACAATGTATTTATTCTACAAATGTTTTTTTTTATTTTATTTTATTTATTTGTTTTATATTATCAAATCCAAGTAAGAACTCAATATTTCTGGCTGATATTTTTTGATCGGATATTTTTTTTTTTTTTTTTTGCATCTGATTATAAAAGAGAGAGAGAAAAAAAATTATTTTAAAGCACCTTTCTTATTTCATAGATATTTCATATTATTTATAAATGTTTTATTACTTTGTTACAATGAATTATATATTTATATCGAATAAATATTAAATAAATATAATTATAATTACTATATTATTAATATAAATTATATATTTATATCATAATTGTTGCAGGCCAGTGTGTATATTAATTAATTTCCGTAATTAATGGTGTGCATGAGGGGGGGGGATCATATCCTATAGTGGTCTTCGGTGCAGTCTCTGGTTTAAAAAACGAAGAGACTCGAGGGTGATTATGGAAATGTGTATGAACGTCTCGCATTGATTGTCAAGCTGTCGGTTGTGAGTTTTACTGTGAGTTACGACAGGGAAGTGTCTTAGAGAGTACCTAAAATTTATCCCTTTTGTTTTTTACTCCTAAAACACAAAAGGGATAAATTTTAGGTTTAAATAATAGTTTATATATTTTAGTTCTAAGTTAATAATCCTTATTTTGCATATATAACTAGCAAAAAATGAAAGACGTAAAACAAAAATATTGATATTTACGATGATAAAAGTTTTGAGGAACAAAGACAAAGTGTTTAAGGCAAAAATTTTAAGGACCATTAAACTAGCAAATCGATTCCAATGTCATCAACCTTCAGTAACTAACTATCAATGCTAAAGGTGGCATATACTATAACAATCGCTCTCAAGTCGTCTCCCCTTTTCTGAAAGCAGTGTCTGCAACGAACTACTCTAGTGGGAATTGAACTTCGGTAGTTTGCTTTCATTACCATTGGGCTTATGAGTGAGATGAGGATATACTCAAAGCATAGTCTGTGTAATATTAAAGGTGCACAAAGTTGCGTGAAGTTGGCCAGCAGTGTCACGAAAATATCACTTTGGATAATCATCCTCTTAATTCAATTTAAAATCTAGGTCTTGACTTTTCAATGAAAATCATACCATAACTGTCATCTGATATTTTATAATAATAATAGTTTTCGTAATATTGACAATTCTTTATAAGTAGAATATTTACTTTAGTAAAAGCTAATTAGTATTATCAGAGTGCTGTGCCGTGTGTGAATTTTGAAACACTTCCGCACTTTGAAGCTGTATCAAAAGTTTCAAAACACTTTCAACATTCAATGTGTGACATTGTGGTGAAATTGTAAAGTAAATGAATTGCTTTCATGATAAGACGATCATTTCGTACCAAAACTTACATAATTTTATACTATTTAACAGAGAAGACCTGTAACAAGTAAACTTTCTTTAAGTTTGATTATTTTTCCTGGTATTTAAAAATAAATTATACCTTCTTAAGAAGGGGGAGGTGGTAGAGCAGTAGATCAATAAGAGACGGCTTTTTTTCTTAATTGCACCGAAGATATGTTAAACTATTTTTTTCGGTAGACAGCACTTGTGGAAAAAAGATGAATGAATGCTGTTAGAGGGCGCTGCGACGCCAAGTGAATTGGGCCAAAGAAGTGCGAGTTTGAGAGCGCGCTTGGAAAGCAAGAGAGAGAGAGGTAATCTTAAAAGTGTGAGAGGTTTTTTTATGGCATTAGAGATTAGAATGTGTGGTATTACTATCAATTTGTAAATATTGTACAAAGTTTTAATTATTCCTAGTATGTGTCATAAAATACTTAAGAATTAATTCAAGAGATCTGATTTATTTTGAACCACCGTTGTGAACTAAAAGAACCCGGAAGTTGGCGAATTCATTTCTTCTACAGTGTTTTCGTCAGCACTTAAACATCCTCAGAGGCAGTAATCTTGCCCAAAACGGCAGCTTTTCGATATTAATTGTCATTTGGATTGGGCGAACATCATCTGTTTAAAAATTCGGGTAACATTACCGTCGAAACGATGCTGGTAAAATGAATGTCAACAATGTCCATAAAATGACTGTAGAAACCAGAGGTGAGGAGTCGGAGTTCGGAATCGGTTTAAAAATCCGACTTGAGACACTTTTATAACTGCTAAAAATAACCGTTAATTCTTCGTTTTGTCAATTGGCGCTGACCCGTAATTCTTTTCGTCAACGTGATTAGATTAATAGTTACCTTAATATTTTTTCTCGTATCAAGAAAGAAATGATAAAAAGATTTAATTACAGTAATTTTACGATGCGAGAATCCTTAGGCAAAGGTGAGAAGCCTCGGGAATGTGTTCAAAAGTCTGACACCGGACTCTTTTCGAAAATGACTTTCATTTTTCCAAAACTTTTAAATTAAGATTAAATTTCAGTGTTAATAAGGCGATTTAATTGTATCTTTCAATAATAGAATCAGTAACAAAGACAGTTACTGTGTTAGTAGCAAAAACAGTAAGTGTTGCTCGACTATCCTCGGCACTGAGATGTATCAAAAGCCAAATCTCTATCTGATCCACAATGAAAGGAGATCTTAAGTATAGAAGCTGTTCTGTTATTGAGAAAAAAAATAAGATTTAATGTGTTATATGTAGAGTGATTAGAAGAGAATTCTTTGGATTAAAATGTACACTTTTCTTTTATTTGTTTTAAATTATTCTATAACAATTTGGTAACAGTTCTTTCTAAAAAACATTCTAGTACTCTTGTTCTCTAAAACAAATAATGAAATAAATAAATAATTCTTGTACTATAAAAATATAATTTGGTACAAAAACCTAATGTAGTACCAAAAAAACATATTCTATGAAAAAAACGAGAATGTTTTTTTTTAAGAAACAAGGGATTTTTTAGAGTACAAGAATGATTTTTTAAAGAAACAAAGGGTTATTTAGAGGTACAAGAATGATTTTGTAAAGAAACAAATGATTATTTAGAGGTACAAGAATGATTTTGTAAAGAAACAAATGATTATTTAGAGGTACAAGAATGATTTTGTAAAGAAAAAATGATTATTTAGAGGTACAAGAATGATTTTGTAAAGAAACAAATGATTATTTAGAGGTACAAGAATGATTTTGTAAAGAAAAAATGATTATTTAGAGGTACAAGAATGATTTTGTAAAGAAACAAATGATTATTTGGAGTACAAGAATGATTTTAATTCTAAACCTTTGATGTTGTGAAAAATACTTCGTTATGCAAAAACTATTTTTATATGAGTTCAGTAAAAGTCATTGAATTTATTTCACATGTTCTTCTAAATCCATTAGTAAAGGTCATAGTACACAAATTTATGGAAAAGAATCAGGAGTCGGAAATATTTTGCCAAACTTCCATCCCAATATTCATACAATGAATGTAAATGCCCTGAAATTTCAAATATTCAAAATAAATCGGTTTTCTCTGCCTCTTTAGCGTTCAACACTTCTTCATTTTCTTTTCTTTCTTTATTTATTTTTGGAAAAGCCCATGTATTTATAACAAGAGCAAGATTCAAGTACGCACCTTAAACAAAAAAACAAAATACATACGAGCAGAAAACGGGAAAGCTCGTTAAAATCAAATTTATTCCAAACGCAAGTAACGAGTCTTTTATTATTATTTTTAACGCCTCTCGAATTCCAGCGAATTTGACATCTTAGGGCGAAAAATGAACCTCTCCAGAAATCGGAAACAGTCATAAAAAGCGAACTTCATTTATAGTTCTTTCTCACATTAAGGCACCAAAAAAAAAAAAAAAAAAAAAAAATTGTGATTATTGTTGTTGTTGGTGCCAAGCGAAAATGACAAGCGCGGGCGTTTCGCAGGTATGTTAGGTGTCACCTGCTTTCTTGAACAGTTCTGTCATCTAGAATTTCAACCGTGTAAATGACCTTTGATTTATATGAGAAGAATGGCAAGAAAAACAACACTGAAAAATTAAAGTGGCGAATTGTGAAAAATTGGCGTTCGTCCTTGCAAAGGTCAGGTCACACAACTTGCTGTTACCGACGCCCAGCAGAGTTGCGTCTAGACATTTTTCGGATTTTTGTTCGGCCATAATTGTTTTGCGCGCAATCAAGAGATTGTGAAGTGATTTCTCTTGTCACCACAGATAGCGAGGCGACACGAGGTGAATTTAAATTCGGCCCCGCTAATTGCCGACGCGAGCTTATGACAGCTTTTTGCTCGGGTACCCTTGAACCTTTTAAGTACGCTTTGAAAGGATTGAGGATTGAATCAGACTTATTTAAGGATCTTAAACGGTTGTGGACATGACAGCCTTTTAAGATTTTTGACAACTCCTTCTTCGATTTTGTTTGTTTACGACGCTAACAAGGACGATTTATTTGTTTTTGTAATTCCGGAAACACGTCAGGTAAAATTGAATACAAACGTAAATGAATGTGTGTATAGATGCCGAAAGCAGAGTTACTTAGTCAATATATTAAAGGTAAAAGCGTGTCTTTCAAATTAATTTTCTATGGAAAAGTGTGTTCCTCCAATTTAATTTCCTTTGGGAAAGTGTGTACTTCACGCTTTTCCATATGAAATTTATGGAAAAGCGTGTTCCTCAACGTTAATTTTCTATGGCAAATTCTGTTTCGCAAAGGTAATTTATCCATGGAAAAGAGTATTCCTCAAAATTAATATTCTGTAAAAAATCGGGATCCGCAAAATTAAATTTCTACGGAAAAGCGTGTTTCTCAAAGTTAATTTTTTGTAAAAAATCCTGTTCCTCAAAGTACAAAATGTTTGTTGTACAAAAGTGTGTTTCGCAAAGTTAATTTTCTATGGTAAAACGTCGCTAAGATTAATTTTCTATGGAAAAAAGGTGTTCTTCAAAATTAATTTTCTATGGAAAAAAATTGTGTTCGATAAAGTTCGGAAAGTATGCATATTTTAAACAACTCAAATAGTGTTGCAGCTAAAAAGAAAATAATAATTAAAGCAAAAATTAATAACAGGTTTTAATAAGTAGGTATGGTTCGACCACCGATTGCATAGAAAACTAGCTAACATCCAAGTCGGAGGATTCAAATAGAGTGGACGTGTAGAATGGCAAAAAGTCTTAAAGGAGTTCAGAGCCCTTCAAGGGCTCCAGCACCAATGATGATGGTGATGATGATGATAAACAGCTTTTTGATTCCATGAATGTGAAAAATTAATAATAATTATGAATAAATTTGTACACAAATTAGAATCCTAATTAAGTTTTAGCCAAATAGTTTCATTTATAGACCTGATGATCAGTGTATTAATTTTCTAAATCGTAGTATTTCATCTTGAAACCCAACACATGAACTGAATTGAAAATTTTCGTATTTGCGTTGGGGGGTTAGACACGATAAATCTCGAGCATTTAAGTCACTCCATTTGGTAAGAGGTTTGTTTGTCGCTCTACGGTCATTTTGTGCATACTTTGGGCAAATTAGATCGGGTAGGTATGAAGAGTTTGTGAAAGTGTGAATTCTTCATGAATTCCATGGTGTAATCATGCTTCCTTCTATCCGCTGACAACTATATTAGACTCCCTGTGGCATTTAGGAGAAATAGTTAGTTGGCCTAAAGACTGTCACCCGGAGATGAAGTATTTTTCGCGCACCCTGCACGTAGCCGAAGTTTCGGGTCTTCGGCTTAGAAGTAGACTTCTTCCATGAATCTATAATTATCTGTCTTCATAAATGTGTTAAACATTATCTGTAGTTAAATGTGCGTGTGTGTTGTCTGCGCGCGTGTCAATAAAGCTGTGAGTTCTCCAACCTGTGCCTCAAGTATCTCAACCCAGTTACAATCTGGTTGCCCTACTTGAACACTACATGGTTTATATTTGTTTCGAATTATCGTGATGTAATGCAACTCTAAGGCCGTAGGTTTATGCAAATATTAACATAACTGTTTATTTAACTACGTTGCCGAGAATTAGCAGTTAATTCCAGTTGAGGAAACGAAGAATTACCTGTTACTTTTAGCCGTGTTACTCGACCTGGATGCTAGATGGCGTTGAGTAGAGCGAATTTTAACACTATTATTCTTAAAATAAACCAAATCCACTAATTATTTACAGGTATTATTCAGCTCTTCGGTTAACAATGGTTTGTTATTAGCAGTCGATATCAACAGTTATTTAGTAGTGCTTCGTTTAGTTGGTTTTAGCTCGGCGTTTAGTGACGATAGGAGTAGCGCGAATTTTAACGCCGGTTGATTCAACTCTTCGTATAGCAAGCGTTTGATATTAGTAGTTGGTTTTAATATATAGTTGATTGATTACATATATTTTAATACATAGAAGACATGTTGATATTGATTTTCATGCATAATAGGTGATTTAATTGTATAGCCTGTTAAAAAATCCAACTTTTTCGACTGGATAAGTTTAATTAGTAGTATCACATTGCTGGCGTGATTCGGATCTCTTCAATCATTACGAATCAAGCATTAATTTATGAATTCTAGCAGATTTATGATTTCAACATTGCACTGACAGAAAAATTGACAGTTTCTCTAAACACTAAACGAAGATGCGAGCAGAGTTGTGTCGTTGACCTGGGGGATCAACGTCAACAAAAGCTTACCCAAGAAAATCCGAAAGCGAACGCTTTGATCGATTCTATATTATAGAAATTGCCGAACCATCGAATGTCGGATTAATAAAGAGCGGCTGCTATAACAGAGAAGAATCCTTCTAATATCGCGTGATGCACCTCGGTTAACATTGATTCACCGAAAGGATGCTTCCATTTTGTAAGTGTCTCGAAGATGTATGAGGCCCGACTCGTGGCTTAGTGGCAACGCGCGCCTTAGGGCTGAGATTCATTCCACTGGCGGCATTGTTGTAGACAGTGTTTCAAAAAACGATGCTGTTTATGATGTTCAATATCTCGCCTTGTTGTTCGGACTACTTAGTGGGAGTTTCCCGGATTTTCTCCCCTACGATACGTAAATCGGGGGTAGTTTCTCCTAAAAGTCCTCTCGGAAAGGGACTGTCCTCCTTCTTCAGCGACTCGGAGCCAAGTCAAACATTTACCTATAGGTGCACAACAGAAGCTGCTTTCATGAGACCACACGGGTTCTTGGACTTGGTCTAGGTGTTGTTGCCTACCAAGTGAAATAAGAAAAAAAAAAATTATGAATGAATGAGCTTAAAATAAAGATATGTAAGGATTTGCGTAGAACACCCGCACTGGGAAAAACTTCTTGCATAAACGTAGTGCAAGTAATCGTGAAATCTAATTAAAATTTCAAGGTTTGTGTTTTTCTAAGTTTGTCTAACAATTCAAAAAATGATGGATGGTTATGAACATATGAATTTCCATCTACATAATCTGGCAAATTTTTCGATATTTTTTTACTTTTCTTACATCTCTTGGGAAACAAATCTATCATCTACGAATGGCTGTTGAGTTTAATGACGTAAGAACGTCCAGACTTCACGTTTTTTGATAGCTCAATTCATCATTTTCAAACTAGAATATTTACTTTCCGTATGTAAATCAAAAGCTGTGTTTATCGCCACACCTGTTTTCTGTTTAAAAAGTGAACCTCGTGAATCGGTAAGCTTTAATAAGTACCTACAGATTTAATTTACCGAGGTCTAACCTTTCATCATGTTTTCAGGGAAAATCATTATTATATTTTTTTAACATATCGCCTTGAAGAAATGCCGCCTTGATTATAGGCTATATTCCCTTAAAAAAATATGTAGCAATAAATGACCTATGAAAAATAAAAAGGTATTATTTTGATGTTTAATTGTTGATTAGCTAAAGAAGTTTCTATTAAAAATTAGTAAAAATGGTTGTTATGCAGTTTGAATATTTTTTTTCCTCTCCAATTGGGGGATATTTATGTTTCTAAACATCGCAGAAGCAAATTACCATAAAATATTAACAAATTTGCGATGTAGTCAATGGTATGGAAATGGAATGAAAGGTTAGGGGGAAAATGGTGACGATAAAATTTGACGAAGTTAAATGTAGCTTTTATTGAAAGTAAGTTTAATTTAATAACTTTAAAATACCGTTTTTCTATCTTTAGAGTTATACCAACCTACCATACCAGAAATTGTTGACTATTTTATAATATTCTTTTCTATTTGATTCACAAACCCTTTGAGCTTGGTGACTATTATGTAACATTCTTATGATGTTTGGTCCACAAACCGTCTATGATTGCTTGTCTATATATGCCTTTATGCTTGTTGACTACTTTATACTATATTCTTTTCAAGTTTGGTCGATGAATCCTTTAATCTTGTTGGATAACTCATAATAATTCGCCATGCCGGTGTGGTAATTTTATTATAATCTTGTGCACCACAAATTGGAATGAAGAGCCCAATTATTTCTTTTTACATACCTTCCACTAATCCCTTCAAACCTAATGATAAAACGTGCCTATCCCTGAAATCAATATGGGAAGTTAACAGGCATTCAAACCAATATTCTTCAATCCACGACACCTCTGAATTTGGTCCATGAATCCTCTAATCTTGTTGATAACTTCATAATCATCCATCTCATCTGATCTCTTCGTAATCATCCAACTGAGGGCCTGAATGGCCAAGTATCTAGCTTTAGGTTCATTAGACTGGAACCTGTAGTTTAACGTGAATTCCGCACCACTAACCAAACCTCCATGGCACCGCCAGGATTCGAACCTGAAGCCTGGGGTTACAAAGGCCAGAGCGCTAGAGAGTGGCTGGAGCTCTGACGCTCGGTGACACAGGTTTCGGGTTCGAGTCCCAGCGGTGCCATGGAAGTTTGTAGTGATTCAGAATCCACTTTAAATCGTAGGTCCTGTCTAATAGGATCGTAGAGCTTTGTCTTGAAGTTTAGTCAGTCTTCAGCCCTCGTAGTTCCTCGCAAAAGTGAAGCTGCTTCTGATTAAAATTAAACTTTTGGAAATCAATAATTATGAATAAAATTACACAGAGGTACAGGGTTTTATCCTGGGAACTCCAAAGACACCAGCCTGTACTGTATTGCACACTGAAGCTGCACATTACCCTTAGCCATGGATCAATCGCTTGCGACGGGGTCTTCTGGACCTGGTGTAAGTTTTCCTGCACCAGGGGTATTAGTAACAAAAACATTCTAATGTGGTAATTTTGTTGTAATCCTGTTTCGCCACAATTTGGAATTTAGAACCCAATTGTAACTTTTGGGATACCTTCCACTAATCCCTTCAAACCTATTCGGGAAACTTGCCTATACCTAAAGTCGACATGGGAACGTCAACTGCCCTTGCAGGAAATCTAACCAATATTCTTCAGTCCACGATACTTCTGAACTTGTTGGCTACTTTGTGATATTCTTTTTCACTTTGACGTGCCTATACCTAAAGTCGATATTTGAACGCTCTTGTGGGGATTCAAACCTATATTCTTCAGTGCTTCAGCTCATCTGGTTTTTGAAATTTTTATCTGAGTAAACATATAGTTCTCGCAACCTTTAGTAACCCTAATTAGGATCATAACTCACTGACAAGTATGCTTTATTATTTATTTGTAATTAAAACTATTTTATAGGATGAATTGAATCATCCGTAAAGTTAATAGGCAATAAATTTATTCGTTACTATCCTACACATCAATTTGCTAATTATACGATCGGGCCTTTGAATTCTTAAATAGACACAAATGATGACTTCAGTTTCATTTCGAAATGATATAGAGAAACTAATAAAATAAACATTAACATGAAATGTCAATTTGATTTCCTTTTCATTTCATTTATTTGGCCTGTAGAAACGTAAACAACCATTTGATGAACGAGACTATTTGAATTTTAAGAGCGCCCGAAGATATACGTGTTGGTAGATAGATGCTTTGAGATGGCATTTATCTAAAAAGCAAGCCACTTAAAATTTTTATTAGTTCTTGATTTAAATAGATAATGTTTTTTATAATTCTGTTTTATTGGTAGGTAACTGAACCTTTGAAAGTACATAAAAATTAAAATGAAGTAAAATTTATATTATTTTGTAAAAAAAAAAATTTATTCTTATCAGTTTAAGTTTTTTTTACTGAAATATGTTATTAGAAATTATATGTTATATGTTATTGAAAGTAATTCTGTGTTGTAAATTAAAAAAAAAAAAAAATTTTTAAAACCAGTTTTTAAAATAAACTGAAAAAAATTTAGTAGGATTTTCTTTATTTCGATATTCATTTCACTTTATGAAATAATTTTAATTTTAATATTAATTACTTTTTAATAGTTTCCATAAGAAAATTATTCTTATGGAAAACGTTAAATAACAATTTTTTTTTTTCAAAATTTAGCCAAATATTTTTTTTCTAATGCAGCTGGCATATACTTAGACATGATGAGGCTGAGGGGCTGCACCGACGTTATTCACTACACAAGGGGTGCATGTAGCTTGAAGATAAGCTACGGACTTAGAGTAACAATACCCCTGCAACGTTCTATGATCCTGTTAGACCGGGACCTACGGTTTAAAGTGGATTTCGAACCACTACAAAGATTCATGGGACTCGAACACGAAACCTGTACCGTGCGCCAGAGCTCCAGCCACTCGAGTTTTAATTTCCAATGCCGAGCATTTTGGCTTGAGGTTATTTTACACTCGAGTGGTAAATATGCAGCAGATGTAATGTTATCCAGTCTGCCCACAGGAGGTGATGGCTACAATTTACACTTATTTTACTATTACTGTTTGGAACAAATATCTTCAAGTATAGCAGCTAAGAATTTGGTTAGGTGGTTGTTTAAAATAATACAAACACTTCTCCTTCATTGGTGCGCGACCTGGTGGCCAATTGGCTAGCGCTCTGGCCTTTGGTAACATAGGCTCCAGATTCGAATCCTTGGCGGTAGCATGGATGTTTGTGAGTGGTTCGAAATTCACTTTAAGCTGTAGGTTCCGGCCTCATAGGACCGTAGAGCTTAACAGAATCCAATTAGGCTTGCCACCCACATCATCCCCAAACTGTAAGGGGCAACTCAACTCTAGGCAGTAGTGTGGTGTGGGCATTAGTAGTAGTCATATTAGAACGTGACCTACTTCCTAAAGGGGATTCCAAGGCACTACAAACATCCATTGAATCGCCGGGACTCGAACTCGAACCCTGTGATCCCGAGCGCCAGACACTAGGGAGAAAAGTAATTTCGGTGGGCTTTTGACTACAATAAAAATGACTTAAATTTTCAATAATAAAAATTTTAAGTTATGTAAAATATATTACAAAAAATTTGGTGAAAAAAATTTACAGTAAATATGAAATTTCTTTTTTTTCAAAACCGTTTTGCGCCAAAAGTTGCAGTTCTGAAATCCTATACCCTTTACACAACTCAATTCAATTTCATGCCATCCCATTTTTTTTTACTAAACTCGCTGACATCATGCCAATAGCAAACAAACCGTTCGATATGCTTCGAAAAAGCTGATAGCAAAGAAGATCTTCTCCAAACCTTAGGTGCCGCATCAGCTTTCGCGTCCGATCCATTAATTCCGAACCAGTCCATTTTCAGACACTGAGGGGACTTTTGCGCCTCCATAGCAGAGGAGGGGGTGAACACTCGGACAGGCTCTTTAAAGTGCCATGAATAATACATGACGCCGAAAGTTGTCGCCGGTCCTCCGACGTTTAAAGTCAACACTACAAAGGAGCCGCCTTTGCACCAAAGAGTGGCCTAAGTCCGCTCAGAGGAGGGTTCGGATTCTTGATGTCTGTAGCTTGTACGTCACTGCTGTCCATCTTTTGCACGTCACTGATGCCCATCGTTTTTGCATCACTGACATCTCTCTCTCTCTCTTTCTTATACGCACGTCACTGTCATTTATCGCTTATACGTCACTGCCATCTCTAGCTTATGACTGCTGTATATCACTTATACATCACTGCTTTCTGTTGCTTATACATAGCTGCTGTCTCTTACTTATAACAGCAATCTATACTGTCATCTATCACTTATACGTCACTACTGTTTATCGTTTATACGCCATTGTAGTCTGTCAGATACACGCTACTGTCGAATATATCCTTTAAACTTCATTACTTTTTATTGCTTATAAACTGGTGTCTTTTACTTATAAGTAACAACAATCTACTACGATCTATCACTTATACGTCACTACCGTTTATCGCTTATATGCCGCTGCAGTCTCTCAAATCCATCGATACCGTCGAATATATCGTTTATACGTCATTGCAGTCTACCGATTATACATCATTGACATCTATCTCTTTTATACGTAACTACTACTACAACCACACCACACCACATCGCTGTGTCTAGAGCCGAGCTGCCGCTTTACAGTTTGGGAATGATGCGGGTGAGAAGTCTGATTGGGCTCTGTGACGCTCTACGGTCATATGGAACGGGGACCTACGGTTTAAAGTGGATTTCGAATCATTACAAATATCCATGGCACCACCGGGATTCGAACCCTAAGCCTGTGATTCGAGACACTCAGCCCTTAGGCCACTTAAAATTCCCATTAAAAATATTTATAATATATATTTAAAAAAATAGGAGGAAAACGTCACGTCAATAGCAAACAAACCGTTTCGATATGCTTCGAAAGCCGATAGCAAAGAAGATCTTCTCCAAACCTTAGGTGCCGCATCAGCTCTTGTGTCCGATCCATTAATTCCGAACCAGGCACCGAGGGCATTTCTGCGCCTCCATAGCAGAGGAGGGGGCGAACACTCGGACGACCTCTTTAAAGTGCCATGAATAATACATGACGCCGAAAGTTGTCGCCGCTCTTCCGACGTTTAAAGTCAACACTACAAAGGAGCCGCCTTTGCCCTAACCAGTGGCCTAAGTCCGCTCAGGGGCGGGTTCGAATTCTTTGCTGTCTCTAGCTTGTACGTCGCTACTATCCATCTCTTGCAAGTCACTACTGTCCATCTTTTTAGCATCACTGACATCTTTCTATCTCTCTTTCTTATAAGTGCGTCATTGGCATACGTTTCTGTTGTCTATCGCTTATGCATCACTGCCATCTCTATGACTGTAGTATATCACTTGTCCCTGCTTTCTATTACTTTTATGTCATTGCAGTTTATTGCTCATACGCCACTGTCTATCACTTATACGCCACTGCAGACCCTCTCTTATATGTTACAGCAATCTATCGATACTGTCACTATATCCCTTATATGGCACTTTAGTCTCTCATTTACATGTTACAGCCATCTATCAGTAGTGTCGAGCATATACATAACAGCTGTCGCTTACTTATAAGTAACAGCAGTCTATACTGCCATCTATCTATCATTTATACGTTACTAAAGTTTATCGCTTTTATGCCACGGCAGTCTGTCACTTACACGCTACAGCAAGACAAACGAAGAATTCGATACCGTCGAATATATCGTTTATACGTCATTGCAGTTCACCGATTATACATTATTGACATCTATCTACTTATACATTACTACTACTACAACACCAAAATACACCACATCACTGTGCCTAGACATGAATTGCCGCTTTACAGTTTGGGTATGATGTGGGTGAGAAGTCTGATTGGCCTTTGGGACTCCTTACAATCATATGAGACCGGGATCTATGGCTTAAAATGAATTCCGAACCACTGCAAACATCCATAGTACCTCCGTGATTCGAACCCGAAAGCTCTGGTACCGAGAGCCAGAGCGCTAGCCACTCAGTCATAAGGCCCTTTAAAATTATAAATTAAGTAATAGTATAAAAAAAAAAAAAAAAAAAAATTTAGGTGAAAAAAAATTCACAATAAACACGAAACTTCTTTCTTTCATAACTGTTTTCTGCCGAAAGTTATAGGTTTGAAATTGTATACCCTTTACACAACTCAATTCAATTTCACGCCATCACTATTTTTTTTATTGAACTCGCTGACGTCATGCCAATAGCAAACAAACAGTTTCCATATGCTTCGAAAGCCAATAGCAAAGAAGATCTTCTCCAAACCTTAGGTGCCGCATCAGCGTTTGTGTACGACCCATTAATTCCGAACTAGTCCATCTCTCAGACACTGGGGGCATTTCTGCGCCTCCGTAGCAGGAGAGGAGGGGGCGAACACTCGGACAACCCTCTTTAAAGTGCCATGAATAATACATGACGCTCTCGTCTTAAAGTTGCCGCCGCTCTTCCGACGTTTAAAGTCAATACTACAAAGGAACCGCCTTTGCACTAACCAGTGGCGCAAGTCCGCTCAAAGGCGGGTTCGAATTCTTGCTGTCTCTGTAGATGGAACGTCACTGTTATCCATCTCTTGTACGTCACTGCTGTCCATCGTTTTTGCGTCATTGACATCTCTCTCTTTCTTATACGTACGTCACGGCCATCTAGCGCTTATACGTTTCTGTTGTCTGTCGATTATAGGTCACTGCCATCTCTCGCTTTTACGTGTCTGGCTGTCTATCGCTTATACGTCATTGCCATCGCTCGCTTATGACTACCATCTGTCACATATACGTCACTACTGCTTATGTCAATACGCTACTGAAGTCTCTCACTTACACGCTACAGCAATTTATCCATACTTTCGAATATATCGTTTATACGTCATTGCTGTCTATTGTTATACGTCAGTGCTTTCTATTGCTCATACACAACTGCTGTCTCTCACTTGACAACCTAAACAAACACCCATAGCATAGTTGGGACTCGAACTCGAACCCTGCGACACCAAGAGCCAGAGAGAGACGTTTGATTATAATAAAAACGATTTAATTTTTTAATAATCAAAATTTTAAATTACATAATAGTAAAGGAAAAAAAAATCACAATAACTATAAAACTTCTTTCTTTCAAAACTGTTTTGCACCTAAAGTTGTAGGTCTCACATTACATACGCTTCACACAACTCAATTCTATTCCATACCATACCATTTTTTTTCTATTGAACTCGCTGACGTCATGCCGATAGCAAACAAACAGTTTGGACATGCTTCGAAAAAGCTGATAGCAAAGAAGATCTTCTCCAAACCTTAGGTGCCGCATCAGCTTTCGTGTCCGATCCATTAATTCCGAACCAGTCCATCTCTCAGACACTGGGGGCATTTCTGTGCCTCCTTAGCAGAAGGGGAGGCAAACACCCAGGACAACCCTCTTTAAAGTGCCATGAATAATACATGACGCTCTCGCCCAAAGTCGTCTGACGTTTAAAGTCAATAGTACAAAGGAGCCGCCTTTGCACTCACCAGCGGCGCAAGTCCAGCTCAGAGGCGGTTTCCAATTCCTGCTCTATGTAGCTTGTACGTCGATGCTATCCATCTTTTACACGTCACTGCTGTCCACCGTTTTTGATCACTGACATCTCTCTCTCTCTTATACGTATGTCACGGCCATCTCTCTCTTATACGTTTCTGCTGTCTATCTCTTATACGTCACTGCCATCTCTGTGACTGTAGTATATCCCTTATAATGTCATTGCTTTCTATTGTTTATACGTCATTGCATCTATTGCTCATATGTCACTGCAGTCTGTCACTTATTCGCCACTCTTTATCGCTTATACGCCACTCTCTATCACTTATATGCCACTGCAGACTCTCTCTTATACGTTACAGCAATCTATCTATATTGTCAATATATTGCTTATACGCCACTGCAGTCTCTAACTTGCATTATTACTGCAATCTATCAATAGTGTCGATCATGTACATAACTGTTGTCTCTTACTTATAATCTAGCAATCTATACTGCCATCTGTCACTACTGTTTATCACTTATACGCCACGGCAGTCTCTCACTTATACGTTACAGCAATCTATCGATACTGTCGAATATATTGCTTATACGTCACTGTAGTCTATCGATAATATATCATTGACAGTCCATATATCATTGGCAGTGACATAATACATTATTGACATCTCTCGCCTATAAGTAACTGTTGTCTATCACTTGACATTGTGATATCTTATTAATACGTCACTAAACGCAATGTAGTCATGATTCAACTATGCAAGAAATATCACGCTGCAACGTATAAGTGAGGGACAGCATTGAAGTATAAACTATAGGCTGCAGTGATGTTTAAGCTATAGCTTATATGACAATGCTGTCCCTCACTTATACGTTGCAGCAATCTATACTGCTGTATATCGCTTAAACATTACTGTAATATCTCATTTATTCGTCACTGCTGTTTCTCGTATGTACATAACTACTTCCATCGTATTTTTTAGCGAAATATGTAATATGGTGATACCAGTTACGCAAGAAAAATATAGAAATTCCTTTATGATTTTGTTGCTGAGTTCAAATCGGGTAGTAGGTTTCATCATCACTAAAATGAAAGCTTGATATTAGTGTTGTGACAGCCCATGAAACTAGTTTTAGAAACGAGAAATTTATGGTATTTTCAAATCTCTTGTTTATATATATTTGTTAAATCGAGAATTACTAATACAATATTTATGTGGGGTTTTCTTTTCATTGCAAAAACAAATGCTAGATAAATATCTGTGGCCGCGTTCTTATAAAATAAGACAGTAGTGCATGGAATAGTAGCGTATGTCCTCTAATTCACTTTCCTGTCTCTGGTCGTCCTTGACAACACTGGATTTTCCGAATTTCCTACTTGTGTTTTCGAACTGGATTTCATTCTAAAGAGTCAATAATATTTATTCATTATTTTGCATAAGAATACGTAGTACCTTTCTTTTTTTTCTGATTCCTTAATAACAAGCATAAAAAAATGATTAAATTTTATTATAAAATTTTCAAATTTTTTTTCGCTCAAATGTATCGAGCGGAAGTGGACAGGAAGAGTTGAATTTAACATTGATTTTGGCAACCAAAATTTCATCGTCAACGGAAAAAAAAAAAAAAAAATACCCCGCCAAATTTTTGGCTGTAAAATCGACTTGGCGAGGAAAATCGATGCTCTCCTATGCAGCATTTATTTCCAGCTTTTGGGGTCTGAATGATCGAGTGTCTGCCGCTCGGTGCCACAGGTTTTGGGTGAGTGTCCCGGCGGTGCTATGGATATTTGCAGTGGTTCAGAAACCACTTTAAACCACATGTTCTGGTCTCATATGATTGTAAGAGCGTTGTCTTGAGGATTAGTTAGTCTTCAGCCCTCGTGGTTCCTCACTAAACAGAAGCTGCATATTGCCCTTAGTCATGCTCCAAATGTCTGCGACGGGATCTTCTGGATCTGGTGTGGGCTTCTCTGCACCAGGGGGGATTAGTAACAACAACAATATTTCGAGTTTTTAATTAGGGATATCATTAGGGTATATCGACCTTCCTGGAGTGTTTTTGAGTGAGACAAGATTTCAATTCTATTACACTTTG
Source organism: Caerostris darwini (assembly GCA_021605075.1). Taxonomy (NCBI): domain Eukaryota; kingdom Metazoa; phylum Arthropoda; class Arachnida; order Araneae; family Araneidae; genus Caerostris; species Caerostris darwini. The sequence continues at coordinate 101,749 of BPLQ01004307.1, forward strand.
AATGTAAAACCAGGAAAAGAAGGAAACAAAATGTGTTTTTAAATTGTGCATTTAACTATCATTTTATGCCAGAGGTATTTAATTTTCCTACAAAATCGTTGTGGTTGTTGTTGTATCCCTCATGAAAGGAGGGAAGAAGGGACAGCTTCTGTTTTTGATGAAGCATCCCGTATGTAGAAGTCTGCTTCGTGTCACTGAAGAAGTGCCTTTCGGGAGTACTTTTAGGGGGAACTACCTCGAATTTTGCCTAATGTTTTTGAGAAAACTCGGAAAAACACCCACCAGGCAGTCGGATTCATGAGGCAAGAGACTGAACTTCACAAGTGACATCGAGCCACCTCGTTTTTTGAAACAGCATCTACGACAAAGTCGCCAGTAGATAGAACTTAAACTTCCACCCTAATGCTCACCAGCGGTGCACGTTACCGTTGTCCTAAGAGTCAGGATACGGATTCCTTTTATCAGTAATATAAAAGCCATTGGCTTTGTTTCTGAATTAAATCTTTAAATGCATCAAATGAGAAAGTAATTGCTAAATACTATGAACAGAAATATTTCATATACATGTACTTTATTCAAATACATCATAAAGTACAGGTTTCAATTATTTTTTTTTTTTTTATAGAAATTTACAAACTTGAATACTGAAGTTATTTTTCTAGAAGCAAATTATTAAGTGATACTAATCTGTTATTTCTACAGTTATTCTGAGATAACAACTTATTCATACTGTAATTTATTCCATAAATTTATTTTATAAATGTTAGGTTTCGTTTGAGGTCAGCGAAAGTAAATATATTGTTGGTTTTTTTTTTTTGCTTTCTTTACACTTTGGAATTCACCAGCTCTCTCAGCCGATCCCAGTGTGCCCTGGTCAATAAACCTGCAAGCCAGGCGAAAACGGGAATGTTAGATGAGTTCTTTCACAGTAGACTCCTCGATATTTTTTCCAACAGAGTTAAGAACTTTACAGTTGCCATGATTGATTAGTTTCATAACTTTTATATACCTTTATTTAAAATATTTATTATCAGATTATTTCTGCAATATTTAAAAAAAAAGTCCAAAAAGTATCTTTCACAATTTCAAATATTTATCACCAAGACAAATGAAAAAGTGATAAGTGAAAATTATTATAAATTGAGATGCATATTTTTATGTTTCGTTTTTGCCTACTTTGACATCGATTTAATTTTATACATCTGTATGCGGGCACTATTAGTGGCACCAAAGCACATTAAGGCGAATTCTGGTTATGTCCGCTCATCAGTGGTGTCAATGCCATCAGTGATCCATTGCTTTAAATGAGATGTGACCCGTATTTTTCGATGCACGATAGCTGTAATGCAATTGGACATAACATAACCTGGTATACAACCCAGACATAATGAGTACCAAAGAACATCATGGCGAATTCTTGCCATTCTGGCGAATCAGTAGTGGCAATGCCAACAGTGATTCTTTGCTTTAGATGAATCATGTCTCGTATTTTGTAAGATTCAGTGGTGGCATTGGCATCACTGATGGGTGAACATGGCAAGAATTAGTCTTGATGTGCTTTGGTGCAATTATTGGTGCGCATATACAGATGTGAAAAATATAAAAATATAATTCTAGTTTTGAAATAATCTTTTGAAATTGTGAAGAGACTTTGTTACTAATAAAAATATAGAGCAAATGTTAAAGGAAATTGCAATATGTGCTCTATGCATAAAAATATAAAACTAAATAAACTTAGAATATAACGGATTTTAAGTTGAAAATAATACACTCATGTCCATAAATTAAGGATAATTCAGAATCACACAGAAATTGAACTCTAAAATAAAAATTTCACCTGTAGAATTATCACACACATCTTGAGGAAGAATATGCAAATTACAGGAAACCACCAGATGGCGCGGATAGTACGTCACAATGAAGACAGTGTAAGAGAGGGGTATATAAGGAATGGTGGCAAAGAAGTAAAATTGTTCACAAGCGCTTTAAAAGCCTTTCAGTGCAATAACCGCATAGTTATGGCACAAAGGAAGCATTTGGATGATTTTTTACGTGGTAGAATTATCGGACGACTGGAATGTGGACGTACCCAGCTGGAAGTATCCAAGGAACTTGAAATCGCCCAGAGTGTCATCTCCAAGCTTTGGCAACGATTCAGTAGTAGATGTTACAGCACAGGTCGCCCCCGAGTTACAACACCGAATGAGGACCGGTATTTAGCAGTTACTGCCGAAAGAAACAGACGGAACACAGCATCAGACCTGTATCGTCAGCTCTCTTCAGCTACCGGTACGACAGTTTCAAGGCAGACCGTGTACAGACGCTTAGGGCACATTGGTCTATATGCTCGTAGGCCTGTGCAGATGTGTTCCACTTACCGCAACTCACTTTCGCCTGCGATTAACCTGGAGTAGAGAGCATGCATTGTGGACACCGCAACAGTGGTCTGGTGTGATGTTTTTCGACGAGTCCAGGTTTAGTTTGCAGCCTGATTCTCGCCGGACTTTCATATGGAGAGCGCCAGGTACCCGTTACCACCAAGAGAACACCATTGAACGACTCCGTTAGGTGCAGGATGGCTCGCTTGGGGAGGAATTATTCTTGGTTCCAGAATTAATGCATAATTTTTTTAAATAATTGCTAACAAAACGTCTGTTTTCGTTAGAAAGAAGGAAATTAAATATGAAGAATACGCAAAATTGTCAACTATAAAACTTTTTTAAAATTGTGAATCACTTTTAATTTATTCAAAAAATCAGTCGCAATATAATAAAATAAATAGTTCCTAATTCATTTTATTAATTATAAACCATATTAGTAAAAGCAAATTTTCCTTCATATTTTCAATCGCATGAATCTTACATGAAACATATTCTACGTTAAAAAAATGAATCAATATCGGTTAGCCTATAACACAAAGGGGGGGGGGGGGAATATACGTTTTAGACTCAAGCCATTCGTGTAACAAACAGCCTATTTGCTCTTTAGCGTAATCTAATTTACATTCACTCACTGCAAGAACTCGAAGCATGCGCCATGGCAGGGACTGAGAAGAATTCTAAAGCAATTTCTTTGAGAAGAATTCTAAAGCAGAGAGTGGCGCGTGGATCGCCACTCACTCTAAGAAAAGAGTAAAATCTTCTTCTTGAGTTACTGGAAGGAATAAAAAAACCTTGGAGCAGGTTCTAACACTCTTTAAACAATGAATGTTTTTCAGGGATATTTTTCTTTTCTTTGTCTTCTTTTGTTCTTTTTTGATTCAAAAGAGAAGGAGTCACTTTTTTCTTTTTAACGAGACAGTTCCTCTTAACAGTTTCAATCCAGCCTTCTTTTTTCTTCTGCGATGGATTGTGTCGGATTGCCCACCCGAGGTGTAGGGTTTTGGAGGAGTCCTTCCTTTTCGAGTCTTGATGTAATTGAGATTTGTTTTTGATAGCTTTTAGGATGGATGGGATTGAGTTTGGTAAATTTTCTGTCGAATGATCGATTTGTTTTTTTTATTCGTCAAATGGTCGGGATGAGATTATTTTTTCAAATTAGTCATTAATTGATACATTAAATGAAGAAGAATGTGTATTACGTTTTTAATGGATTTAAATTTAAATTGTTACTATAATTAAAAAATCATAATTAATCTTTTCCTTTTATAAGTACAATATATACATAGCTCTCATATGCCCTTCTACTTTTTTGGTGGTTCGGAATCCACTTTAAACTGAAGGCGGTCTAATTAGCTCCAAATGTGCACAAAATGACAGTGCAGCGACAAACCAAACCAAATCTTCATCATTGGTGCAACCGAGACCTACTGTTTAAAGGGGATTCCGAACCAATACAAACACCGTGGTATCAAACCGTTGACATTGAAACATATTCTAAGTTAAAAATTGAATTAAGATTGATTAGTCTATAAAGGTACATCAAGTAGCTCTTAATCCATTTTATTAATTATAAACCATATTAATCAAAGAAAATTTTCTAAATTGTCCGTCATGATTTCAATCCGTTGATACATATATGAAACATATTCTACGTTCAAAAACTTAATTAAGATCGGTTTGTCTATAAAAGTACATCAAGTAGTTCCTAATCTATTCTATTAATTATAAACCGTATTAATCAAAGAAAATTTTCCTTCATGCTTTCATTCCGTTGACACATATATGGAACATATTCTACGTTAAAAAAATGAATCAATATCGGTTAGCCTATAACAAAAGGGGCGGGGGGGGGAATATGCGTTTTAGACTCAAGCCATTCGTGTAACAAACAGCCTATTTGCTCTTTAGCGTAATCTAATTTACATTCACTCACTGCAAGAACTCGAAGCATGCGCCATGGCAGGGACTGAGAAGAATTCTAAAGCAATTTCTTTGAGAAGAATTCTAAAGCAATTTCTTTGAGAAGAATTCTAAAGCAGATAGCGGCGCGTGGATCGCCACTCACTCTAAGAAAAGAGTAAAATCTTCTTGAGTTACTGGAAGGAATAAAAAAATCTTGGAGCAGGTTCTAACACTCTTTAAACAATGAATGTTTTTCAGGGATATTTTTCTTTTCTTTGTCTTCTTTTGTTCTTTTTTGATTCAAAAGAGAAGGAGTCACTTTTTTCTTTTTAACGAGACAGTTCCTCTTACCAGCTTCAATCCAGCCTTCTTTTTTCTTCTGCGATGGATTGTGTCGGATTGCCCACCCGAGGTGTAGGGTTTTGGAGGAGTCATTCCTTTTCGAGTCTTGATGTAATTGAGATTTGTTTTTGATAGCTTTTAGGATGGATGGGATTGAGTTTGGTAAATTTTCTGTCGAATGATCGATTTGGTTTTTTTATTCGTCAAATGGTCGGGATGAGATTATTTTTTCAAATTAGTCATTAATTGATACATTAAATGAAGAAGAATGTGTATTACGTTTTTAATGGTTATTTAAATTTAAATTGTTACTATAATTCAAAAATCATAATTAATCTTTTCCTTTTATAAGTACAATATATACATAGCTCTCATATGCCCTTCTACTTTTTTGGTGGTTCGGAATCCACTTTAAACTGAAGGCGGTCTAATTAGCTCCAAATGTGCACAAAATGACAGTGCAGCGACAAACCAAACCAAATCTTCATCATTGGTGCAACCGAGACCTACTGTTTAAAGGGGATTCCAAACCAATACAAACACCGTGGTATCAAACCGTTGACATTGAAACATATTCTAAGTTAAAAATTGAATTAAGATTGATTAGTCTATAAAGGTACATCAAGTAGCTCTTAATCCATTTTATTAATTATAAACCATATTAATCAAAGAAAATTTTCTAAATTGTCCGTCATGATTTCAATCCGTTGATACATATACGAAACATATTCTACGTTCAAAAACTTAATTAAGATAGGTTTGTCTATAAAAGTACATCAAGTAGTTCCTAATCTATTCTATTAATTATAAACCGTATTAATCAAAGAAAATTTTCCTTCATGCTTTCATTCCGTTGACACATATATGGAACATATTCTACGTTAAAAATGAATTAAGATAAGTTTGCCTTTATAAAAAAGGAGGAGACTTAAGCCATTCGTGTAACAACCAACCTATTTGCTCTTTAGCGTAGTCTAATTTGCATTCACCTACTGCAAAAACTCGAAGCATGCGCCATTGCAGGGACTCGAGCAGAATTTTAAATCAGATGGCGGCGCGTGGATCACCACTCACTCTGAGAAAGAGTCGAATCTTCTTGAGTTACTGAAAAAAAAAAAAAAAAAAAAAAAGAAGAGCTCTTGGAGCAGGTTCTAACACTCTTTAAACAATGAATGTTTTTCAGGGATATTTCTCCTTTTCTTTGTCTTGTTCTTTTTTTATTCAAAAGGGAAGGAGTCGTTTTTTTCTTTTTAACGAGTCAGTTCCACTTACCAGTTTCAATCTTTCTTTTTTTCTGTGATGGATTGTGTCGGATTGCCCACCCGTGGTGTCGGGTTTTATTGGAGTCATTGCTTTTTCAAGTCTTGATATGATGAGATTTGTTTTTTGATAACTTTTAATGGAAGGATGGGATTGAGTTTGCAAAATTGTCTTTCAAATGATCGATTTGTTTTTTTTTATATTCGGCAAATGGTTGTGGCGAAAACTTTTTAAATTAGCAATTACTTGATACATAAAATAACGAATAATATGTATTACGTTTTTGATGGTTATTTAAACTTAAATTGGTACTATAATTAAAAAATCATAATTAATCTTTTCCCTTTATGAGTACAATATACACATGCCCCTCGTATGTTCTTCTACTTTTTCATTGGCGCAACAGCCCCATGGTAGGCCAAGACCATATGCCTACTGGCAGATTTCGGGACAGGAGATGTTTTCTTTTAAAGGAATAGGGTTGGAAACACTATGCTCTGCGGTCATATTAGACCGGGACCTACAGTTTAAAGTGGATTCTGAAGCATTACAAATATCATAGAACCGCCGGGACTCGAATCCGAAGGTACCGAGCGCCAGAGCACTAGTTACAGCCAGAGCTTTAGTTGAAATTTATTTGAATTGAAAGTATGAATCATATTTTATTTCATTGAAAGTATGAATGATATTGTATTTCATTGAAAGTATGAATGATATTGTATTTCATTGAAAGTATGAATGATATTGTATTTCATTGAAAGTATGAATGATATTGTATTTCATTGAAAGTATGAATGATATTGTATTTCATTGAAAGTATGAATGATATTGTATTTCATTGAAAGTATGAATGATATTGTATTTCATTGAAAGTATGAATGATATTGTATTTCATTGAAAGTATGAATGATATTGTATTTCATTGAAAGTATGAATCTTTGATATTTATAATGAATGTAAAAATATTTTTCTTATAATTGACAATAAAACGTCTGTTTTCGTTACAAAGAAGCTAATTAGTTACACAGAAATTGTCAACTATAAACATTTTTTAAAATTACAAATCACTTTTAATTGATTAAAAAAAAAAATAAAGTTGTAATATAACATATCCTAGTTGTAATAAAATTGTAATATAACATATCCTAGTTGTAATATACAAGTAGGTCATAATGTATTTTATTAATTATAAACGATATTAGTAAAAGTAAATTTCCTAAATTTTCCTTCATGTTTCACATATTCTACGTTAACAAAATGAATCAATATCAGTTTGTTCATATAAAAAAAGGAGGAGGGAAAGATGTGTTTTAGGCTTAAGCCATTCGTGTAACAAACAGCCCCTTTGCTCTTTAGCGCAGTCGCATTTAAATTCACTTACTCCAAAAACTCGAAGCATGCGCCATTGCAGGACTGGAGAAGAATGTTAAAGCAGATAGCGGCGCGTGGATCTACCACTTACTCTAAGAAAGAGTCAAATCTTCTTGAGTTACTGGAGAAGAGTGAAAAAAGAAGAAAAAAGAAAAGAACTCTTGGAGCAGGTTCTAACACTCTCCAAACAATGAATGTTTTTCAGGAGATATTCTTTTTTTTTCTTTTGTTCTTTTTGATTCAAAAGGGAAGGAGTCGCTTTTTTTATTTTTAAGAGATCCAGCTTTCTTTCTTTTCTGTGATGGATTGCCATCCGTTGTGTCGGGTTTTATTGGACTCATTGCTTTTCAAGCCTTCATATAATGAGATTTTTTTTTTTTTTTTTTTTTGATAAATTTTGGAAGTTTTTAAAATTTTCTTTGGAATGATCGATTTGGTTTTTTATTCGTCAAATGATTGTGTCGAAAACTTTTTAAATTAGCCATTACTTGATACATAAAATATCGTAGAATATGCATTACGTTTTTAATGGTTATTTAAATTTAAATTGTTGCAATAATAAAAAATTATAGTTATTTTTATTTTCATTTTATGCGTACACTACTTCTGTGTCCAAAAAGTAAGACCAATTTTTAATTTAAAATTAACGGAGCTTATGGAATTTCAATTTTTTTTTCTTTTTTAAGTTGCTGGCACTGTCCTTGACATCCGTGTGAAATTTTACATCAAAATATTCATTAGTGTTTGAGTTACGCTTGGCTTAGTGAGACGCTAAACTGATTCCTGCGTTTTTGAAATGTCTGAATTTATGAAGCAAAGAAATTGCATTTTATTTGCAGAAACGTATAGAATGTTGCAGAAGGGAATAAATGTTTCGAAATGGTATAAACAGTTCAAAGAAGACAGAGAACGCGTTGAAGACAAAGAGCCCACACACCGACGGAGCTCACGTCCAAAAAATTAAAGATTTGGTGCTTGCAAACCGTCGATTTACAAGTAGAGACCTTGCTGATGATGTAGGATCGGTCAATTCCATTTTGGGCCTCAAACGCATCCAATCTCGATTGGTACCGAAAACACTGAATGCTCCAGCTGCATTGATTCTTCGTGACATTTTCGCCAAAAATGAAACCCATATCGTACCACAACCCCCGTATTCCCACGGTACGACTTCTGGCTATTCCCTAAACTCGAAAGACCACTCCGGGGACACCGCTTTGAGTCAACGTGATTCGCCGCGTGCTTTGAAGTACCATCCCTGGCGATGACTTTTTAGCATGCGTTGAGAATTGTAAAAAACATTGACATAAGTGCATTGTGTCCGGTGGGAATTACTTTGAAGGCGATGAAATAAATTTGGAAGAATAATTAAAGAGTTTTTGGAAAAAAAAAAATTTCTTACTTTTTGGGCACTTTTATGCTCCCCATCAGCGCTCGTTTCCACTGAGCCACGAGTCGGGCAATAGATTTGATAAATATATTAGCTAGAAGTTGAATTCGATGAGGAGGCTAGCAATTAAGATGTCATTCCAGAGTATTCGTTCAAAACAGTTGTAAAAATTCGTTCAAACAGCCATACAAAATGGCAGGCCTCACTTGGTGAACGTTGAATCTGCTATATATCTGCCGTTGTAATGATGGAAAACCAGGACAAAGTATGAGGAATTCAAAACTAACAATTGATTGTCTCAATTGATGTTTTCAGAGTACTTGTTACGTCGAAACCCAGCTTCTCCTGCCTGGGGGAGGTCAACGCCCTATGCCCGGAAAACATCCTGTTTGTGGGGGTGTCTGGCAGGGGGTGAGGGCCAGGGAGAGAAAGAAGGAATGTGAGTAAAACGAGTTGAAATTTAGCGACCGAAGGAAAAGGTTCTTGTTAGCGGTCCATCCATGAGTTGCGCTGGCTGCATAATTCATTGAGTTCAACCCCAGCGACCATCAAGAAAGGTTGCTTGTGGCAGTCCATCCATGAGCGCGATGACTGCATAAATAATTGAGTGTAACCCCAGTGAAAGGTTATGTGGGCAGTTCCATCTACGAGTTTGATGACTGCCAAAAATAAAGGAGTTTTTAAATACAGTCCATTAACTGAGTATGTGTCCTTTTTGGAATTTATTTCTTGAGTCCGAGCTATCGAACAGTACTCAATGGCAAAGAATGCTTTGATTCTGTAAGCCGACCGTTTTGTAAGGTTTGGTTTGGTTTGTCGCTCTACGGTCATTTTGTGAACACTTTAGATTAATTAGACCGTGACCTACAGTTGAGCGTGGATTCCGAACCACTCACAAGCCGCCAGGACTGAAGCCTTTGGTACCAACTGCGAGAGCGCTGGCCTATTGGCCATCAGACCGTTATTCATCTTATAAGGAGACAAAATCACAACAAATCAAACCCTGTCACCCATTTCAAGCAATTATAAAAATATTAATCGAATAACTCATCATGAATAATCATATAATTCTCACAAAGTTTCTATTACAAAGTTTGTGCTATAATTACTATTTTTATGCCTACAAAAATATTCCCTAGCAATATGAAAAGTGAGCGATCAGCAAGCAGAAATATCTTGACAATTGAGTATGCAGAGCTCGGCTCCTTTTGACGCCTGTCCGTCTCTACCCTCGTGGCGTTCCTGCTTTTTATTACTGCACACACGAAACTGGCAGGCAGAGGAATTTTTTCGCTAGATTCCTGACGCCCTGTCCTGTTGCGAAGAGCACCTCGGCTTTTATCTCTCTCGACTCTTCTTTTTTCCTTTTTTTCCACCCGTATCAAATTTGTTAAAGATTTAAGATATGGGTTTCACGTATGGGGAAAACAGAAATAATAAAAAGAGGTTTTTATGACTAAAATGCAGAAATTATGTAAATCGTCGCTGTTTTGCTATACTAGAAATTCTCTTGCACGGGTAATAAATATATTAGTCAAAGAGGAAAACTTGCCTTTTGATCCCTGCTGCTACTGGAGAAAAAAGTTTTTCTTTTGAAAAGGGATTTTTACGGAAAAAAACCTTCTTTCGATGCAGACAAACCGATGAGATTTAATAAAACTTTAAAAAGAAGCATCAGAAAAAAAAATGTATATGCATCGCGGCGAATTTAAAATATGCATGAGTTTCATATTTTTTTACAACTTTTTAGAATCTTTATTCAATCTAATGGAATAATTGGTATGGTGATACTTATTCAATTTTAAGGGTATCCTTCATATGGTGATATTGATTCAACTTTTATGGTATTCTTGGTATGATGGTATTTATTCAACTAGAGAACATGGGTTCGATTCCACTAATCGCGTTCGCTACAGTGAAGACTTTAAAAAATGATTACGTTCTGGCAATCAAAACAGATTATTAGGAATTTTTAGTCATTTCTCAATATGAAAAACACAGATTTAATCTTTCTGTATAGTTTCTGTTCTAATGCAGCTGACAGACATTTAGAGTACAGACAGTTAATCTTTGTGCCCTAAGCAAGGGTTGCACTGCTGTTACTCATTTAACACTACTCAGAGGGTGCGTGTAACTTGAAGATACGCTACGGATGCGAGTAACACTACCTCCGCAACGCTCTACGCCCCTATTAGACCGGGACCTACGGTTTAAAGTGGATTCCGAACCCCTGACAAATATCCATGCCACCGCCGAGATTTAAACCCGAAATCTAATGTACCAAGCACCAAAGCGCTAGCCACACGGCCATCAGGTCTATATCTTTATTTATTTATATATATAACTGAATTCTTCACTTTTTTTTTGTTTTTGTTTTTGTTTTTGTTTTGTTTTGTTTTGTTTATAAAAGAGTACAATAGAGAGAAGAGTACACAAAGTCCTGTCTTTTATCTCTCAACTCTTCTTTTTTTTCCCACCCGTATCAAATTTGTTAAGGATTTTAGGTATGGGTTTCACGTAGCAGTGGGTAAAAGAGAAATAACAAAAAAAAAAAGGAGGTTTTATGACTAAAATGCAGAAATTATGTAAATCGTCACTGTGCTTGTTGTAGAAAATTCTTTTGCACGGGTAATAAATATATTTAAGCAAACAGGAAAACTTGCCTTTTGATCCCTGCTGCTACTGGGAAAAAGTTTTTCTTTTGAAAAAGGGATTTTACGGAAGAAATCTTTCTTTATATACAAAGCGAAGTTTAATAAAACAAATTAAAGCTCCTTAAAAAGAGGCATCAGAAAAAAAAATTGATATGCAGGTCAGTGAATTTAATATATTACATACATACATATACAATACATATGTTTTACACCTTTTTAAAATCCTTATGGTAATAATGGTAATGCACCTTACCTATCGTTAAAGGGAGCGCGGGTTCGATTCTTCTAATCACGTTCTCTACAGTGAAGGCTTTAAAAAATGATTGGATTAATTTCAGTTTTTAGTCTTTTTTCAATATAAGACACAGATTAAATCTTTCTGGAAATGTTATATATATATAAAGCTATATATCTATATCTTCACTTTTTGGATAAAAGAGTACAATACGCTCTAATCTACAAGGAAATATCGTGTAGAACAGGGGTGGCCGACCCAAATAATCTTGCGGGCCACTTGGGAAATGCATCGTAACTCCGCGGGGTGCATATAAAATTATATATCCCCACCTTAGATTTAGACTCACTATGGATATTTTTATATTCATATCACAACCTGTTAGATTAGTTGTTCCATGATGCGCGCACATCATGAGTTCGCAGAATATAATTTATTTATTCTGCGAACTCATCAATAAAACAAGCAATATCTTTTACATATTGTCACAATATCTATCCATGTCTCCGCCGGGTCTCGAACGCGAAACCTGTGGCACAGAGCGCTGGTCACTCTTCTATCAGGCTTCAAATGTGCATACAACTGTTTTGCTATTTCGAAGCAAAAAAAAAAAGAATGATTTGATGTAATAATGAACAAATAAATTCAGTGACGACAACTTGTATATCTCCCGTCGACAATTGAACTGTCAGGTGTTAATTGTCTTGGCTTCCTTCCTACTCAACACACAAATGCGGGGAAATTGCCTTTAAATATGTCCTGAAATGTTATCTTCCTGGGAAAAGTTATTACTTTGTCACCGATCTGCCCTTAGGCACACGGTAATCCCGAACTGTACATTCCTATAAAATATTAAATATTACGCGGAAAAAACATATCCTTAAAATAATAATCTTGGCAAAAAAAAAAAAAAAAAAAAAAATCAAAAGTTTAATTATAATAAGCAGGTTTCGGAAACTTTCCGTATAAAATCTAATCAAAAGTAAAAAATTTTTGGTCTGACTGGAAAATTCATCGTCACCACCGGTGACCAGATCTTACAAGCAATATACAAAAACAAACGACGAAGACAAGAATACAAAATACAATTACAAAATCTTCCTGGAGAAAAAAAAAAAAATCCTTAGACTATTCTTTTTTCAGTAAGTTTTTTCAACTATCACCAAAGTACAGGGGATGGAGGAAAATGTGTACAATGATGTCAATAATAGATCTACCTCCATATGGTGCATCCTGGGAACGTGCTAGGGGGCTAAAAAAATCTATTATTAGAGAGGTTTTTTTATCGTCCGATATTTTTTTCTTCCTAGCGCGCATGCTCATAGGAATAGCTCAGTAGTGCAGTATTACGGATACGCATGCGCAATAGATACAATAAATATCGGACGATAAAAAAACGGTATGCAAAAACTCTCTATTATCGGCGTGCAGCAATGCTTCAAGAATGTTGATAGTTACAATGTTGAGACTTGCTCTGGGCTATGACTGTTTGGCGAGCCATCTGTACCCCATTGGCATTTTTGAGAGCCCAAATTGCCCGCTCTGTGTGAAAGACGGGATCATGGACACACACCGTATAGCAAGATGCCCTGCCTTGCATGGGGACTCCGAGGTGAAAAGATATTGGAGCGCTAGAATTTTGCGGATGACACTTTGACTTTTTTTTTCTTAGTGTTTTGTGTGTGTTAGACTGTTTTGATCTCGTAAGAGTTTGTCATTTTTTTTGCCATTGGAAATTATAATAAAAACAAGTAATATAATATTTTTTTTTTTAAGTCAATTCCTAACATTTTTTTCACTCTATTGCAAAAAGTCCTTTATCAATAATTTTCATTCATTTTTTTTAAGTTTATCTGGCGCCATCTATGGGTAGATACATGCAACTTCAATCTAAAAAAAAAAAAAAAAAAAAAACTCAAATGAATAAATTAAATTTAATGAATTAATTAATATTTGAATATTTGATCCCGTGTCATCCGCTACAAGTTAAAAAAAAAATGTGTTTGAAATTGAGTGGATGAATAAAAAGTGTTTTATGAACGATTGAAAATGTGAACAAGATATATATATATATATAGGGAGAGTGTGAGCTAATAGAAGGAATTGAAAAAAATGCTAGTATTTGTATGTGTTGTTCGAATTTGAACATAATGAATTTTTTCTTTATTTTCCGTTGCAGAGAAGGCTCGGTGCGTGACGCAGCGCGACCACATCCTTCGGCAGGAGAGCAGCAAGGGTGTGTTCGTTCCCCAGTGCAGGGAGGACGGGAGCTACGCGGAGGTGCAGTGCCACCGATCCACGGGGTACTGCTGGTGCGTGGACGAGGACGGGAAGCCAGTCAGGGGATCCTCCATACAGAACGAGAGACCCAAGTGCGACCAGAAAGGTACGCTTCTCACTTACTCTGCCACATTCCCCATATAAATAGTTCTTTGCGCATATGAGTTCCCACAAAACAGTGATGCTCATACTTTACCCTCCTGAGTTTTGAAAATATTGTAGCATTCTTTATTTCTCTCACTTCATGCAATCTCTTCATTGGACATTTGTTAATCACTTTAAGTATTGAATTGGAAAAACAGTTATATCTAACTGAAAAAAAAAAAACCCCAGATTTAAATGCAATAGTACATCGGTATATGTCCTTAATACACGTACGTCGCAAACCTTTGGACTTATACTAAACAAATGTGGGGACCACTAAGAAACATCCATGCCGCCTCCAGGATTCTTTCCTGAAACCTGTGGTACTAACCAAACGGTATTTATTTAATTTATTACTATTTACTGTCCCAAAGCCAGCCTACCACGTGGTGCGTAGCCAATTGGCTATCAGGCCCTATTTGCAAATGGAGACAGAAAATTCGTAAAAAGTCTCAGCGGAAAACCTGATTGTCGAGGCGAGTCGTTCATCCTGTCTAAATCGCCATCGAGTATCCTCGATAGGTTATTAAATCCCTCCTACACGCAAGTTCCCTCACAAGTTATCATTGGTTCAACGATTCAGACTTATATTATTACTATTCCTCGTTATTCCTTTTGTTTTCAGAAACATCATTTGTCTTAAAACTATTACCCAAGCTTTAGCATGTTTATTTCACTTTAATTAGAGGACAAATATTTTAAGACATTGTTTTCATTCGAGTGTTTTCTTTCTGGGTTATTCCAAAGGCACGCGGGGTTTCCATAAATGAAACTAAATGAACGTTTTCAAGCCCAAAAATGCACAACATCGTTAATTTCCTCGGCAATTTAAGACGTCGCACAGCTTTTAAAGACCCATCTCTGTCACCGTCCTTTCATTATTCGTGAAAAATGATCCGGCCAAAAATAGGTGTAACTGAAGAGCAACATTCTCGCATCCTCTCCTCTTAAAGCAAGAAATAATGTTGCCCGTGCAACTTAGCAACATTAAAAAGTCATTTCAGGTTTTACTCTCCCTAAGAGTTCAACTTGACAAAAAGAAAAGTATTTTGGTGAACAAGGTAGGCTAAGCTGTTCATCATTAAGATAAATTATCCGTCCCAGTAATAACAAAGATTACTCATTAACAGGCTTTTTACTTCTTCAAGAGTTGGGAAGTCATAAAAACACGACATTGTTTAACACCCAAACCTAGCAAAAATAAAGACTGGTGTCACAGTAACAAAAATAATAATTTGACAGATAATTTCCTATAAGACAGCTTGTTAAGTTTTAAAATAATTTGTGATACATTCTGTTAATGTGATGAAGTTTCTTATGTTATAACGTCTTATGAATATAATTCTTATTTTAATTAAAATTAATTATTTGGAAAATTTTTTGGTTAATATTTTCAGACAAATATTAAATATTTTAGGGCTGCTTTACAGTATCTTTTAATGAGGTTATAATAAATTTGACTGCATTAAATTCATTGTCTAGAATAAGGAAAATTAAAAGAAATATGTGCGCTAGTGTAGCCTGTAACTAACTTTATTTTCGATTGAATGCTTTTTAGTTAAAAATGTGTTCAAACTTGATTAATAATGGATAAATATTTATTTTAATTACCAGATTTTTTATTAATTTGTAGTACCATTTACGAGTACAGTTTTAAAGTAACCAGTTCCATTACCCAGTATATCACAATAACAACTTTTATTAATTTGTAACCAATAAATAACTTTATTTTCAATTGAATGCTTTTTAACTAAAAATGTGTTCCTACTTGATTATTAATGGATAAATGTTTACTTTAATTATCAGATTTTTTATTCATTTGCAGTATTATTTTAGCGCAACCAGTACCACACTCCAAGGCATGTGGTATGTTCATAAACGAAACAAAATTAACGTTTCCAAGCACAAAAATGCATAACATGGGATAGTGGGTATGCATATTATGATAGCAACGATTCTTCAATTTCTACGAAATATCTCCTAACCCTGTCAGCTATGGCGTATCCCACGTTTTCTTATTGTGGACTATTTCTTTACTTTTTTTTTCACTTCTATTTCAACTACTAGTTGTACTTTATATTTTCTAATCATCTTTCAACTGTTGAAATATTATGTTCTATTTGACCTCTGTTTTATTCATTTCTTTCTTTTTCACATTTATCCATCTTATTTATTTTCATTTGGTTGCCGGAAATACGTGCAACGATTTCTTTCTTTTTAAAAATTGAATTTGTAATTTATCACAGGCAATGAAATCAAGAATTTCGAGTTTTAGGGTAGTTCCTTTATAAAGGTTTCAATTTCACTTTTGTCAGATTCTTTGGTCTGTAGTATTTTAAACAGTACTTGGATAAATTGAAATAAAGCAGCATCAGCGAGCATACATCTCAAGGCACCTAGTCAAATCACAAGTTAAACATCATTTGTCATAAAACCATTACCCAAGCTTTAGAATCTTTATTTTACTTTAATTAGAGGACAAATATTCAAGGCCATTGTTTTCATTCGAGTGTTTTCTTTCTGGGTTATTCCAGAGGCACGCGGAGTTTCCATAAATGAAACTAAATGAACGTTTCCAAGCCCAAAAATGCGCAACACCGTTAATTTCCTCGGCAATTTAAGATGTCGCGCAGCTCTTAAAGACCCATCTCTGTCCCCGTCCTTTCATTATTCGTGAAAAATGATCCTGCCAAAAATAGGTGTGACTGCAGAGCAACATTTTCGCATTCTCTCCTTTTACAACAAGAAATAACGTTGCCCGTGCAACTCAGCAACATTAAAAAGTCATTGCAAGTTTTACAATTCTTAAGAATTCAACTTGACAAAAAGAAAAGTATTTTGGTGAACAAGGTAGGTTGAGCTGCTAAGCATTAAGATAAATTATCCATGCCAGTAACAACAAAGATTATTCATTAACGCTTTTCACCTTCCAAGAGTTGGGAAGTCATAAAAACTCGACATTGTTTAACACCCAAACCTAGGAAAAATAAAGACTGGTGTCACAGTAAAAAATAATTTGACAGATAATTTAAGAATTTAAGACAGCTTGTTAAGTTTTAAAATAATTTGTAATACATTCAGCCAATGCGTTGAAGTTTTTTATGTTACAAAATCTCATCAATTTAATTCTTATTTTAACTAAAATTAATTACTTAGGAAAGTTTTTGATTAATATTTGTAGACAGTTATTAAATATTTTTGTGTTGCTATACAGAAGTTATAATAAATTTGACTCTATTAAATTCAATGTCTAGAATAATAAAACTGAAAGAAATATGCGCTCTAATGTAGCTAATAACTAACTGTATTTTCGATTGACTGCTTTTTAACTAATAATGTGTTCTTACTTGATTATTAATGGATAAATGTATAGTTTAATTACCAATATTTTTATTAATTTGTAGTGCCATTTTAGCGTAACCAGTACCACACTCTAAGGCACGTGGGATTTTCATAAACGGAACAAAATTATCGTTTCCAAGCACAAAAATGCTCAACATGGGATAGTGGGTATGCATATTATGATAGCAACGATTCTTCAATTTCTACGAAATGTCTCCTAACCCTGTCAGTTATGGTGTACCCCACGTTTTCTTATTGTGGATTATTTCTTTCCTTTTTTTTTCACTTCTATTTCAACTACTAGTTGTACTTCATATTTTCTAATCATCTTTCAACTGTTAAAATATTATCTGCTATTTCACCTGCTGTTTTATCCATTTCTTTCTTTTTCAAATTTACCCATCTTTATTATTTTCTTTTGGTTGCCGGAAAGTACGTGCTACGATTTCTTTCTTTTAAAATGGAATTTGTAATTTATCACAGGCAATGAAATCAAGAATTTCGAGTTTTAGGGTAGTTCCTTTATAAAGGTTTCATTTTCACTTTTGTCAGATTCTTTGGTCTGTAGTATTTTAAACAGTACTTGGATAAATTGAAATAAAGCAGCATCAGCGAGCATACATCTCAAGGCACCTAGTCAAATCACAAGTTAAACATCATTTGTCATAAAACCATTACCCAAGCTTTAGAATCTTTATTTTACTTTAATTAGAGGACAAATATTCAAGGCCATTGTTTTCATTCGAGTGTTTTCTTTCTGGGTTATTCCAGAGGCACGCGGAGTTTCCATAAATGAAACTAAATGGACGTTTCCAAGCACAAAAATGCGTAACACCGTTAATTTCCTCGGCAATTTAAGATGTCGCGCAGCTCTTAAAGACCCATCTCTGTCACCGTCCTTTCATTATTCGTGAAAAATGATCCTGCCAAAAATAGGTGTAACTGAAGAGCAACATTCTCTCCTTTTAAGCAAGAAATATTGTTGCCCGCGCAACTTTTCAGCAACATTAAAAAGTCATTTCAGGTTTTACTCTCCCTAAGAGTTCAACTTGACAAAAAGAAAAGTATTTTGGTGAACAAGGTAGGCTAAGCTGTTCATCATTAAGATAAATTATCCGTCCCAGTAATAACAAAGATTATTCATTAACAGGCTTTTTACTTCTTCAAGAGTTGGGAAGTCATAAAAACACGACATTGTTTAACACCCAAACCTAGGAAAAACAAGACTAGTGTCATAGTAAAAAAATAATTTGACAGATAATTTAAGACAGCTTGTTAAGTTTTAAAATAATTTGGGATACATTCAGCTAATGCGTTGAAGTTCGTTATGTTACAAAGTCTCATCAATCTAATTCTTATTTTAACTAAAATTAATTATTTGGGAAAGTTTTTGGTTAATATTTGTAGATAAATATTAAATATTTTAGTGCTGCTGTACAGAAGTTATTAAATTCAATGTCTAGAATAATAAAATTGAAAGCGCTCTAATGTAGCTAATAACTAACTGTATTTTCGATTGACTGGTTTTTAATTAATAATGTGTTCTTACTTGATTATTAATGGATAAATGTTTACTTTAATTACCAGTATTTCTGTTAATTTGTAGTACTATTTATCAGTACCATTTTTATTAATTTGCAGCCTGTAAATAACTTTATTTTCGATTGTATGCTTACTAAAAATGTGTTCATAGTTGATTATTAAAGGATAAATGTTTATTTTAATTACCAGATTTTTTATTAATTTATAGTGCCATTTACCAGTACCGTTTTAGCGTACCAGTACTATTACCCATTATCGTACCATTACCATTTTTATTAATTTGTAATTTTTATTTTCGATTGAATATCTTTTAACTAAAAATGTGTTCAGAGTTGATTATTAATAGATAATTGTTTATTTTAATTACCAGTATTTCTATTAATTCGTAGAACCCTTTACCAGTACCGTTTTCTCGTAACTAATACCATTACCCACTATCGTAACATTACCATTTTCATTAATTTGTAGCCAGTAAATAATTTCATTTTCGATTAAATGCTTTTTAATTAAAACTGTGTTCGTACTTGATTATTAATGGATAAATGTATAGTTTAATTACCAATATTTTTATTAATTTGTAGTGCCATTTTAGCGTAACCAGTACCACACTTTAAGGCACGTGGGGTTTTCATAAACGGAACAAAATTAACGTTTTCGAGCCCAAAAATGCGCAACATCGTTAATTTCCTCGGCAATTTAAGACGTCGCACAGCTTTTAAAGACCCATCTCTGTCATCCTCCTTTCATTATCCGTGAAAAATGATCCTGCCAAAAATAGGTGTGACTGCAGAGCAACATTTTCGCATTCTCTCCTTTTAAAACAAAGAAATAATGTTGCCCCGTGCAACTCAGCAACATTAAAAAGTCATTTCAGGTTTTACTCTTCTTAAGAGTTCAACTTGACAAAAAGAAAAGTATTTTGGTGAACAAGGTAGGCTGAGCTGTTCATCATTAAGATAAATTATCCGTCCCAGTAATAACAAAGATTATTCATTAACAGGCTTTTTACTTCTTCAAGAGTTGGGAAGTCATAAAAACACGACATTGTTTAACACCCAAACCTAGGAAAAACAAGACTAGTGTCATAGTAAAAAAATAATTTGACAGATAATTTAAGACAGCTTGTTAAGTTTTAAAATAATTTGGGATACATTCAGCTAATGCGTTGAAGTTCGTTATGTTACAAAGTCTCATCAATCTAATTCTTATTTTAACTAAAATTAATTATTTGGGAAAGTTTTTGGTTAATATTTGTAGATAAATATTAAATATTTTAGTGCTGCTGTACAGAAGTTATTAAATTCAATGTCTAGAATAATAAAATTGAAAGCGCTCTAATGTAGCTAATAACTAACTGTATTTTCGATTGACTGGTTTTTAATTAATAATGTGTTCTTACTTGATTATTAATGGATAAATGTGTATTTTAATTTCCAGTATTTCTGTTAATTTGTAGTACTATTTATCAGTACCATTTTTATTAATTTGCAGCCTGTAAATAACTTTATTTTCGATTGTATGCTTACTAAAAATGTGTTCATAGTTGATTATTAAAGGATAAATGTTTATTTTAATTACCAGATTTTTTATTAATTTATAGTGCCATTTACCAGTACCGTTTTAGCGTACCAGTACTATTACCCATTATCGTACCATTACCATTTTTATTAATTTGTAATTTTTATTTTCGATTGAATATCTTTTAACTAAAAATGTGTTCAGAGTTGATTATTAATAGATAATTGTTTATTTTAATTACCAGTATTTCTATTAATTCGTAGAACCCTTTACCAGTACCGTTTTCTCGTAACTAATACCATTACCCAGTATCGTACCATTACCATTTTCATTAATTTGTACCCAGTAAATAATTTCATTTTCGATTGAATGCTTTTTAATTAAAACTGTGTTCGTACTTGATTATTAATGGATAAATGTATAGTTTAATTACCAATATTTTTATTAATTTGTAGTGCCATTTTAGCGTAACCAGTACCACACTTTAAGGCACGTGGGGTTTTCATAAACGGAACAAAATTAACGTTTTCGAGCCCAAAAATGCGCAACATCGTTAATTTCCTCGGCAATTTAAGACGTCGCACAGCTTTTAAAGACCCATCTCTGTCATCCTCCTTTCATTATCCGTGAAAAATGATCCTGCCAAAAATAGGTGTGACTGCAGAGCAACATTTTCGCATTCTCTCCTTTTAAAACAAAGAAATAATGTTGCCCCGTGCAACTCAGCAACATTAAAAAGTCATTTCAGGTTTTACTCTTCTTAAGAGTTCAACTTGACAAAAAGAAAAGTATTTTGGTGAACAAGGTAGGCTAAGCTGTTCATCATTAAGATAAATTATCCGTCCAAGTAATAACAAAGATTATTCATTAACAGGCTTTTTTCTTCTTCAAGAGTTGGGAAGTCATAAAAACACGACATTGTTTAACACCCAAACCTAGGAAAAATAAAGACTGGTGTCACAGTAAAAAAAAATAATTTGACACATAATTTCATATAAGACAGCTTGTTAAATTTTAAAGTAATTTGCGATACATTCTGCTAATGCGACGAAGTCTCATAAATCTAATTATTATTTTAACTAAAATTAATTATTTAAGAAAGTTTTTGTAGACTTAGTTAGTAATTTTTATTAATATTTGTAAACAAATATTAGATATTTTAGTGATACTTTACAGTATCTTTTAATGAAGTTGTGATAAATTTGATTGCATTAAATTCAATGTCTAGAATAATACAAATTAAAATAAACATGTCCGCTGATGTAGTCAGTAAATAATTTCATTCTTGAATGGTTTGTTTGATTTGTCACTCTACTGTCATATTTTGCACACGAGGGCTAAACAGACCGTGACCTATGACTTAAAGTGGATTCTGAACAACTACAAGCATCCATGGAACCGCCGGGACTCGAACCCGGGCCCTGTAGCCCCGAGCGCCAGTCACTCGACCATCACGCTCCAATATTATTAGTAGTACTATTTTATTATTATTATTATTTATTTTTTATTTATATTTATATTATAATATTATTTCCCCTTATTTCTGAATGAATGCTATTCCCAGAACTAAAACTGTGTTTATACTCGAATATTAATGGAGAAGTGTTTATGTTGGGCCTAATGGCCGAATGACTAACCCTCGGTGCCACAAGTTTCGAGTTCGAACCGGTTCGGTGGTACTATGTATGCTTGTAATGGTTCGGAATCAGTTTAAACCTTATGTCCCGGTCTAATATGACTTCAGCACTTAGGACAGACAACCCTAGTCCATAAAAAGAAAACATCTCCTATTTTGGAATCTGTCAGTAGGCAGACGGCCATGGTACAACATGGACCATAATACCAGGGAGTTAGTTGATCTTTCCAGTTAGCAACTGATGAAACTGTAAGAGTAGAAAGTACATCTAGAGACAATAATTGCAGTTTGCGACAGTAATATTAAATTATGAAGAATGGCCAACACGTGGCCCAGTAGGAACGCAGGCGGGCATCGCGCAAGAGGAAATCTTTTGGTAGCATTCACTGAAAGCAGAAACGAAAAGATTCGATAGCAATTATGATAACAGTATAAAGGCTCGTTCCCACCGGGGCGTTTAAGCGTGAAGCGTTGATCAATCACTAGCCTCACCGCGTTCGCCTGAAACCGGCTTGAAATCCATCGCTTCGAGTCGACCCACTTTCAACTCGAAGCGGAACTTCACTAGGCGTAGTGCTACTTCTGACGTTTCGCTGTGAAGGGGTCGACAAAATTTTCTTGCCTGCCGCGTGAATCCTCAACGCTTCACGCCTCGGTGGGAATGAGCCTTAAAACATTTCGTATCGACACTCAGGCTACCTCTGGGATTTTTCTCATAAGACACACCCGTGCAGAACAGTTGCCCCTAAAAATATCTCCAAAATACCTTACGACCCCTTGGTAGGTTGTGTGTACATGAGTGCAAAATGAAGAGAATATGTGTTATTTTCCAATGATAATGCAAATATATCCAACGGCTCTCGATTGCACAGGTTTCGGTTCGAGTCACTTTGTAGTAGTTAAGAATCCCCTTTAAATCGTAGATTCCAGCCTAATATGATAGCAGAGCGTTGGGAGTAGGGCTGACAAACCCTACCCCATAAAAAGAAAATATCTCCTATTTCGGAATCTGTCAGTAGGCAGACGGCCACCCATCATGAGGCTGTTGCGCCAATGAAGAAGAAGAAATATTTATTTTAACTAATATTATAAATAATTATAAGAACTGATATTTACAACCTTATAAATATTCCATAAAAAATTTAAAAATAATAATAAATGAGGGCTTTGTAGGATATTTATTTAAGAGTTTTGTTTTAAGAAAACAAAACTCTTAGAAAATGTTTCTTCTGCTTTTGATTCAAACAATCGTGATAATCGAAGAAGCTAAATTTCGATAAAAACTAAAGTACTTAATATAATTTTACTAAACTATTTCAAATAGCTTTTATTCCCTAAAACAAAATGCACAAAAACTTTTTCAGAAAAAAAAAATTCAGAAAATAAAAAAAAAATTTTTTTTTTTTCGAAACCGATTTAGAAAATTTTTACGTCTTCGAAGAATATTGCTGCATTAATTTTTATTCTTTAAATGGCAACGGAGAATAGCTCGGTTAGAAATCGATATCTTTTGATTTGCTTTTAAAAAAAAAAAGAAAAAATTTAATAAAAGTTTGGGTATAATCTACCGTGTGATTCTATTTTTTTTTTTCGCTCTTCAGTTTGTTTGCTGATTATGTGCAGTTGTGGAAGGAAAGTCTGATAATTTGAATAACAGACTTCCTTTTTGCTGCTATTCGTGGTTTTAAATACGTGCTCATTTTAGGAAATCATTTTATTTATGTATTTTACGATTCCGACTGTAAAAGATTTAAATATATAACTCCCTTTTTCAATATAAAGATATTCTTTTTCCTTTGAGTTTTTATAAGCCTATTCTTATAATTTTATTGGTATTTATCAATAACAAATTATTTTTACTTCAATTTCTTTATTTCACAATGCTTTAGCCAAGTAACATTTTCATTTTGGTAGGTGTGTGTCTAATCCTCAGTATGTTGCAGTGCAATGAGGGGATGAATAATTTAATCGCATGAATAATTTACTCATGAAGGGACTGAAAGGGGCAGCTTCTGTTGGGATGGAATTCCAGTAGGTAGAAGTCTAACTTGGCTCCGTGTCGCTGAAGAAGGAAGACAGTGCTTTTCGGGAATACTTTTTAAGGTTAACTGCCCCGCATTTGCATATCGTACAGGAGAAAACCCAGAAAACACCCACCTTGTAGTGCGACTCGTCCGAAAGTGTGCACAAAACGATCGTAGAGCAACAAATCAAACCAAATCTGTAATCAATGGGGGAGGACCGTCTACGTACTTGCCAGATTGCGAGGCAGGAGAGGTTTTCCTTTTTACGGGGTAGGGTTGTCAGCCCTACACTCTACATTCAAATTAAACCGGGACCTACGGTTTAAAGTGGATTCCGAAACACTACAGACATCCATGGCACTGTCAGGACTCGAACTCGAAACCTGTATCACTAAGCGACAGAGCGATAAAATATGCAATAGCAATAAATATCCTTTAGATTTGAGCTTGAACAATTTTCGCCAAATCTTTGCGAAGCTTAATCACACGAGTAAAAGATTATATTTAGAATGCTCATTGGAAAATATATTTAACTTGAATTTAATGAAAACCTTTTTTGAAATAAAATAACTGCATATTTTGAGTCCATGAATGAAAAAAAAAATGAACCAGTTACAGAAGTAGCAAGCATATCGAAACGTTTAGAATTTAATTCGGCTTGACCTTCATAGCTTAAAAATATGAGTTTGCAAATGAAGGTCAGTTTTCGGCTTTCGAAATTCTTTCCCCATCTCATATTTGGCTGTCATTTTCTCTTGATTTGTGTAACTAATCTGTTACCGAAAGTTTTAGAAAAAAAATGATGGTGTGCTTATACTAACGATAATGTTTTTTCAATTGCACATAACTTTGGTGATTTGATATATACTTTTACACTTCTGAACCAATTTTTTATTCCTCCTTTAAGTTAAGATTTCAATTAAGTTAGTCATATCTATAAATATCTAGACATTTTTGCATATTTTTTGTTGAAAAGCTCCCTAATGTTTGTTCTAAATTATAAAAGATGCAAGCTATATAAATCATTGAATTCAGAAGTTAATTAAAAAAATTTTATTCAAAAAGGAATTATCTACGGAACACGGAAAAAACTAATATTTCTAAGGAAATTTAAAAAAAAAACACGCACATTTTTTTCCCCTCTGTTATTTTATGAAGAAAGTTTTCTTCTTTATCATTGCGAGAATAGCTGTAGCGAGAGATGCCAGCTACAACGGATTCTCCGTAGTTACCTAGGCAACTGAGAAAAAAAAATTATATAAGGAACAAAGGAAAAAAACTAATATTTCTACGTAAAAAAAAAAAACACCATTTTTCTTTTGCTGTTTTACCAATTTTAAGCAAATTAAAATCTCCCATCAACTCCGAGAAAAATGTAACTGGCTTTCCTATAAAAACAGAAATAGTTAAACAGTTTTTTAAAGAAAAATTAGAGAGTTTTTGCATACCGTACGTTAGTTACCGTAGGACGGCCGTTAGCTTTTTCTCCCTAGCACGCATGCTCAAGGAAACATTATTACAGATACGCATGCGCAGTTTCCTATGAGCATGCGCGCTAGGGAGAAAAAGCTAACGGACGTCCTACGGTAACTAACGTACGGTATGTAAAAACTCTCTATTATGAGGTAACATTCAATTTTATTCAGTAATGTGCAGAAATAAACCGAGTTTTTATTACGTTTTTTTCTTTGTCACCAAAAAGAACTTTTAGTCTGTCAGGTCTTTACTTAAAAAAGAGAATAAAGTTTAGTGTAAAAGTCTATAAGTATTTATGGCTCATTTACATACATTACGAATTATTTTTCACAACATTATCACATTTATTAAATATTAAAATAATTTTCCATCTAAATCTTGTTATTGCTATTAACTCAATTGTCTTACCACAAATTTTGAGATGTGTAAATGGCAGTGATTTTATACATACTACTGTGCCCAAAAAGTAAGACCAATTATATATTTTTTTCAAAAACTCTTAATTTACTCTTAATTTATTTCATCGCCTTCAAAGTAATCCCGTTCGGACACAATGCACTTATGCCAACGTTTCGCACGGTGTGAATAAGGTGGTTGTGGAACTATATGGCTTTCAATTTTGGCGAAAACGTCACGAAGAATCAGTGCAGTGTGAGCTGTCGCATTGAGTGTTTTCGGTACCCATCGAGATTTGACGCATTTTAGGCCCGACATGAAATTGGCCAATCCTTTTGAAATTCCAACATCATCAACCAGGTCTCTAACTGTAAATCGACGATTTGCAAGCACCCAATCTTTAATTTTTTGGACGTGAGCTTCGTCGGTTGAGGTTGAGGGTCGACCAGATGGCTCTTTATTATCAAAAACTTTTTTACAAATTTCATCAATTACCCTCTCGTTTCACGTCCGAAACACAATTTCATAAAATCCCTAAAGAACAACTTTTTACTATGGACAAAAAGATTGGAACAAAAAACCTAACGCCTCAATCACCCATAAGCGTTGGAGAAACAGCGCATCAATGCGTAAATGAAGCACCACCGAACCCACAGTTAATAAGAGGCCAAGCCCTGCTGATGCGTGGAGCCTTGAGTTTGTTTATCTCTTCCAACGAGAAACACGCGGAATGTCTCGCATTGCGACGTGAGTGAAATACAAGGCGCGAATAAATCGTCATTTCGTTGGGAGAGACTTAATAAGTCGTTATCGCAGGACTCATGACGAATGGGCGGCAGGACGCACGAATCATTCATAGTGTATCAAATCACTCGGGACGTGAGCTGGAACCTCAAAGCTGTCGGCCATTTATTTATTTATTCATTTTTCTTCTTTGGGATTTGATGGTTGCAAGTTATGAAAACACGGGGAATGTTTTCGCTGCGCTAATGGAAGGCATTTAACACCCATTAAAACTGATTGAAAAACATCGTTGCTGATAAGCTTATGGCGTGTTTATGTAAATCGACATGTTTGTTTAAAATACTACTGTGTCCAAAAAGTAAGACCAGTTTTCAATTTAAACAGATAACAGTCAACAGACTTTTCCAACCCTGTATGGGATTATTTACGACATTGCTTCATAAAAATAGCAGAATTATATATTTAAAAAAAATAATACATTATGATAATAACGAATACAAAGAAACCCTTTTCTAAAAAAAAAAATCCTACCGTTTATCTTCCCTCCTGCTTTTTATCAAAACCCTTATCCTTTTTTTTATCCCTTCGATTCCTGTCTATCCCGAAAATAATTTTCCAGAGATAAATGGATAACTTTCTTTTTCCTGTTCCAAGCTTGGCCCATATTTTCCCGATTCAACGACAGAGAGAGAGAGAGAGAGTCCTTTGTTTCTGTTTAATATTATAAACCAATAATGGTAAAAAAAAGAAGAGGTAGAAAAGTGCCATCCCTTACGGAATTCGGCGAAAGAACTAATATTTGTTTGACATTCAAGAAAATGGATTTCCACCACAACCATAACGGATGAGTGAGAACGGGGGGGAGCGGGGGAATTGGTTTTTGTGCAAGTCCTGGTGGCTTGTCTAATAGATTTTTTTTTTCTGTCCTCTGCATCTTCTCTCCCCTACCACATATATATTTTTTTTAATCAAAAAGGACGAGGAATATTTATTACCAGGATGGATATTTATTACCAGGAGGAATATGTCGCATTTGGGTAATGTAAAAGGATGTGCCATTAATAGCACTTAATGACAAAGAAAAAAAAGACAAAAGAATTGTACTACTGTGTCCAAAAAGTAAAACCCATTTTCAATTTAAAATTTCCGGGGCTTATGTAATTTCAATTTTTCTTCTTTTTTTAAGTTGCTGGCACTGTCCTTGACATCTGTGTGAAATTGGACGTCAAAATATTCATTGGTGTTTGAGTTACGCTTGGTTTTGTGAGACGCTGAAACTGATTTTGGCGATTTTTGAAATGTCTGAATTCATTGAGCAAAGGACATGCATTCAGTTTTGATTGCGGAAACGTATAGAATGTTGCAGAAGGCATTTGGTGAGCATTCCTATATCGGAAAGAAATGTTTAGAAGTGGTATAAGCAATTCAAATAACGCAGAGGACGCGTTGAAAGACGAAGAGCCCCCCTGGTCTACCATCCACCTCGACCGATGAAGCTCACGTCCAAACAATCAAAGATTTTGTGCTGGCAAACAGTCGATTTACAATGAGAGACCTTGCTGGTGACGTTGGAATTTCAATTGGATCGTATCTACTCCATTTTAAAAGATGTTTTGGGTCTCAAACGCGTCAAATCTCGATTGGTACCAAAATACTGAATTTTTTGGAAAAACATCGTCGAGTTGAAGTGTGTGAAACAATGTTTCTGACTATCAGGACAAGTTGAAATGCATCTTAACTGGAGATGAGTCTTGGATTTTTGCTTATGACCCGGAAACAATCGATTTCGTGGTTGCAAATTATGAAAACACGAGAATATTTTTTGCTGCGCTAATGGAAGGCATTTAACACCCATTAAAACTGATTGAAAAACATCGTTGCTGATAAGCTTATGGCGTGTTTTTGTAAATCGACACGTTGTTTAAAATACTTTATTTGTTTATGTATAGAAAATGACCTAGTCTGATGAGTTCAGTCGTTTCTTAAATGTTTTCCTTGTGTGCATTAGCTAGCATGAGAAAAGTTTTTTTTTATATCTCCAATGATAAGACTTAAGAGTTTTCTCGTACGTTCGTAAAGCGCTGTCTCCGAGTCACCGTCAATTACCGCTCATCGTTGGAGGTGATCTCTGTTCCTTGGGTCTGTTGGACCACATAGCGGGCAGCCAGGGCCCGAAAAGATTTTAATGCGATGGAGATGTTCTGATAGGCAGTCATGGCCAGTCAGAAGACAGAACTGGGCGACAACATGTTGTCACGGATTGCTGGGTATTGTTAAAAGATCTTCAGCTCTCCAACGCTTTGACTTAATCTCATCTTGAGTTTGTAACTTGTGACTTTCTGCCGTTATTTGGTTGATATATAATGTTATAGAAATAATATAATGTTAATGATAATGTTAATGTTAATGCTATATAATGTTATAGATAATAATTTATAGAAAGAGTGACAGTGCCGAAGATCTCATTTAAAGTAATCTTGAGCGTCTTTTTGCCAGCTCGGCCTCCTCATTCTCAAAAATGCCACAGTTGCCAGGTATCCACTAAGTACCAAGCATGAGATAAGTTACATGTTCAATTCAATGTACTGTGCTTGCATTGCAGTAACTGTTAAAAAACATGAGTGGATTCGGTGGAAATTCACATCCATTTCTTAATGGTACTTTTAATTTCTAGCAATAAAGTTTGACTCAAAGGTTGTCCACTAATATAAAAAAATATGCAGCATCAATATTGTAAAGAGACAGATTGAAGTACATTATGTGTCACATATTGAAGTCATTACACACGTGACCTTGAAAACAGTTCAAAGACATTAAAACATTAAAATGGCAGGCTGAAATTTTGATGGAAATTAAAATCGGGCTACAATTTTGGTAGAGTATTAAAATAATAGTAATAGTTTTCTTTATACTTTTAATAATACCTTTTTATATTTTTAGCAGTGTTTTAAAATCGAGCTGCAGTTTTGATAATGTGTTAAAATCGGGCTACAATTTTGATACTATACTAAAATCGAGCTGAAATTTTATTACGGCTTTAAAATACTATTTCTGTTTTTATTGTGTGCTAAAATCAAAGTGCATTTTTGATACTGTGTTAAATCTGTATATAAATACATTTTGATAGTGTATTAAAAACGAGCGTTAGTTTTGGTAAGGTGCTAAAATTAGACTGCAGTTTTAATATGCGTACTAAAATCGGACTATAGTTTCGATTATATATTAAAATCGAGCTGCAGTTCTGATAGGGTGTTAAGATAAAACTGCAGATTTGATTGGGTGTTAAAATTGGACTGCAGTTTTCATACTGTACTAAAATTGATTTACAGTTTTTGATAAAATTTTATCTGAAAAAGAAGGAAAAATTAAACTAGTTCTTGGAGTTAATTTTTTTTAAAAGACTCTGTTTTAAATTCAAAAACCGAAAAAAAAATTATCTTTTTACTTTCAAGCTGTCAAAATATATATATATATAATTTATCTGAAAAATTTTAATGAACGTATAGTCTGAGAACGATTTGATTATGTACAGAAAAACAACAACTAGGAAGCACTTTATAAAAATAAGTATTAAATGGAAGCACATTTATGCCGTATAATGAATAGATATATAATGTTACCTCGGAGGTGGCTCTTAATAGTACCCAAACAACATTCACTGCAGGTTTCGAATTACACGAATCACTCCCAAAACGTCGATGCCGCGTGGGCCCCACGACAAAAGGAAACCCAACGAATTAAAAGAAAAAAATCAGCAACAAAAACAAACACTGTTTGATCGCCTCGCTTCCATGTTCTTTCAACAGTTTTAATGGCTAATAAACTTAATACCTGACACGCAGGTTAATAGATACCGGCCCTGTCAACTGCGTCAACCCACGCGTTTCTTATCTTTGTTCTTTACAAGTGCCGATAAATCAATTGAGGCTCGGCCAGCCCTGCGCATGGGATCATGGGATGAGGTTGGGAAATTTATAATTGCACCCTGACCTCCTTCGCTAAGGTTTGAAATACCCATTTTTCTTTTTGAACTTTTAATCAAAGATCCATGGATATCATCATTCTTCCTTTATGTGGAGGAACGAATTGGATTTAAAGGGAAGTGATGTTACAGAATAGCTTGCTTCTACTCGTATCAATCAATCTTTGTTATTTGTCAAAAGAAAGCATTTATTGCTTGTAGTGGTTGAGGTAACCTATAAAAATATCCATATACCTGTCGGTTTTGTTTTATTAAAATATTCTTTTTTGTGGTAGGTCTTGTGTTTCGCTTATGCAAGACACAAATAGCCTATTGATATGAGATGAGGAGAAGCCATGTATTTCCGGCAGGACTTTTAAGGGGCAAGTGCCCCATATGTGTCTTATGAAATAAAACTCGATATCCTGCCATCAGATAGTTGACTGTCAATGGGGCCTGAGAGGTAGAGTGTCTAGCGCTCTGGTGCCACAGGTTTCGGGTTCTCGTCCCGGTGGTGCCATGGATTTTTACAGTGGTTCAGTATTCCCTTTAGACCGTAGGTCCCTGTCTTCTGTTGGCTAGCTCTCTGGTCTTTCGTACCACAGGCTTCAAGTCCACATACTGATGGTGGCATCTATGTTTGTGAGTGGTTCGGAATTCACTTTAAACTGTAGGTCCTCATCTATTCAGCCCTCGTGTGCACAAGATGACAGTAGAGCGACAAACCAAACGAAACCTATGACCGTAGGGCGTCACAGAGGCCAGTCAGACTACTCACTCACATCATTCCCAAATTGTAAAGGGGCAACTCAGCTCTAGGCACCGTGATGTGTGGTGTAGTTGTAGTAGTAGTCGACTGTCGATGCGAAACTATGGTTGCAATCGTCATCGATATTAGTTTCTCTAACAGTGGTTGCAACGGACAGTTTCAGTCTGATCTCTCTTGCACGCTGGCTTAACACTAGAACACGAATTGGGCATTGAAATTTTTATACAATGATTAACTCGGTATACGTCCTTAATCCGGATCCTTGGATCCTTAAGTATATAATTGCACCCTGACCTTCCTTCGCATGAGAGTATACGGCTTGAAAAACCCATTTTTCTTTTTCGACTTTTAATCAAAGATCCGTGGATACCATCATTCTTCCTTTATGTGGAGGAACGAATTGGGTTTAAAGGGAAGTGATGTTAGAGAATGGCGTGCTTCTACTCGTATCAATCAATCTTTGTTATTTGTCGAAAGAAAGCATTTATTGCTTGTAGTGGTTGAGGTAACCTATAAAAATATCCATATAGCTGTCGGTTTTGTTTTATTAAAATATATTTTGTGTGGTAGGTCTTGTTTTCCGCTTATGTAGGGCACAAGCAGCCAATCATTATGCAATGAACCGGCATATTGATTGGCGGATATCTGGATTGGCTGGATTTCCGGATTGGAACATGGATTTCCTGCAGGTCATGGATTTTCGGCTGGAATTCCGGCAGGACATGGATGACATGAATTTCCAGGCAGGACGTTTCGGGACAAATGCCCCATATTAACATGTTTTATAAAATAAAACTCGAAAAACTGCCATCATGTAGTAGACTATCGATGAGGCCTGAATGGTAGAGTGTCTACCGCTCGGTACCACAGGTTTCGGGTTCGAGTTCTGGCAGTGCCATGGATATTTGTAATGATTCAGAATCCACTTTAAACCGTAAGTCCCGGAGGAGCATCACATAGCCCAATCAGACTTCTCACCCACATTTTTTTCCAAACTGTAAAGGGGCAACTTAGCTCTAGACACAGTGATGTGGTGTGGTGTGGTGTGGTATAGTAGTAGTAGTGGACTGTCGATGCGAAACTGTTATACCTATGATTGCAATCGTTTTCGATCTTAGTTTCTGTAACAATGGTTGCAACGGATAGATTCAGTGCGGTCTCTCTTGCATGCTGTCTTATCACTAGAACACGAATTGGGCATTGAAATTTTTAAACAATAGTAACTCGGTATGCGTCCTTAATCCAGATCCTTGGATCCTTAAGTATATAATTGCACCCTGACCTTCCTTCGCTTGAGAGTATACGGTTTGAAAAACCCATTTTCTTTTTCGGCTTTTAATCAAAGATCCATGGATACCATCATTCTTTCTTTATGTGGAGGAACGAATTGGATTTAAAGGGAAGTGATATTAGAGAATGGTTTGCTTCTATCAATAAATCTTTGTTATTTGCGGCAAGAGAGCATTTATAGCTTGTATTGGTTGATGTAACCTATAAAAATATCTGTATACCTGTCGGTTTTGTTTTATTAAAATATATTTTTTTGTAGTAGGTCTTGTGTTCCGCTTACGTAAGACACAAGCAGCCGATCGATATGCAATGAGCCGGCATGGATTTCCGGCAGAACATGGATTTTACCAGGATTTTCGGAAGGATTTCCGGCATTACATGGATGACATGGATTTCCGGGCAGAACTTTTCGAGGCAGCAGCCCCTTATTTGCTTGTCTTATGAAATAAAACTCGAAAAACTGCCGTCAGATATTAGACTATCGATGGGGCCTGAATGACCGAGTTTCTAGCGATCTGGCGCTCGGTATCACACGATTCGAGTCCCGGCGGTGCCATGGATATTTGCCACTTTGGAAATACGTCATAACTCCACGGGCCGCATCTAAAATATTTATATGTCCCCCTATTAGATTTAGACACACTATAGACATTTTTTGGAGTGAAATATTTAAACACGATGAGTTATTATTGTGTTGACTATTATTCTTACATGTAAACTTAGACAATATAATATTAATGAATACTAAACGCACATTGTAAAGAAATTTATCACACTAAGAATGAAATAAATATAAAAAATATATCAATATAAACGAAATAAAAAAAATGAAATCATTAAAAACTATTCATTTTACTAGTGCGATATTTGTTTCTCCTTTCTTTCACTTAGCTTTTGCCAATCGATCTCAATTTGGGTATTTGCACATCGTAATGGGTGTTACAGGTTAGCGTCCGTTATATTTCAGCGTGTTTTGTGTTGGGTCAATTTCATTTTCGAAAAAAACGATTCGCAGGTTGAACCAAAAGTGCTAACGACTTCAACTAAGTGTCTGGTTTGCTGTGCTATCAACAATAAACTGTGAGTATCTAGGGATGGTCACTAAGGTCATTTAAAGTGAAACATAGAACCTGTTATATTAGATGTTCCAAGATATAATTTAATTATTCTGCGAACTCATAACTGTAAATAATCGTCATAACTGTAACTCGTCACTGTAAATCATAACTGTAAACTCGTCATTTCGACAATTCATTTTTGAATATAGGGATGCACACGTAATGTATTTTTTTAATGCATTGGTTTTCATTACTTTTACATTATAAGATAAATTATTTTGTAAAAGGGTGATAAATCTCACGAGCCGGAAAAATATTCAAGACGGGCCGCAGATCGGCCACCCCTGCTCTAGATTTTACGAGAAAGACAGGTAAATATTCTTGTCAGTAACTTTTATCAATGTGCCAATAAATCTTAAACAAACACACTATATTAAGCCAGGAAGGTTTTTTTATTTCTTGCAATAATCCTAATCGTTTAACATATATAATTCCTTTGACAAAACAAAAAAAAAAGTAACAGTTGAGTAAACTTCAAATCAAAAGCAAAGACAAAATAAATAGATGAGAATACCACCTCTAGAATAAAAATAAAGTATGTTTGAAAAAAATGATGATGATTATAAATAGATAGGGAATGAATAAAAACCTCTGGGTCTTCGTGTTTTATTGCCCCGATAAAGAAAGCTAATAAAAAGATTCCTCCGAATTCTCAGGTAGGAGGAGGAATAACGAACTCTATCTGTGCGCATTCATCTCACTTTCTGCCATCCCCGAATTATCTCCTCCATGATTCATTATGATTGATTCACTCTGAGCAAGAGTGACGAAACGCTTCATTATATCGGCGCCCGATTCAATCACTCCCTAATCACTTTGAAAGCTATTTTCTTTCTTTTTTTCACTTCTTCTGTTATTGTTTATTAATATCTTTCCTTCAGAGAGGTTTTTTTTTTCAAGATGTTCTTTATTACTCCAGTTATTGACTTCTGAAGTGAGATATGATAGTGCAGTATTCATCTAAAAGAAAAATAAATAAATAGACAGACAGACCAAAATATTAAATAGGTCACAAATAAATTAAGAATAACTGAATGGAAAGCTATCCAGTTCGTGCCTAGTGGTATAGTACACTTTTTGGTAGGCCAAGTGGTATAGTGCACTTAGTGATACTTCGTTATATATATATCCACTTTGGAATAAGTCCAATTTATTATATGTCCTGTTTGGACACGAACCATTTTGTTTGCAATACTACTGGAGTGGTATAGATTCTTTTTGGAATAAGTCCAATTTGTTATATGTCCTGTTAGGACGCGATACATTTTATTTGAAATACGACTGGAGTGATGATATACATTCGCTCTGGAATAAGTCCCATTTGTTATATGTCCAGTTTGGACATCATTTTGTTTGATATGCGAATGGAGTGGTATACATTCGGTTTGGAATAACTCCAATTTGTTATACGTCCTGTCTGGACACGAAACATTTTGTTTGGAATACGACTGGAGTGGTATACAACTGCTTTGTATTAAGTTCAATTTGTTATATGGCCTGTTTGGACACGAAACATTTTGTTTGCAATACGATTCGAATGCGTCAAAATCCTTGTCAAATGGATGGATGTCAAATATTTTGCAGAGAAGTACTACTCAAATCTAAATAAGTCGTAATAGCATTGTATAAAATATCCAGACATCGAAGCCTAGATGTATAATAATCGTGGTTTAGCGTTGAAGAGGATGAGGGTACGATTTTCGCTGTCAACTTGTGACTCGATTCTCG
The DNA here is from genome assembly GCA_021605075.1 of Caerostris darwini. Taxonomy (NCBI): domain Eukaryota; kingdom Metazoa; phylum Arthropoda; class Arachnida; order Araneae; family Araneidae; genus Caerostris; species Caerostris darwini. The sequence continues at coordinate 137,252 of BPLQ01004307.1, forward strand.
CTGGCAACTTGAGTAGTAACTCGGTATATATCCCCTTTGTAATTAATCCAATTTGTTTGGACCGTCCTGTTTGAACACATTTTGTTTGCAATATGACTCGAATGCGCCAAAACCTTTGCCAAATGGATGGAGGTCAAAAACTTTGAAAAGAAGTATTACTCCAACAAAAACTAAATAAACAAGCTGTAATAGCATTGTCTGAAATGTCCAGACATCGTGGCCTAGAGGGATAGTGCGAGTCTTTAAGCATTGAAGAGAACGTTGGTACGATTCTCGATGGCAACTTGCATACAGTAGAACCTCGCTTTGGAATAAATCCAATTTGTTATACGTTCTGTTCGGGACAGTTACTACGAAAATCTTCACGAAATGGATCCCCCTCTCCCTTGCCAAGGTTCAGCATTAGCTATTAAAAATAATTTTCTAATTTTTGAAAAATAATCAGGTAGCACGTGGTCATTAAGTAACTATTGAAGGCTGGATGTATTAGAACAAAGAGGGGGGAAAAAAAAGCGTGAAAGTTGGTTTTGCTAATATGCTTACGTGCATTTCTTGAATTCGTTATCAAATTTTATTTTAAAATTCGTAAATCAAAATCAAAATATTTTTTTATTTTCCTTTTTTTAGAAATAGATTTAAGAATGCAAACTATTTATTCCTCAAGTTATTAGACTAAATATGTTTTAATTGTTTAAAAAACCCCAGATATCAGTGCAAAAATAAAATAGAGAAAATAATTCGGTTCTTTGTCAAGTAAGAAAAACAAAGTGTTGGAAAGACCAAAAAATTATTTTATACATTTTTTTAAAAAATTGTTGTAAATAAGTAACACTTCGCATGAATATTTTCAAGTGTTCGTAAATAGCACACTCAATCAAATCATCTTGTCTTTGTCGACCATCTTAGCTTCTTTGCAATCTCTCTATAACAGTCAATAATCATCCGGGACATGATGCTACTAGATTCTTTAATATATCCTACGATACTAGTTTCACCAAAAGCATGTTTTATGATTAAAATATTCAATATTTATATTAAATATTAATTGAATATTTAATATTTTATTGTTAAATATTCAGTTAATTGTTTGCTATAAAATTATTGCTGTACTTTGTTCATTACTAATTTTACCTTTCTTCCTCAAAAACGTGCAGTAAAATCATATTATGGGGGAATGTATAAAACTGCTGTTTACTTTTGTAATAATATGAGCAAAAATAAGTAATATAAAATAAAAAACAATTTTTTTTAAAGTCAATTCCTACTTTTTTTTTCACTATATTGCAGAAAAGTCCTTTACAAATAAAGTTGAAATTTTCCTCTTACATCTGGCGCCATCTATTATTAGATACATGTAACTTAAATCTAAAAAAAGCTATAATTAATTAATTAAATTTAATGAATGAATTAATATTTGAAAAAAACTGCATTAACATCCAGTGTCCTCCACTACAAGTTCAAAGAAAATGTATTTGAACTTGAGTGGATGAATAAAAAGTATTTTATTAATGATTAAAAATTTGAACAAGATATATATATATATATATATATAGCTAGTGTGTGAACTAATAGTAGGAACTGAATAAAAGCACAAATAATAAAAAAATTTGAATTCACTATAATGATTACAGCTTATATCATTATTACTAAACATCATTATATTCATTTATATTTTTCCTAAGAACATTCTGTATTATAAAATTATATTTTGCATTATTCAATTCCTTCTATCAGCTCACACTGTCCCTATATATATCTTGTTCCAATTTTCAATCGTTCATAAAATACTTTTTATTCATCCACTCACGTTCAACTACATTTTTTTAAACTTGTAGTGGATGACACTTGATGTGAATACAGTTTTTTCAAATATTAATTCAGTAATTAAATTTAATTCATTAATTTTAGTTTTTTTTAGAATTGAGTTGCATATATCTGCCAGTAGTTGGCGCCAGATAAACTTAAAAAAAATGAATGAAAATTATTTATAAAGAACTTTCTACAATAGAGTGAAAAAAAAGTAGGAATTGTCTTAAAATTTTTTTTTTTTAATCTTACTTGTTTTTTAACTCAATTACTTTTGAGCTACGTATAGCTTTTTATTAAGTTTTTATCGTGTTTACCTTTAAAATTCAGAATTCATTCATAAAAATGAAAAGCGATTCATTTACGTATTACAATTCATTTATAACTTTATTTCTTTTTCTTTTTCTTCTAAAGGTGGTAAACGTACAAACAGAAGACGTTCTTCCAGAGGAAGAAAGAACAAGAAAGGTAAACATTATTGCGAATTTTTATAGAACCGTTCCTTTAATTAGAGGAACCCTTAAAGTTTATTAAATAGATCCCCTTTAAGGGGAATATTACACCACTCATCAAGCAATGCCCTCCGAAGTTCCGGTTGACGGGCTGCAATTCGTCGGCCAAGCATATCCCACACATGCTCTATTGGATTCAAGCACGGTGAGTATGCTGGCCAATCCGTACGGGTGATATCCTCCAAGTGAAGGCATTCGTCGACAATGTTTGTGCGGTGAGGACGGGCGTTGTCATCCATAAACAGAAATTCAGCACCCATGGCGCCCCGAAACAAACGTACATGTTGTTCCAGAATGACATCCCGATAGGTGTGGCCTGCCATCGTTACACTCTGAACATGCAGGTCAGTTCTGGAACCAAGAATAATTCCTCCCCAAAAGAGCCATCCTGCACCACCGTAACGATGTCGTTCAATGGTGTTCTCTTGGTGGTAACGGGTACCTGGCGCTATCCATATGAAAGTCCGGCGAGAATCAGACTGCTAACTAAACCTGGACTCGTCGGAAAACATCACACCAGACCACTGTTGCGGTGTCCACAATGCATGCTCTCTACTCCAGGTTAATCGCAGGCGACGGGGGTTGCGGTAAGTGGAACACATGTGACAGGCCTACGAGCATACAGACCAATGTGCCCTAAGCGTCTGTACACGGTCTGGCTTGAAACTGTCGTACCGGTAGCTGAAGAGAGCTGACGAGACATGTCTGTTGCTGTGCTCTGTCTGTTTCTTTTTTCAGTAACTGCTAAATACCGGTCCTCATTCGGCGTTGTAACTCGAGGGCGACCTGTGCTGTAACATCTACTCACATTACCATCATGTTGGAATCGTTTCCAAAGCCTGGAGATGACACTCTGGGCGATTCCAAGTTCCTCGGATACTTCCAGCTGGGTACGTCCACATTCCAGTCGTCCGATAATTCTACTACGTAAAAAATCATCCAAATGCTTCCTTTGTGCCATAACTATGCGGTTATTGCACTGAAAGGCTTTTAAAGCCCTTGTGAACAATTTTACTTCTTTGCCAGCATTCCTTACATACCCCTCTCTTACACTGTCTTCATTGTGACGTATTATCAGCGCCATCTGGTGGTTTCCTGTAATTTGCATATTCTTCTTCAAGATGTGTGTGATAATTCTACAGGTGAAATTTTTAGTTTAGAGTTCAATTTCTGTGTGATTCTGAATTATCCTTAATTTATGGACATCAGTGTATTTAAAGTAATAATTGAATAATATTGTTCATAAAGGAAGAACCTTGATGTCCAAAACAATCTGAGCTTTTATTTTAAAAACATTAAGTCTTTAATATGATGTTGTTGTTGCTGCTTATCCCCTTGATTTAGAATCCTAAACCAAGTCCAGTAGATCATGCTGCATCAATAGATCTTCCCCTCATTCAACAGTTGCCTCACAGAGGATACAATACAATTGATGAGATGAGAGGGATACGCGATGGCAGAACAATAACAAAGGGTCTTCTCGTCTCCATTGAAGGCCAAACTCTTAGCGTGGCCAGTCCTTAGTCTAGCTAAAGCCGTTTGAGCAGGTCTAGGACAGGAGCACTGCAAGGACATACCAGGATATTTAGCGGCGTACCATGCATGAATTGGTGGCGACCTCCAAGCGGTATTAATATGTTACTAATCCAATTGGTGCAAGAAAGTCTACACCAGGACCAATAGACCCCGTCACAGGCAACTATTCCATGGCTAAGGGTAACAAAACTTTTAGCGAGGAACCACGAGGGCTGAAGACTGACTAAACCTCAAGACAACTCTCTACGATCCTATTAGACCGGGACCTACGGTTTAAAGTTGATTTCGAACCACTACAAACGTCCATTCAAGCCCGAAACCTGTGGTACTGACCGCCAGAACGCTAGCCATTTGGCCATCAGGCCCACAGTCGTTAATATAATGAAAATAATTTTTTTTTACTTCCTGTATTGATACCGGTAGTTTTAATGAAAAGGGTAATGCGTTTTGCACAAGCAATTGCTCATCATTTAATTTTTATATAAATGACAGTTATTTTGGTTAGAGACTGCTCATTTTATTTTTTTCACCTTTTATTATTCAACATAATATTTTACTAAACTACATATTCATCATATACACTGCGTGAAAAAAGTAGAAGGACATTAGATTATTTTTGATAAATGAATAATGGCGCATTTTTTAAACAATTAATTTATTCACAACGTTTTTACATGCAGATACCTGTATCTAGACAAAACAAAAAAGTACACAATTAAAAAAAATGTATACTTAATAAAAAAATTGGTTTTGACGATCTCGTGATCAGTGAAAAAAGTAGAAGGACACTTCTAAAAAAGAGGTGTACTATATAAATTAATATGGAATTCTTTTCCCGTTGGCTCGAATTACTTCGAAGATCCTATTTGGCATCGAACTGTATAAAGGTTGAATTTTTGTTTGACAAAAATTGTCCCATATAAAGTTTAATGATTTCTGCAGCTCAGCTACAGATTCAAACTGCTTTCCATCATCGTAAACACGACGGACAATCATTGCCCATGTGTTCTCTACAATGTTGAGATCAGGACTTTTAGTAGGCCAATGTAAAAGTCGGGTATTGTTTGCTGCAAACCAAACTTTAACACCATTTGCAGTGTGAATTGATGCTCCATCTTGCTGAAAAATCCAGTCATCTCCTTCTAACTCAGTGCCATACGGGAGAAGATTTGAGTTTAGAGTCTGGATGTAGTCTGTATGATTCTGTCTACCATTTAGAAAGACTAAACTTGTCTTGCCTCCATAGCCAACTGCTAGCCATACCATTAAACCACCTCCTCCCATCTGTCGAGTAGAATAAGTTTCTTCTTCAATACCAAGACAGTGCTAATAGTACTGATAACCATCTGGACCATCCAAATTGAATTTTTCTCATCGGAAAATATAACCGATGTCCATTCTGAGCTCCAGGACATGTGGTCTTTAGCCCACTGCAGTCGGTTCTTCATGTGTCCTTCATTCCACTTCGGATGATGCATCCGTTTTGTGAAGACGAACTTTTTTGAGCGTTTTATGCAGTTATAGACAGTTCTTTTGGTTACATGTGTAATTCCTGATTGAAATTGCGCCTTGCCGACACTTCCACCAGTCTTTTTGAGTTCACGAATGATTTTTCGTTGATCACGTTGGGTGAGTTTTTTTGGTCCTCCTGTCTTCTTTTTTCTTCTGTCACTTTCAGAGTTTCTTATGAAGTTCGAAACAGTATTAGGACTGATTCGTAGCTGCCGTGCAATCTCTCTCACACCTTTACCTTCATTTTTATAGGCAACTATTTGGCCCTTCTGAAGCTTACTTAAGGGTATTCCTCTGGGCATCCTAAAACCAACAAAAACTATGAATTTCTAGCTAAATATTTTATTCTTTGTTAAAAAGGAATTAAAAGAGAAAAAAACACTTACCTATAAACTTTCCAACAGCTTCTAAATAGATTTTTTGGACGTGTCGTTCTACTTTTTTCACACACCCAAAGTTATTAAGTATTGCATTCCTAAGTTAAAATAGTGGTAAGTAAAAAAATCTCATTTAACTTTCCCTTAACGTAAATTAAAACTCTAACAAAACAACTCTCTATAAAAATCAGGTCAAAAGCAGTAAAATAAAAGCATATTGTATAAAAAAAATGACTGTCCTTCTACTTTTTTCCCACAGTGTATTATGTTACCTGTATCAGTGCTTCGTAAACCTTTTTTTTTTCTCCCCTTTAAATAATTAAAAAAAAAATCCTTGCAACTTCCATTACTGACGTGTAGAAAAATCTGAAAACATCTTTGTATGAAGTTTATATCTTATCATATAAATATAAAAAAAATACCTTTGAAAAAATATGTTTAAATAATTACAGGAACTAAAAGTTTAATAAAAATGACTGTAATATTTACTATATTGTAAAAAAATAATGATAAAGGAAAAAAATAAACAATGTTAATGACAAAAACTTAAAATTTTAAACCTTTAACGTCAAAATAAAATAAATTTTTTTTTTCTTAAATCTGGTATTAATTGAATAAGATTGTACGTAAATTCTAATATTTATTATATGTGTAAGTAATACATTTTGTGAAATTCTATATCATAACGATTTATTGCTTTCAAACAGACAGTTATACTAGATTGTGGTCTACATGCTAAAGCTTTTGTAATCTCCGACACTATCAACGTTTCACATTATTTATGACTTCCAGTTTTAGGAATTAAATTTCTTTTAATTATTTAAGGTGAACAATAATTAATTACTTAAATTTCATTTTATCTTTAGATTAAGTCAAGTAAGTTATTTTTATTATTCAGAGAAAAGTTTTTCATATCCAGTTTTACTACATGCTTTTGTACATATTCTTTATATTTCAGTATTCTATCCAGGGACAAACAAACAAGCACACCTTTTTTTTCTAAAATTTTGTTAAACTTAATTATTAATTATTTTTTTGAAAACCTGATATCAATCAGAAATAATACAGTGCAGAAATTCTAATATTTTTTATACATGTAGTAAACAAAAAACAGTAGGGTCTACACATAAAAATTTTTTTTACCTGCTCAAGAAATTTTTTTGTTTTTGTAGTAAGCAAAAAACATAGGATCTACACTGCACATTTCTCTTATCGGAACATTTTTTTTTTTTTTTTATATCTGTAATAAAAAAAAAAAAAAAAAAAAAATAACCGGTAGGCTCTAAATATACAAATGTTCGTTACCTACGCATACAATTTTTATATATATGTGTAGATAATATATGTAGTGTGTATATATATATGTGTAGATATATATGCGTTCAATAACTGATGGAAACACAAATCAATAGGATCTACACACACAAATTTTTGTTAACTTCACATACAATTTTATACATGTGTTGTAATAGGATGTAATGAATAATGTGTAGGAATATACACATACAAATTTTGGTTAACTACACATGCAGATTTTTATACATGTAGTAAACAAAAAACAGTGGGATCTTCACATACAAATTTTTTTTACCTACATATGCAGTTTTTCAAATGTGTGTAGTACAAAAGACATTTCAAATGTGTGTAGACAAAATTTACCAAAATATTTCAGTGATTGAAATTGTTTTTTAGGCTGCGGCACGAATGATCGTGCCTCTTTCAACTCCAACCTCATTGACATGTTTCAGTCCGAATACGATCGTGTGCCTCACACAACAACAACTACAGGTAAACAGTCTTATATCTTTTTAAGTTTAGAATGAGCAAAACTACTCATTTCATTTAAACAGTATTATTTTTTTATACAATAATTATTAATTGTATTATTGGTGTTTAAAATTTAACTTTAAGAAATGTATGAAGAAGTTATATTATTTTTTAAGTGAAAGGAAAATTACCCATATTTTTTTTTTTAAATTTAATGTGTGTTAACAGATAAAATGATTCAATTTAGACTATCAATTCTTAACCCTCTGTCAATTTTTCAGAGATTTTTATTTAGACTTATCAGTGCTAAATAAATAATAAATAAAATAAAATAATTATAATATAAAAATAATATATGTAACCGGGCTACCTCCTACGCACTGGCAAGAGCCCCCTCTGTGGCGTTCAGGAAAAATAGTCAGTAGGCCTCGAGACTTTCACCAGAGAGGAAGTACAGCGCAACCTACGCTTCTGCTCAGAAACAGTTAGTTTGTAATCTGTCATCCCGAGAGGAAATATATTTAAAGCAACCCTGTGTAATAGTTGGCCTACAGACTCTCACCCGGAGAGGAAGTATATTTCGCGCACCTTGCGCGTAGCCGAATATCGGGTTTTCGGCTTAGAAGAGGACCCTTCCATGAATCTATAATTATATGTCTTTAAATGTGTTGAATAGTGTATGTGTGTGGTGTTTGTGCGTATATCGATAAAGCTGTGAGTTCTCAAACCTGTGTCTCAAGTCTCAATCCACCGACACGTAGTTACAGTCCAGCTGCATAACATGCACTCTACAATCTGGCATTACATAAATATAATATTTATTATTTGAATATATTGATATTTTTAATCCTGAAAAATTAATATTAATAAAAAAATATAATAATATAAAAAAAATATAAAAAATATAAAAATATAAAAATATAAAAAAAATATAAAAAATATAAAAATATAAAAATATAATTATTTTAGTAATAGTAATTATGTTATAATCATAAATTAATGTTAATTATGTAATTTTGATGAAAATTACTTATTTATAAATTACGATTTATTGAAAGTGATTCGTTTTTTTTAAGCAATTCAATTAAGTTTAGCATATGCCAAACAATAACATATTACAGCTGTCTTCTTGATTTGAATGAATTGTTTCTTCTTTATTATGCTCTATTTTAGTTCTGAGGTAAAGAAGAAAATAGACAGACCTTTAAAACAAACTCCTTTCAACTGATTTAACGTGGAATATACTTGTTTCATCTACCATCCAAATGGACTTGCTGGACAATGGACTTCCCATCCCAATGTCCCTTTTACAGCAAATGTCCGACTCTCGACAGGACATGATTTTCTTAATACCGCATTGATGCAGCTACTCATGATATCTGTCCTCTTCAGATGAAGACATGGACTTTTTACATTTGACAACATGCACTGCACTTGGTTTTATGACTTTTAACTCTGACAACTTTACCAAGGCTAAATTTTATTGGGCTGCTGGAGTGTGATGTAGGAAAACAAGTAATACATAAAAAAAATTTTAAGCCAATTCCTACTTAGGTCAACATTTTCATTCATTTTTTTAAGTTAGAAATTTTTTTTCTGCCGTATAAAACTAAAATTAATTAATTAAATTTAATGAATGAATTAATATTTGAAAAACCGGAATTCACATCCAGTGTCATCCACCACAAGTTGAAAAAAAAATCTATTCGAACTTGAGTGGATGAATAAAAAGTATTTTATGAACGATTGCAAATTTGAACAAGATATATATAGGGAGAGTGTGAGCTATTAGTAGGAATTGAAAAAATTATGCTCTTTTGATTTGATAATATTGAGCTTCTTTATTATGCGCCAAAAAGAAATGATTTTAAGCCAAGGCACTGCCAAAATACACGCTACAAAAGAGTCGTTTTTGCTCTAACATACACTCAAGAACCAAAACATTATGACCACCTGTCAATAACGAGTTGGCCCACCTTTGGCGCGCAACACAGCTTCAACCCGCCATGGCATGGATTAATACCACCACTTAATACCAGTTAAATACCACTTCCACCTGATCACGTGCCTTCCACGTCATCCAGGCGAGTTCATTGCAAAATGTAGGGGTGGTCATAATGTTTCGGCTCTAGAGTGTATGTAAGCACGCAATAGACCTAGATGGTGTTTCTTATTTGATTTTGATTCTTTGTCTGATTTAATTTATTTGTAGTAATGTTATCTTCCATCGAAATGGTAATATCACAAACCCGTCACTAAAAAGTGCTACTCATTTTTAAGCGACCCCTACTGAAAACGACCCCCTGCGAGACACCCACGAGAAGCAGGTGATCCAGTGGAAGTTCGACCAGCTGGACACCAACCAGGACTCCTACCTGAAGAAGAAAGAGCTGCGGGACCTGCGCCGCATGGCCAAGAAGATCGTGAAGCCCAAGACGTGCGCCAAGACCTTCTCCAAGTTCTGCGACCTGGACCAGGACAAAAAAATATCACGCTCCGAGTGGTCTGTGTGTGTAGGCGTTGATATCAATAGTAAGTTTTCGAGCCCCTTTCTAGTACTATGCTTTTCATTCCTGATGCATACACAAGAAGGTTCACAAAATGTCTTACATTGAAAATGGCTTGTAAAGTCTTTAAGATATTTCATTGTCTTAAGTCTTTTCATTGTACAATATACAAATTGATGCCATATATGGGGCATGGGCAGTGTTTCCTCATTTGGCAGCCATTTTTCCAAAAAATCAATTTCCTTGACAACCGCAGATTTCACGATGAATCGTCATAAAAAGTCATCAAGACTGGCGCAACAGCCCCAGCGTGGGCCAATACCGTCTGCCTACTGGCAGATTTCGAAACACGAGATGTCTTCTTGTTTTTTTTAAGGGGCAGGGTTATCAGCCTTACGCCTAACGCTCTACTGTCATGTTAGACAGGAACCTACAGTTTAAAGTGGATTCCGAATCACTACAAACACCCATGCCCCCGCCGGGACTCGAACCTGAAATCTGTGGTACCGAGCGCCAGAGCGCTAGCCACTCGGTTATTCAGGCCCCGTCATAAAAGTACTTGCCCGAATTAAAAGTTTCCTTTCAGTATGATAAGCTTCAAAGTAATACATGCATTAATACCAGTCCCATGTGGATTTAGCTTGTCGCTTTACGATCATTTTGGCTATTCATTCTGTCTCCGAAGCAAGAACCATATCAAAATTATTAATAAAAAGAAGTAATATAAAAAAAAATTTAAATCATTTCCTACTTTTTTTTCAATATATTGCAGAAAAGTCCTGTACAAATAAAGTTGAAATTTTCCTCTTATATGTGGCGCCATCTATTATTAGTTCAAGCAACTTAAATCTAAAAAAAAACTAAAATTAATGAATTAAATTTAATGAATGAATTAATATTTGAAAAAACTGTATTAACATCCAGTATCATACACTACAAGTACAAAAAAAATGTATTTGAACTTGAATGGATGAATAAGAAGCATTTTATGAACGATTGAAAATTTGAACAAGATATATATAGGGAGAGTGTGAACTAATAGTAGGAATTGAAAAATAAATTAATATTCATTGAATCTGTACATAGTTTCAAATACTTAGGATCAGAAATTAATTGTCAAAATAATATCTTACCTGAAATAAAAAACAGAATTGTGTCTGCCAATAATGCCTTTTTTTTTTTTTTTTTTTTTTTGGATCTGTTTAAATCGCAATTCATAAGCAGAAAAACTAAATTCTTGTTATATAAAACCCTTTTTAGATATATTTTGGTCTATGGCTCTGAAACTTGGAGTTTGGCAAGATCTGATAAGACCCATTTGGACATATTTGAGCGGAAGAATTTAAGGGCTGTTCTTGGAGGTGTTACGGAAAGTGATTGTTGGAGAAAACCGTACAACGCATACATTTATAAATGCTTTAAAGATTCAGATATTATAAAATTTATTAAGATCCATAGATTAAACTGGAATGCTCATGTATTTAGAATGAATGATTTAATTCAAAAAATAAAAAGACCCGTTTTGGACAAAGAGGAAGAGGGCGAACCCTCGTTGCGATGGATAGATGCAGTTGAGAAGGATTTTGCTGTACTAAAGATTAGGAATCGGAGGATCCTTGTCACCCAGAGGAGTGCATGAAAATCTCTTCAAAGGAAAGCCTTGGCCCACTCTGGGCTGTCGTGCTATTGATGATGATGAAAATAATATTAAATAAATTTTGAAAAAAATAGCTACTTAATATTTCATTTATTTATAGTTTTTCTCGTCGTAATTGTTCAATTTTCAGAAAAACTAGGTCATGTCATTTGCATGATAATGCCGACTGTATTTCCGTCTATGATAAATTAATGCATCCGCTGTGTGATAACGTTAAGCATAAAAGATAGCGGTTAGCTTGGATTCAAGGTCAAATTAACAGCCTTGAAGGGTCTGCATCCAAGGAAGATACTTTTGGTTATAGGAAAGGATATGAAAGTAATAGTTCATTTTAACTATAACCTATGAAGTTTGCTGTCAGCAGCTAAGAAGTTTAAAAAATTTTTGTAGGTAGAAAACCCTCATTGATACACCAAAAAGAAATGATTCTGCGCCAATGTAAATGCTAAATCCCCGCTACAAAAGAGAGTCGATTTTACTCTATAGTCAGTCTCTTTAGAAGCTTGCAAAATCCTTTTGTAAGACTTGAGCTTAACTTCAACAAAAGAGGTTGAAATAAAGCTAGATTTTTAAGACAAAGCAAATTTTATATTAATAGAAAGCTTCGAAAAGCTAATGGGAAGATGTCTTTGTAAAGAAGATTATGTTGATGATTAAACAAATGCATTTTTGGCTAAGTTTCTAGTCTTATTTCTGTAGTAAAAATGGACAAATGGACAAATTTTCGTTATAATCTGTACAAGCCAGAAAATTTATATGGACAAAAAATTTATACTATCAAAATATATTCATTCAAACAGAAAACGATAAATTTCCATGGTAGCCACAGATTAAACAATGATTCTTCATAAAAGAACTTTACTGAATTAAAAGTATTCTTTTGATATATAAGGTTTAAAGTAATATGTATTAAAGTCAGTCTCTTACGTATTTAGTTTGTCGCTACAATAATTTTGTGCTCACTAGGCCAAATTAGACTGGAACCTACGGTTTAAAGTGAATTCCGAACCACTCACAAACATCCAAGCCACAGAACTTCACATTCGAACTTGGCCAAGCACCAAATGCCAGAGCAGTAGCCATTTGGTCCTCAGGCCGTCATCTTATATGGCAATTCCGTCAAATAAATTTGTTAGAGACATATTAAATGTTATCAAAAGACCTTATTATCAAGACTTGCTTGACTTTTGATATCAATCATTCATATACATTGCGTTGTAAATGTGTGGATTCATCGTCATCATCATCAGTGGCGCAACAGCCCCATGAAAGGCCAAGTCCGTCTGCCTACTGCCAGATTTCGAGACAGAAGATGTTTTCTTTATACGGGGCAGGGTTGTCAACACTACGTTCTAACGTCAGATTAGACTGGGACCTACTGTTTAAAGTGGATTCCGAACCGCTACAAACATCCATGGCACTCGAAACCTGTGTCACCGAGCGCCACGGCGCTAGTCACTCTGTCATCGAACCCCAAATTTATGGATTAGTATTAAAAAAAATATCTATGTATTTCCCAACAGGAAAATATTTTCAGTTCCCAGTCGGAAGCAGCAAATTAAATTAATAAAAACAGCAAATTAATTGAATTAAATTAATTATTCGTATTCAAAACGGAAGCCAAGCAAAGAGTACGGCAACTTGTCACCACATTTGAAAATTCAAAGCTTATTATTTTTTACAAAAATTTCCAATGTATGACATTTTGTGCGAACCTTCTAGTTACTGTAAATGGGTTGGAATATTTTTAGTGGCACACTTTACCAATAAAAATAATCTGCAGAATATCTTCCATTTCAAGTTTTTTCAAAATGATATTCAACAACTTAATCAAATATGTTTCACATTTATATAAGCTTTTAATTTATTTGTTAAATTATATATTTTCATTAAATTTAGTTGATGTCAAAATAAACATACTATTGCCTTCAAATGGTATTCTATACGATATTTCTAGATATAATCGTATTGCATAGTATTTGATGACAGTAACAATAGAGAAATTCTTTTGATTTTGAAGCATTTCTGCATAGTATTTTGTTTATTTATTGAAGTGTGTGTTGCCACTATTGTATTTCAAATCTTCTCAAGTTAAAAACTTCATAATCTAATACCATTGGAATTTGAGACTCAAATAACTAAAACATTTAAGATGTAAACTGAGCAACTTTTTCGGTGATAACTAGATATGTTTAAATAACATATTGCTATAATATGATATTTAAGCAATTATATCTGTAGTCTAACAAAAGGCGTTTATATAAAATCATAAATCTGTAGAAAATTCCATGGTATTATTTAAATGAAATTTTTAATAAAAAAATAACGCTTTGTAAAATTAATTTTCTTGGTTTTAAGGTATAAATGTTAATACAGTCATTAATTCACTTTTTAAAAAATTATTTACTATTTATTAGCTTACAAACGAATAATCGACATATTGTTGGTTATTACAAATTGTTACAATGCTTGTACAATTCAAAATAAATGAATGTTATAAAATAATCTAAGAATGTTATAAAAGAATCTAATAAATTATCTAAGAATGTTATAAAATAGCAAAATTAAACATTAACTTCAGTTATAAAAACCCTTTATTTCCATAAGGCACATAATTTATACACTAAGTAGATAAAATATGAACTATAACTTAATAAAAATATTTTAAATATAAAAATTTATCATTCAATTTCTTTTAAAAACGAAATTAAAATAATTTGCCTTAAAAAATATTCCGTTCGTTAAATCAGAATAAACTGCATGAAATAAATTAACTACGATTACAATTAATTAATAATAAAGAATTAATTAATTTATAATTCAATTGTTAATGTAACAATAATGTAATGTACAATTGTTAAATATTTTAAATATAAAAATTTATTACTCTAATTTCTTTAAAAATGAAATTAAATCATTTGTATTAAAAAATATTACTCTCCTATTTAAGATTAATAAAAGTTAGGGCTTTCACTTACACTTAATTCACTTTAAAACCAACACTGCTGGACAGCACAAAAATATTACTTTCGTTAAATTAGAATAAACTGTATAAAATTAATTAACTACGATTAAGATTAATTAATAATATCGAGTCAATTAATTTACGATTCAATTTTGTTAATGTAACAATAATTTAAGAAATATTTTAAATATAAAAATTTATTATTCTTATTTCTTTTAAATACGAAAGTAAAATCGTTTGTATTTAAAAAAAATATTACGTTTGTTAAATCAAAATCAATAGCATAAAATTATTTAACTACGATTACGATTAATTAATAATAAAGATTCAATTGTTTATGTAACAAAAATTTTAGAAATATTTTAAATATAAACATTTATTATTCAAATTTCTTTTAAAAACGAAATTAAAATTATTGTATTAAAAAAAATGTTATGTTCGTTACATCAGAGTAAACTGCATACATTTTACAATGAAGGAGTTAGTGGCCGCTACGCGGCCAAGGATCTCCGTATTAATCTACAATAAGAGTAAACTGCATAAAATTAATCAACTACGATTACGATTAATTAATAATAAAGAATCAATTAATTTACGATTAAATTGTTTATTCAACAATAATTTAAGAAATATTTTAAACATAAAAATTTATTATTCAAATTTCTTTTAAAAACGAAATTAAAATCGTTTGTATTAAAAATATGACGTTCGTTAAATCTGCACATATCGCATAAAATTAATTAAATACGATTACAATTAATTCATATAAACGAATCGATTAGTTTAAGATTCAATTGTTTATGTAATTCAACATAAAATTAAATTAACATTAAATCAAGATTTATATTTTAATTTCATCAAAATTAATATTTAAATTAAAATGTAATTGTTTTTAAAGATAAATATTTTTTCTAATTTTTTTTATTTTATTTCTTATCGTATCATAAACCGTATTTCTTCAGAATTTGTCAAAAATTCTTTCAAGAATAAAATCTATAAAACTAAATCTTAATTAATCACCAAGAACAAATAAAAAATTAGTAATAATTTCTGAGCGTTATATTATTCTCTCTCTATGTTGTATCTTTTTTTTCTTTTCGAAACTAAATAGTAATTAAATTATGTTTTCACTATGATAAAGAGAAAAAAAATTGAGCTTCAGAAACTTCTTAATTATTTTTTTAAAATTTTCTTAAGTAACTTAGTGTCTTTTAAAAGAATTAGAGAGAATCTTAATAAAATATGATGTAGCATCCTAATGATTTATTCTTTTGATTCCCAATCTTTATTCCGATAAACTATCTGATTTAAATACTTCAAAATCAGATTTTCCTTTCAAAACTTTTAATTCATCGAACAAAGTTTTATCAGATCTGATACATAACGACTTCGTTATCTTTTAAAAGATCAAAGCTAAAATATTTATTCCCTCATTAATCTGACACGAAAAGGGACTTCATTTGATTGTAAAAAGCCATCCAAACTAAACAGTTAAAGAAATAAAGTGTTGCCATTCATCAAAGCTGAAGTATCCGAAATAGCGTTTAAACGATGCCCAAATGAAAACGATAAAAAGTAATAGATGGTGGCAACCGAAAAAGACGAGTCAATTTAGGAAACTCTTTCCTGTTTTGAAAAGAACCTTTTATTCTGTTCTTTTTTGGATATTTAATATGCCATTTCCTAATCAAACAGCATTAAAAATGGCAAGATAGGACGTAGACAATAATGAAAGAGGATATCGCTTTGAAGTATAAAAGGGTTAATGTCTTTATTTCCATACATCTATCTTTTAAATTTTTTCCTCCGATTTCTAAAGTTATTTTTATCTTTTAAGTTGAAGGCGATATTTTAAAAAAAAAAACTAAATTTAGCTTCCTTTTAATGGCTTCGAAGAAGTTTTTTCCCCCTTCATTTTTGGATCGATATTCTCTTTTTTTTAAAAATTTTTTTGTAAAGGAATTCGATTATATATTTCATTCAATGATTAGTTTAAAAAATACCATATTTATATATATTTTAAAATTTTTAAAGAAACTCTGAATTTAATAATTAGTTTCGTTATTATCATGTGTGAACATGAAGTTGTCCTGGTTGGAGGTCCGTGACGTTATCCGAAAATGAGGGTCAAGCAAATGAAACTCCATTCCAAATTTTGGCAGAAAATGATACTTTGGGCCCCTTCACTCTTGAAATGCTTTCTGAATAACGTTAGTCTTATGGAATTTTCTGAAGAATTTGTTTGAAATGTTTTGTAGTATAGTTTTGAAACACATTTGTATATCCAATAGCTATAAGTACTCGTAGTGCGTTGATCAATTCCTTCTTCCCATTTATCGCTTTTGGTGTTTTCCCATTCTTATGGAGCTGTATAGCTGCTTGTATTTGGAATACTTCATTCTTCATTTACGACTAATATTTCGAAATTTTGATATATTCTTTTGGCCATTGAATGTGATAACGTTTCTTATAGAATTTGGAATACTTCTTTTTTTCATTTACAACTACATTTATCTAACTTTTGTATATTCTTTTTAAAGATTCTTGAACAATTCCTTCTTCATGAAGTTCTTGATTCAGCGTTGCTATATCCATGTGGCTATTGAATTTGGCCATCCTTGTAGTATTGCAATTAATTGATTCATATATCTCGAGCATTATTAAACATAGGCATATTCTTGAGTTTATTCACCAGTTCTCGAATGTTCACACATGATAAGTTGAAATTTGCAGAGCTGACGTCAGAATTTTTTTTTTTTTAAATTTTGATAAAATAATTTTATACATGCTTTATAAGGATAATTTTAATTTAATACGAAATACAGTATTAAAATTATTTAATAATATTTATACAACAAATAAACCATAATTAAATAATAAAATAATAAAGTTATTATTTAATAGTATTCATAAAATAAATAAATATATTTTAAAAAAAAGAGAGAGTAATTTTTTTCCTCTGATTTCTAAAGTTATTTTTATCTTTTCAGTCGAAGTTGATATTTTAAAAAGACTAAATTTAGCTTCTTTTTAATGACTTGGAAAAAGTTTTTTTTTCTTTCTTTCTTTATTTTTGGATCGATATTCTGTTTTTTTTTTTTTTTTTTTAATTCTTTTTGTTAAGAAATTCGACTATATATTTCATTAAATGATTAGTTTTAAAAAAATGCCATATTTATATAGGTTTTTAAAAAAGTTCTGAGTTTAATAATTTGTTTCGTTTTTTGATTCTTATTCGTTCTTGATAAAATATATATCAAACATCAATATCAAACAACTAAAGAAGCTATCATGTTTTTATTTGAACACATTATTAAATAAAATTTTTGAATTTGAACACATTATTAAGTATATTTTTTTATTTACAAAAACATATCCATCAGCAAATCTGAATCATTTTTATACTATTCATTAATTAAATTAATTAATCAATCTTTGATAAAATAATTTTATACGTGTTTTATAAGGATAATTTTAATTTAACTCGTAATTCAGTAGAATTCATAAAAAGCAAAAAAAAAGTAGTTTTAGTGAAGTTTTTTTGTGTGTTCTTCGTAAAAAAGAAGTATAACAACTAAAGAAAAACAACAAAAGAAATATAACAACTATATGAAACAAATAAAGAAATTATGATGTTTTCATTTTGCCATATAATTAAATAGAATGTTATCTCATTTATTTAGAAAAACATTTCCATGAATTTTTTTATAAATGCGAATAATTTTTATGCAATTCACTAATTAACTTAAATAAGTTAAACAAAATTCTTTAAAGGTAATTAATGAAAACATTGCATCAATTTCATTATTAATTATAAATTTATCTTTTAAATATATTTTTATATAAAAGTAAAGAATTTTTAATGATTGTATATTTATAACATGTTATATGTTTTTATGCATGTTTTTGCATATTATATATTATTATGTGCAATATTCACAAATGTATTTGTCTTGTGATGTCCTTTTATGTTTTGTGATGTCTCTGTGTGTTGTTTTTTGTCTGTGTTTGTCTGTTTTTGTCTTATATGTTATTGTAGTCAATGAAGAAGAATATTTGAAAATATAAATGTGTATAGCACACCATGAAATTTCTGCAAATTTTAGGATTAATTTAAATTTTACGATAATTATTCAAATAAAATTCTGAAAACATTACTATAACGAAAAAAAAAAAAAGATTTTTGATTATCTTTAAAAAATAAATTTTTAAAATTTAAACTACAAAAGTTTTTGCTTATTAATATTATAATTTTTTATTTTTTATCAAAATAGATAGGCTTGGATTATAAGTTATAAAACAGTTTAATCTATAGAAAAATATGAAAAAATTTCAGTTTAGTGGAATGACATATTACATTTATACGAAACGTCATTCATTTTTTTTTTTTAAATTATTATTTTACTATGAGGATATATCTAGTTTTTTTTTTACTTAAATCCAATAAATATACTTCATAGTTCTTAATTTTATATTTATACCTTCATAGTTATTTAAATAATAAATTTAATTAAATGCCAGTATTTAAAAAAATTAATTAATAAATAGTGCCAGCCTTTAAAAAAAAAAAAAAAAAAAAAACCTGGATTCCTATTATACCAATAGTGTTAAATTATCATATTTGGTAAAACATGTAGTTAATGTAGCAATTTAGGGTGGAGTTTCAATGCACAGCCGTTTTTGTTATAAACACGAGAACGTATGTTCAAAAAACGAGGATACTCGATGGCGTTTGGGATGTTCAACATCTTGCCACGTGAGTCGGAGTACCTGGTAGGAGTTTTCCCGATTTTCTCCCATACGACACCAAATGCTGGGTAGTTCCCCCTAAAAGCCTCCCGGAAGACATTTCTCTCCTTCTTCAGCGATACGGAGCCAATTCAAACACAAAACAAAACAAAAAAAAAAGTGTAAACAGTTAACATTTAAAAAAATTTAAATTATCATTTATTGCAAAATTTAATGATATCAATTAAGATACTTAATTAATTCTCCCTATACATTATTTATGATATTAATTTATAAATCTATTGATTAATGATAATTAAAAAACTGATAATTATAAATCTATTAATTAATAAATTTATTAATGATATTAATTTATGAATTTATAAATCAGTTTAAAAATTCTTAATTCATAACATAAATTTATGTTAAGATTAAATTTTAAATTTTATTTTTGAAAAATAAAACTTTTAACTTAAATCAGAAATTCATGGTGTGAGACTGTTTGTGGCTTATATGTTTGATGAGTGAATGTTTTCAAGCAAAACTATTGGCGTCGAATGAGCGGGTTATGAAACAGAGATGCTAGAATAGGAGTAGGAGAGCTTTACCTTTTTCAAATGAATTATAATACTCACAAATAAAACAAAATAAAAGTTGAGCAAATGAGGAAATTTTTCGTAGACATCCAACAAGGCACATGTATTATAAAAGTTAAGCACAAAATTTTGATATCCGATAACACCCAATTGATTATTAATCTCTCACTTCGACTGATTTTGTAACGGATTCAGCGTTAATCAGGATGTATCAGTTGGAAGGGAGAAAGGGGCAGGTTTTTGCACTTCATTGAAAAGGATATTGGAATAATGGGTTTTCGGAATAATTAATTATTCCGCATTTGTATTTCATATTTGAAATTAAATCAAAAAAATTAAATCATGTATTCAGACTGTTTATGTGAAACATTTCTACCAAATGTCCATGTTTTCACAATTGTGTAACTAGTCCCAGTTGAGAGCGAGCATTGTAACTCATCTTCATACAGAAATTTAAGTGCACAGCTACAGAAACATAAAAAAAAAACCTACTTATGAAATTATGTCCAGATTTGAAACATTTGACTGGACGTATGCTCAAGGGCTCCGGTCAATTTTGGAAGGTGTTAAATCCTTTGATACGCACCCTAAAACCGATACTAAGCCGAGAAGTAATTTTACTCACTTGAAAGGTAGCAAACGAAATCATTTTTTATTTCTAATTAAACTGCAACAAACTGGTTTGGTGTACGGTGCTCGAAACGTTTCCACACTAATGTGATCTCAAATTGTTGTTCTAATGCAGCTGGTAATACGGAGACGCACCTCTGCTACTCATTTAGCACTACATAGGGGGCACGTGTAGTTTGAAGATATGCTACGGACGCGAGTAACACTACCCCCCACAACGCTCTATCATCCTATTAGACCGGGTCCTACGGTTTAAAGTGGATTTCGAACCCCTACAAACAAATGACAATAGATTATTTAAAACAAACAAATATAAAGTATAATTAAAAAAAAAAAGAACACATTCACATGAACTTTAAAAGCTTAAACCGGCACCTATACCATTGGAGATAACTTTTATTATCTTTAACTTTTTCACCTTAATTGACGCTATTGAATCAGAATATATATACTTAATTGTGATTGAAAATAAAATGACTTAAATTTAAAATATATGACAAGAAAAGTTAATAAAATGTTGTAAAATAATAGAAAAAAACTTTTAAAAATATAAAATATTTTTAAATTTAAAAACTCGACACAATTATGTACTAATTGGCATACCATAAACATATAAAATATAGTACAAAACACGATGAATAATTTCCCTGGGAAAAAAGTCATCTCAGAGTCAATAAAAATATTTAGAACATTCTAAAGATGATTAAAAAAAAAATTATACAAGATGGCGCCAGGCACAAAATAAGGTTTTTTTTTTGCTTAGTTAAAAAATAATTAAATATTTTTTCAAGGTTTTCGACTAAACACCAAATAAAGATTAATTTCTATCATGCGATATATTAAATGAATATTAATTGATATTTAATGTATGTATATATAAATGAGTGATATATTAATTTAGATTTTTAAGTTATACATACACTCTTCCACTTAGATATAAAGACAGTGCAATTAATATGTAGCTATAAGTACATATATAATAATATAAATATAAGATAAATATGCAGTTGATATTTTAACATTGCATTACAAAGCTCCGTGGAGCTATTCTGAGTATGTAATTCGTTAAATGTATTTCATAATTTGACAACAAACAAAACCAGTTAATTTTAATGCGATACACGAACACCAAAAGGTAAAAGCTTCTTCGTGTATGACTGAGCGACGGTGCAAATGTGACAGAGTGTGAATGCTTCCAATGTGCTGTCCCTCTATGTTCATCCGGCCTGGCCGGGACACTGTGCAATATTACTGGACGATTTCGTCCTATAGAACGTTAATTACTCATGTGACAAGCAGTTTCTTTCCGATTATTTATGTCTCTGAACTCAGATGAACAGGTGAATGCGGTGGCGGGATTCCTAGACGATTCTCCCAAACGTGAGTATACCCACATTTCTTCTTTCTTTCTTTCTTTTTATTACAATGTCGTTTATTATATACAGGGTGATTATACTTCATACTTTCAAAAAGCTCTAAGAAAAGAACCACTCGTCACAATGAGTTCAAATTTGAACTGAAGACACTTGAAGAAGGGGGAAACGGTACGGCGGATAAAAAAATAGCAAAGGATTATTAATAGATGGCTCTGTAAGCGGCCTAAAGAACGTGCATTCGGCTATCAGTGATATTTTGAATCGAAATGACAACGTATTTGGTATGAGTTGCACATTAAACCAACTACGGTGTTCAATGTGCTAGATTGTTTCTGTTTTTGGACGGAAAAAATGACTTCCAAGTCATTCAACAGTTGTGACACTGCGTGGAAAGCCCATCCACCACGGCAAGATCATACTATATTGGATGGGAAATGTCGGTGGACCTTTTTTTGATGCCTTACCATTTCTCTCTTCTTCAAGTATCTTCAGTTCAAATTTGTACTCATTGTGACGAGTGTTTCTTTTTTTTTTCACAGCATTTTGAAATTAGGACTTTAATTATAATCACCCTATATATATATATGTTTTATTTTACTTTGGGATACTTTTTTCACACAACGCAATCCAAAAACACGTTCAAAGTTAATAGGAAGTGTCTCAATTTGAGAAGATGTTTTTATAATGTAACAAAATGAAGTTATGTATTATTTAAAAGAATATTAACCTACAAATGCACGCCGTAGATATGCTGTTTTACTGTGTTTTATAGTATTATGTGTACTAACGCAATTAAATTTTCTGATAAACTAAATATTTTTTACCCTGTGTGTTGACATTTATGCTTGCTTTGTTATTGTCTAAACTTTGTGTTATTATTATTATTAAATTATGTTATATGCACGTGTTTGTCATTGATCATCTCCTAAACAGATCCAATTTTGTTGAAATTTTTTTGTGTGAGTAAGTCCCTGGATGGTTTAGATTCACAATTGGACCGGGTAGATGGCGCTGAAATCGGGTTTTTCTATACGTGTGATTGTCACTGAACTCTTCCTGAATAGCTGAGTCGATTTTGATGAATGTTTTGGTGTGTATTTGAGTGGGTCCCTGGATAATTCAGATTCACAATTGAACCCTGTAGGTTTCGCTGTTCAGATTCCAGGAGTTTTTTTAGCTTTCAGGGCAGAACAACGTCTGCCGGGTCCTCTAGCATATATATCGTTAAAATTCTCGTTATACTGAAAGCAGGAGGCCCGTGATAGGACATGAGGAACGTCTTCTGTCAGTTAGAGGCATCTGATTGGACAACAGGAAAAATCTTCTGCCATCCCATGATCCCCTGCTGAAACATCGCATTTACCGCATTGTTAAACAATTGTTCAATTTAGCAAATCTGTTAATAAAAATAAATCTTCCGTAACTATTTCTTACATTTAAGCTAAATATTAGAAATCCAAGAAATATTTAAAATTTTCCAATTCTCGTAGCAAATTTCATCTTTAACGTTATTTTTAACAACCTTTTTTCCATATCTACGACAATTCTCACATTCTAACTGCGAATCATGCCACCTGCCATAGCTCACGAAATTGTGTCCTTTTCACTGCAATTTTAACTAGACTTTAGAAACAACAAATTCCAACTTTCAGAAAACGAAATGCGGTCTGTCAGAAGCTTCTTCTAGTGGGTATGCTTCTTTTCCGTGACTTCATTTTTAAGTCCCCGCATTCTCTACTGCTCCTTTTAATTTATGCGTAGAAATTAACGCACGCGAGAGAACACATCTGCAGCGCTCTGGGATTTACGCATCCATCAAAAAGCTCCTTTGAAAAATCCAAACAAAAGTTTCAAGAGGATTATGGGTACTTAATGAACAAACGAGGGGGGAGGATTGTGTTTGATTTGCTAAAGAGGCTTTCAAATGGAGAGAGGGGAGTGGAAAAATGTCAGAAAAGTATTTTCAAGACTTTTCTCTTTAAAATTGGGCTTTGTTTATGCTGTACATTGTTTGAGAATTGTCTGGAGAGCATTTCGGTCGATGAATAATAAATCTCCTGAAAGGTAGTTTCTACTAACTTCTTCTAGTCAACTAACAGGTAGTTTCTAACAACTTCTTTTATATCATCTAAATATTTTGCTGTATTTTAAAATATTGCAAATAAAAATTACGTATAGTATAAGGCGTGTTGCAGCTTAAAATCCGCTGGCGGCTTTGTTGTAGACACTGTTTCAAAAAGCGAGGATGACTCAAAGGCATTTGTGATGTTTAGCATCTTGCCTCGTGAGTCGGACAACCTGGTAGGAGTTTTCTCCCATACGATACGCAAATGCGGGGGTAGTTTTAACCTAAAAGTCCTCCCAGAAGACAGACCGGAACCTACAGTTTAAAGAGGCATTCCAAGCCTTCACAAACATCCATGCCACAGCCGAGATTCGAATCTGAAGACTATTATACCAAAGACCAGAACCCCAGCCACTTGACGCAAGGCCGCCTCTGATTTCATGTTAGAAAGGTCTTCTGCCATCCCATGATCCCCTTCTGAACCATCACATTTACCACACTGTAAATAACTGTAATTTAAGAAATCTGTTTATAAAAATAAAATTTTCGTAATATTTCTTACATTTAAGCTAAATGTTCTCTCATGTGAGTTATATAGCATATATATATATATCGGCGGAAGAAACGTGATTGGTCGTGAGGAAACGTCTTCTTTCAATTAGAGGCATCTGACTGGATGTCAGAAAGGTCTTCTGCCGTCCCATGATCCCCTGCTGAAACATCACATTTGCGCGTTGTTACATAACTACAATTCAAGAAATCGCTTTATAAAAATAAATATTCTCATTGCAAATTTCGTCTTCAGAATTATCATTTAACAAATTTTCTCCA
This sequence comes from Caerostris darwini, assembly GCA_021605075.1. NCBI lineage: Eukaryota > Metazoa > Arthropoda > Arachnida > Araneae > Araneidae > Caerostris > Caerostris darwini. The sequence goes on from BPLQ01004307.1 coordinate 162,117, forward strand.
CAACTACGACAATTCGCAAATTCTAACTGCGAATCATGCCACCTGCCATAGCTCACGATTTTAACTGTCCAAGACTTAGAAACAACAAATTCCAACTTGTCAGAAGCTTCTTTTTGTGCTCCATTTTTAAGTCCAAGTATTTCTCTGCTGCTGCTTTTAATTTATGCGGGAAAATGAACGCACGCGAGAGAAGACAACTGCAGCGCTCTGGGATTGACGCATCCATCAAAAATCTCCTTTGAAAAATCCAAACAAAAGTTTTAAAGAGGATTAAGGTACTTAATGAACTAACGTATTGTGTTTGATTTGCTAAAGAAGCTTTCAAATTGTTTGAGAAGGGTTGGGAAAATGACAGAAAAGTATTTTCGAGACTTTTCTCTTTAAAATTTAATTTATGCTGCAGTACATAGTTTGAGAATTGTCTTGAGAGCACGTTGATGAATAGTAAATCTCCTGAAAGGTTATTCATGTTTTAAACCGATGGTTGACGGAGATTATTTGTTCTATCACGACCTGTTCAGGAGGGGAGGACTCTGTTATTTACCCAATGCAACTCGGGAAATCTATATTTTTTATACTAAAAAATAGGAAGATGAGAAAAATTGTGTTCTTTTATATCATCTAAAAATCTGACTTCGTTTTAAAACTTGTTTTTTTCTACTACAATTGGCAAAATCTTATGCCATAGGCAAGGACTGCACTACTGTTATTCATTTAGCATTACCTAGGGGGCACGTGTAGCTTGAAGATATACTACGGTCGCGGAGTAACAGCACCCCCACAACGTTCTACGATCTTATTAGACAGAGTCCTACGGTTTAAAGTGGATTTTGACCCACTACAAACATCCACTATACAGCCGAATTGGCAACCTCTAGCCAACCACTCGGCCATGAGGCCCTATATGCCTATATATTTATAATGGATGCCAATTAACAAATTGTTAAATCTGACAATTGTTAACAATCTAACAAATTGTGAATCAACAATTTAACATATCTGTTTATAAAAATAAATATTCCGTAGCTATTTCTTATATTTAACCTAAATGTTAGAAATTGAAGAAATATTTAAAATCCTCCAATTCTCATAGCAAATTTAATTTTTAACGTTATCATTTAGCAATTTTTTCCACATCTATGACAAGTCACACATTCTTAACTGCGAATCATGCCACCTGCCATAGTTCACGACATTTTTCATTCTCAATGCGATCTTGCGATATATATATATATATCGGCGGAAGGCACGTGATTGGTCGTGAGGAAACGTCTTCTGTCAGTTAAAGGCATCTGATTGGATGAAACTAAGGTCTTCTGCCATCCCATGTTCCCCTGCTGAAATATCACATTTGCGCGTTCTTAAATAACTACGCATAAGGAATCTGTTTATAAAAATAAATATTTCTTACAGTTAAATTAAATGTTAAAGATGAAGAAATACTTAAAATAGCAATAGCAAAGTTCATGTTCAACGTTATCTTTTAACAAATTTTTTTCCCGCATCTACGACAATTCACAAATTTCTAACTGCGAATCCTGCCACCTGCCATTGCTCACGAAATTCTTTCTTTTTCACTGCCATTTTAACTGTCCAAGACTTTAGAAACAATAAATTCCAACTTTTAGGAAACGAAATGCGTCTGTCAGAAGACTCTTCTTGTTCGTATGCTTCATTTTCCGTGACTTTATTTTTAAGTCCCCGCATTCTCTTTTATGCTGCTTTTAATTTATGCGTGAAAATGAAAGCACGCGAGACAAGACAACTGCAGCGCTCTCCGATTTACGCATCCATCAAAAAGCTCCTTTGCAAAATCCAAACAAAAGTTTTAAAGAGGATTATGGGCACTTAATGAACAAACGAAGAGGCGGGAGGGGGGAAGGAGGGAGAAATTGTGCTTGATTTCCTAAAAAAAACTTTCAACTTGTTTGAGGGGAGTGGAAAAATGACAGAAAAGATTGCAAAGATAAACAAGATTGGAAAGATAATATTAGAGACATATCAAATAAAATGTAAAAATATCTCCCCTTTTGGCCTAAGAATCTGCTAAGGTTGCAGATGTGCCTGCATTTTTTTTAAAAGTTATTCATAAATTCATGCGCATATCGACTCTTAGATCATACTGTCATCATCATCATCATCATCATCATCAGTGACGCAGCAGCCCCATGGTGGACCCAGGCCGTCTGGCTGATGTCAGATTTCTAGACAGTAGATGTTGTCATCTTACGGTGTATTGTTGTATGTCCTAGGACCAGCGCTCTACAGTTATATTACCGGGAATACGGTTTAAAGTGAATTCCGAACCACTCCAAAAACTAGGCACCGCTGGGACTCGAACCCGAATCCTGTCAGAATGATAGTCGCTCTGCCATCAGGTCCCAAATCATACTGTCGTAATAAAAAATAAACAATGAAAACGCATCAAAATAAGAACTTTTATTATGATAAAAGTGTTAAAAGGGAACACGATGCTATTACTAGTAAGGCAGTGAATCACTACATTTGTAATGAAGGTACTTTGTACCATTTAATGAGAAAACACATTTTATTATGTTCATTTATGACTGTGCTTTGTGTAATGTAATAATTTTAATGACGCATGCGTCGTGCTTAGTGGAGGAAGGCACCACCTCCTCCGTGCTGCCCGTGAGGCCGGACGACTGGAAGGAGGAGCACGTGCCCAAGATACGACACGAGGGACACTCTTCCTCCAAGAAGGACAACAAGAAGGACGAGGAGGAGCCCAAGGAAGGTGAGTATTGGCTGTACTGGTACTCTGATTCGCTCAGCCTTTTAACACAGGTGGTGTTTCGGCATCATCTAATCGTTACGCTTTAAACCATAGAATACTAATGAAATAGGCGTTGCCGATTTGAAATCAATATACTCGCCACACATAGCATCTCTAATCAGAATATACAGTGCTCTCCAGATGCGGTAGAACGGTCGTAAGGATTCTTGCTGAGAATCTTCATTTCACACACTAAAGGTTCGTTCCCACCGAGGCGTGAAGCTTTGAAGATTCACGCGGCTGGCGAGAAAATGTTTTCGACCTCTTCACAGCGAAACGTCAGAAATAGCATTACGTCTAGTGAAGTTCCGCTTCGAGTTGAAAGTGGATCAACTCGAAGCGGTGCATTTCAAACCGGTTTCAGGCGAACGTGGTGAGGCTAGGGATTGGTCGACGCTTCACGCTTAAACGCCTATCACCTCGGTGGGAACGAGCCTTAACGCAGCGACAATAGGATTTCAGATGATAAGAACGCGAAACTAGCGGATATGCATTTGACGTACAGGACTGCAAGGTGCTAGCAGCACATTGCTTGTATACACAACGATATCCGATGAGTTATTGGCAACCTTGACTTTTTCGGACCAGCTTTTAACTGAGAATCAGCCATGAATCGTGCTAATAATATCAATTTCGGACATAGAGGACGTTGCACTACATTCGGATGCAGGACAATTCAAGTTCGAGTACGCAGACTATAGTGCGCCGTGTCACGAGGTCCCAGTGCAGCGTCTGCATTTAAAATTCAGATTAAGTACTATTGACCATATTATTTTTATTGACGTACAATGTTTAGTAAGACGTATATTCCTTTGCGCGGGGAGTTCTTCCATTTATTTGCTGTGTACACTGTCGCGTAGAGAAAGCATTACTAGTTCTGGGGCACTTTGCATGGCTAGGTCTACATTAGTGTGCGATACTTTAGAGCTCCGCACACACCATACCTGTTTAGTGTTGCGTGAATGGAAATCAAAATTCGCATGTTTTCGTTTGGGCTTCTTTCGGGAAAGCAGAATAACCGCTCGGTCTCTTGTCGGCTTTCTGTCACGCATCAAAGGATTTACGACGACCGAAAGGTTGAATGTTTATTCATAAGAGGAGATTAGGGGACTTGCTTTTCAAATTCAAACTGCAACACTCTTCAAAAAGGGAATATTCATCCAAATGTTTCAAATCTGGACGAAACTAATGACAAAAAACTCTTGTTTAGGTAGCTTCTATCACTTCTTTAAGTTCTGGTTATAAGTTTTGAAACATTCTACATTTTAGAAGTAATTGGAACATTTTTCAATCAAATATACATCAATAAAAAAAAAAAAAAAAAGAATTATTCTCAAAGTTGTTTTACATTGTGAAGTTTTGAAAGTTTTTTTTCTATTTGATATAGAGGTACAAACTTAAATATTAAGAAAGCAATAAAAAAAATCTGATTAAATGCTTAAATTAATTTATATCATGAAACTTGAGCAAAACGTTTAGCTCGTGTTTTGGCATTATATACAGAAAAAAGCATTACGCCTGTATTTTCATAATTAATATTCGGCTCTCCTTTCTTCCCAGAGCCCCAGGACTGCAAATCCGTGCGGCGGTCGGCGATGGAGAACCACAGACAAGACCCAGCCGCGGGCATCTACATCCCCGAGTGCACCCCGGACGGCAACTACGTGAGGGCGCAGTGCCACCGGTCGCCCCAGTTCTGCTGGTGCGTGCATCCCAGGTCGGGCAGCCCCATCAAGGGCACCACCACGCAGGGCTTCAAGCCCGACTGCGAGGCGGCCACCAGGAACGCCAAGAACTACAAAGGTGGGTGGCCTGCTCTTTGCTATTTTTGTGAATGATTTTTGCCGTATACAAATCGAATCCAATAAAAAAAAAAAGGAGACTTTATGTTAAATTCTTTCAAACTTTTTATCGGAATTACCAAAAGCATCATGGCTTTTGTTGAAATCCTTCAAACTTCTGATCGGAATTACCAAAAGCATCATGGCTTTTGTTGAAATCCTTCAAACTTCTGCTCGGAATTACCAAAAGCATGATGGCTTTTGTTGAAATCCTTCAAACTTCTGCTCGGAATTACCAAAAGCATGATGGCTTTTGTTGAAATCCTTCAAACTTCTGGTCGGAATTACCAAAAGCATGCTGCCTTTTGTTGAATTTCTCCAAACTTCTGATCGGAATTACCAAAAGCATGATGGCTTTTGTTGAAATCCTTCAAACTTCTGGTCGGAATTACCAAAAGCATGATGGCTTTTGTTGAAATCCTTCAAACTTCTGTTCGGAATTACCAAAAGCATGATGGCTTTTGTTGTGCTCGGAATTACCAAAAGCATGATGGCTTTTGTTGAAATCCTTCAAACTTCTGTTCGGAATTACCAAAAGCATGATGGCTTTTGTTGAAATCCTTCAAACTTCTGCTCGGAATTACCAAAAGCATGATGGCTTTTGTTGAATTTCTTCAAACTTTTGATTGTAATTATCAAAATCATGATGGCTTTTGTTGAAATCCTTCAAACTTCTGATCGGAATTACCAAAAGTATGATAGATTTTGTTAAATTTCATCAAATTTCTGGTTGGAATTATCAAAATCATGATGGCTTTTGTTGAAATCCTTCACACTTCGGATGGGAATTACCAAAATCATGAGGGCTTTTCGTAATGATGGCTTACCAAATGGCGCATGTTGGGATAAAATAATATAGAACGAAATGATTAAAGAGGTGGCTTTTACGTTATCAATTTGAAATAATCTTGGAGTTATCGATGAAATTTTGGATTGAATTTTCATTATAAATTTGGATTTTTTTTCCTAGAATTATTAAATTTTGTTATATTCCTGTCAGTATTGAATTGTATAGTGCTTGTGGGAATTCTGCACTTTAGGGTTCCGATTTCGTAAGTCACTTCTCCACGTCCAATGAAATCGTCAAAACCGTACTGTTTTGTAATCGCAGCTGCCATTTAGTTTGTTTAGAAGGGGATTTGCTGAAAACAGCAATGGAAAAAATCGCCAAATAAACAATCGGGACCCTAAAGTGCAAAACTCCCGTGGCTGTAAGTATTAGTACATACATATCTTGGGTTATTGAGCATTGGTATACTCCCATGTGTATATTCGTCCAGCAAAGTATCTTCACAAGTGACAAATTGAAATTCGCTAAAGGATTCAGTTTTTTTTATATTTCTGTTTAATCTCCATAAATTTTATTTAATCAATATTCTAATAATATTAACATCTAAAGACCAGATGATTGGTGAATTGTGCTCTATTGTAGAAAATTCTCAGACAACTATTTTGAGAGGTGCGAAATGAAAGGCTTGAAAATTTCTCGTTGGAGAAGTTATATATATATATATAACTTCTCCAAAGAGAAATTTTCAAGCCTTAATTTCGCCCATTATATATATATATATATATAATATAATATAATATAATATAATATAATTAATAATATGTAATTGAATAATAATATAATTCTTGTGTACGTGTGTTTGTCACTGAACTCCTCCTGGAACGATTTTGATGAAATTTTTTGTATGTGTTTAACGAAACGAGGAGAATGTTTTTATTATATCCCCTTCGTTTAAGTTGCAATCGCAATGAAAATTGTTAATAATATGCATTTCAGTATGGAAATAGGTTTGCTCTATCCACTTTATCGTTACTTGCTACCAGAGGATGCTGCAGCATATCACCTTATAGACCGCTCAAATGATATCTGAGAAAATTAGTATGCACATATGGAACATGAAAATATTCGCGATATGTAATTTTTTATAATGCATTTTTTTTTTGTTAGGACAACGTATGCCGGATTCTGTTAGTATATATATATATATAACAGAGAGCTTTGCATTAAAACAGAGAGCTTTGCATTAAAACAGAGAGCTTTACATTTACCTTCATATAATCAATCTATTTTAAAATCTTATTATCTTTACGGAGTGATTACACTTAAATTATTGCGGTAGTGTTGAGTGATAAGGGGGGGAAAATCTCTTCACTAATTTTTTTATAAATCTTTAATAATGGCGAGATATTTAACCCTAGCACTAAACTTGCAAGGACCGGATTGTAGCAGAAGATATCTTCTTCCTTGAATACTTATTTAAAAAAAAAGAAATTCCGTGCAACGGTCTAACACGAGCAGCTCGTGCGCCGAATGCATAAATAAAAGGCCGCGTGCCGGTGGAATTTTCTTGTTAATATTTTTGCTTCTTTTTTTTTTTCAATATGCGAAACGGGCTTTTATTTTCTTCCGTTTTCGCCAATCTCTACACTTAATCAGAAATCTGGCTTTCGTCGCCGGTGTGACGAGACGGGACTACATCCCCCCTACCCCCTACAACACCCCCCTTTTCTGCAACTTTATTCTATTTTTATTTTCTGGAGTAGATTTATTGTTCGAATCCTAATGCCCGTCGTGTGAGCAAATTTGATTTCGAGATAATTTTTCATTTATTATTCTTTTTGGTCTTTGCCATTATTATTTATTTTTTATTCTTTTTTTTCCTTGTGTGATATTTGTTGAAATTAGAGTTATGTATATATCTCAGCGGTTAATAAACCATGGGAGTTTCAGAAATGGAATTTGAGTGGGCTGTGATGTATATCGTTTCTTTACATATCCATTTTATTTAATATATATATATATAGATGTAATTCGTGTATTTACAGCAAGATTTTCAGATTTTAACATATTAAGACAAAGATCTAAAACAGAGAAAGATTTAAATCAGGGATTGCCAACCCACGCCCCGCCTTGTACATTTTTCTGGCCCATGATATTTATCACACTATTACAAAATATATTTATTTTATAATGGCCAAAGGAGTGAAAACCAATGTATTAAAAAAAATACGCTGTGTGTGCATCCCTCTATTAAAAAATGAACTGTCGAAATGATGAGAAAAAATGCACTTTGATTTTAAAATAATATTCTTGCGAATATAGGACAGATATTGCCTGCTTTATGGATGAGTTTGTAGTTATGAGTTCGCAGAATAATTAAATTATATTCTGCGAACTCATGATGCGTGCGCATCTTGGAAGATCTAATATAACAGGTTCTATGTTTCATTTTACGTGATTAGATACGCTGATTGTTGATATCAGAGCAAACCAGACTCTTAGTTGAAGTTGTTAGCGCTTTTGGTTCAACTTACACCTGCGAATCTTTTGTTTTCGAAAATGAAATGGACCCAACACAAAACATGCTCAAACATAACGCAGGCTCACCTGCAACACCCATTACGATGTACAAATACCCAAATGGAGATCGATTTGCAAAAGCTAAGTGAAAGAGTGGAGAAACAACTATCGCACTCGTAAAATAAATATTTTTGAATGATTTCATTTTTTTTTTTATTTCGTTTATATATATATGTCATTTTTATAAGGCTTCTTCTAAGGTTTTATATTTAATTTTTTTTTTCAAACAAGTCATAATGGCTTATTAAATAAGCCATTCTTAAAAATTTAATAAAAAATGGAAATGTAAAATATGAAAAATATTTTGACACTTAATTACTAGTGAAAAAATTTGGAAGGCCGTAATATTTTCCTACGTCAAGAATGAACTCAAATATAAAAAGTTGAAAAATGATGATGATGATGTTGAAGATTATTGGAGCTCACTGGCCTCGTCTGCGGTTATGGCAAACATAAAAAAATGAAAACATTTTCAATGTCCATATGTTGGAGGGAGTCGGTGAGAATTAAAAAAGTACAAAAATTCAAAAGTGAATTTAGGTAGAAGGTTACAGCAGAATATTCCTAGGTCTTTTAAAATTAGTTTGGTTTGGTTTGGTTGTTGCTCTACAGTCATCTTGTGCACACTTTAGGCTAAGCAGACTGGGACTTACAGTTTAACGTGATTAACAGTTTCACGTGCCATCCAACATCCATGCCACCGCTAGGATTCGAACCTGAAACCTGGGATACCTTTTAAAATTAGAGTGCGGTTCATAGTCATCGATCTCTTGAATGGCCAGATGTTGGTGGTTGTCAATAATATCGAAGTTATTTTTCCAGTACTTTTTGAGAGGTAGCAGGGAGATGGATCGTTGAATATCAGCGTTTCTCATGAGCCAGATGGCATTCGTTATTTGTCTAGTGAAAAGTGGAAGAACCACCAGAATTATTTATTATTTATAGTATTATATCTTATAAATCTGCAATTTACAATAACCATATATATAAAAAGTAATAATCAGATGTGCTAATAAAAATTACGAAGTTTTCTAGTGTGATGATTACATCCCATAAACATTCAAATCTTAATGAAGGGATAAAATATGTTATTTAATGTCGATGTTTGATTAATATTAGTTCTGCACTTAAGGTAAACTGCACTTTCAATTAAAAATTAGGTGGTTCTTTGAGTTGGCATTTTGCATGTTGACAAAAGGCTTTTAACATTTGGTAGGAGGAAATAAGTCTGAATCAAATACTTGTCCTCTCGCAGTATTATTTTTGTGGTTGTTTAACGGGGCCGGAATGGCCGAATATCTGGCGCTCGGGGCCACAGGTTTCGGGTTTGAGTCCCAGCGGTGCCATGCATGTTTGCAGTGGTTCGGAATCCACTTTAAGCTGTAGGTCCCGTTCTAATATGATAGTAGGGCGTTAAGGAGACTACTCAGACTTCTCACCCACATCATTCCCAAACTGTAAAGGCGCAACTCAGCTCATTCTAGGCGCAGTAATGTGGTGTGGTATAGAAATAGTAGTGTTGTTGTTGAGCATGGTAGTGCTAGTAGTATTTTTGTTGCTGATAACATAATTGTTAAGTAGTACTTTTGTTATTGAACATGGCAACATAGTTGTTTCATAATATTTTTGTTGATGTTGAAGATGGTAACATAGTTGTTAAGTAGTATTTTTGTTGATGTTGAACATGGTTAGAAAGTTGTTAAATAGTATTTTTTTTCAATTCCTACTATTAGCTCACACTCTCCTTGTATATATCTTGTTCACATTTGCAATCGTTCTTAAAATACTTTTTATTGATCCACTCACGTTCAAGTACATTTTTTTAATCTTGTAGTGGATGACACTGGATGTGAATACAGTTTTTTAAAATATTAATTCAGTAATTAAATTTAATTAATTAATTTTAGTTTTATATGGGAGAAAAAAATTCTTATAACACTTATCTCATTCCAACACCATATATAGAAAGGAAAATTGCAAGGAAATTCGCTTTCTATTTTGCCACTTAATATTGCAATTCTGTCATGTGTATATGCATATTTATATTAATTGTAATTATTTAATAAAAAGTAACTAAAATAAAAATTTTCTTTGTTGACCTAAGTAGGAACTGACTTAAACTTTTTTTTTATATTACTTAATTTTTTTTTGCTGTTGAACATGGCCAGCTGGTTTTTAAGTAGTATTTTTGTTGCTGTTGAACATGCCAACATAGTTGTTCAATTGATTTTTTGTTGTTGAACGTGATAATATAAGATGTTAAGTAGTATTTTTGTTGCTATTGAGCTTGGTAACATAGCTGTTAGGTAGTATTTTTGTTGTTGTTGTTGTTGGACATGCTAACATAATTGTTAAGTAGAATGTTGTTGTTTATCATGGTAACTTAGTTAAGTAGTATGTTGCTGTTGAACACGGTAACACAATTGTTAAATTGTATTTTTGTTGTTGTTGAACATAGGTGTGTTTCATACTACATTTATGTATGTCAGGAGAAGCCCATCAATTGGCGAAATTGCTTTCCGGGAGGACTTTTAGGGGTAACTGCCCCGCACTTGCGTGTGGTATGATAACTTAAACAGTAATGACAGTACAATTCCCAGAAGGGTCTTATGAAGTGTATAGAATAACTTGAAATACTATAAGAATTAAGAAATGTTGTTCTAATACAAAAAAGTGAACATTTTGTATCTGAACAAAACGATAAATTCCAAACTTAATACCCTCGTCCGTTGAGATAGTTAAAATAAGTTGAACTTTTATCTTATCGGCGAAGGGCTATAAAATTACCTTGAATGCTTGCATGTTTTGTGAAAATAATGGTAAAAAAGAGGTTAAAATTAATGACATCCGTTATTCTGATAAATAACTCAGAGTGTCTCGGGCAGGAATTATACCTGCGACTCCTTAACCAGTCGGGTAACCAAGAATTTGGTTAGAAATTCCAGGAAACCGGTCTAGAATATGTGAAGTTGAGTCTGAGGTATCAGAAAAGTTAAACAGGCACTCTAACCTCTCATTAAACTGGCCCTTTTAGAAGCAAAATATATAAGGTGCTTTAGGGCACGGTGGCTGTAGCTTAATTTTATTAAACAATAAATTTGCGGTTTGTGACAAGAAATATTAGAAATTTAAGAAAATTAAAAAAAAAATTATTACTTTAAATTATTAAAAGACTACATTTAAAGAGTTAATAAATTTCTAGAAATAAAAAAGGAATAACTGGAATACTTTGAAAATAATTTGTCTCGAATATTTTTATCTGTATTTAAATAAAATACTGCCTAACCTGTTTTTACCTACTGTCTAAACTACTGAGTGGATTTCTTTTTGTACGATTTTTCTTGTGTTTGATGCATGAAAACAATTATATCATATTCATACTATGAATAAAAATTAATACAAAAATGTTATTCAAAACAAAAAAAACAGCCACGACAGATAGCTGTCAAAATAACATGTGAATTAAAAAAAAAATTACAACAGGTGGCCCAAATGATATTATATCATCCCATTACCACAAATGTTATGACTTGCGAGGTGTTGGGGTCCTGATGGCCGAGTGGCTAATTCTCGGTACCACATGTTTCAGGTTTGAATCCAGGCAGTGCCATGGATGTTTGTAGTGGTTCGGAATCCACTTTAAACCGCAGGAACCGTCTCATATGACTGTAGAACGTCACAGAGCCCAGTGAGACTTCTCACCCACATCATTCCCAAACTATAAATGGGCAATTCAGCTCTTGGCACGGTGATGTGGTGTAGTAGATGCGAGGTTTTGATTTACGTATTTTTTATGTGGAACTTTTTTTTTTAAGCAGTCCCTATTTACGACATACAATTTTTTTTAAATATGTTGCGAACACTATATTTTATAGATAATTGGGAAGTTTCAAGATATTTCTTATGCGATTTCTTTTAAACCATCCCAAAAAACAGGTTTGATTGTTAAAATCAAATGAAGTATTTTTAATGTATACTTTTCAATTAATCACAATTTTAAAATCAGTGGTTCGGAATCCACTTTAAACTGTAGGTCCTCGTCCAATAGGATCGTAGAGCGTTGTGGGAGTAGTGTTACTCGCGTCCGTGACCTATCTTCAAGCTACACGTACCCCTTGAGTAGTGCTAAATGAGCAACAGCGGTGCAATCCCCGCTTATGGCATAAGAGATTAACTGTCTCTGTATTGCCAATTACATTAGAACAACAACAATTTTAAAATAGTGATTTGTTTGCATTCTAAAAAACGAGAAATTAACAATGTTATAGTATGTTAACATGTTTAGTATATGCATCTATTTTATGCTTATTTTTTATCTTAAAAGTTTAATATTCAAATTTATAATATTATTATTACGATCTATAATTATCATTATTAATTTTAAAAAAAAGTTGGAGGCGCCGGGTATCGATCCCGGTACCTCTCGCATGCTAAGCGAGCGCTCTACCATCTGAGCTACGCCCCCGGACGGTTGTTTATCATTCCGTTGTGTATTGAAAGTTTGATGTCAGAAAATTGAATGAGGTTAATTGGTTTGAGATTAAGCGGAAAACAAGTTCTGTTACGATAAAACAAATCTGGAATATATGCGTTTCTTTAAAATAAGGGAAGAAAAACGTTTCATTTTACCGTAAAGCAACAAAAAAAGGAAAAATGAGAAGTTAGGCGATTTATTAAAATGTTAAATAATATGTTAAAAGGCTAAATAATGTACTAAAATGCACAACTTTGTATTTATCAAAGTATACAAACATTTTTAGCCATGAATACTAAAAAATTGATCTATAATAACCATTTCACTCATCACATATGCATGTTTTATTACAAAAATCGAATAAAATACTAAAATAATAATTTTTTTTATTTAATATTATGAATCAAAATCAAATATGTTGTTGTTGTTGTTGTTCTAATGCAGCGGCCAATATAGAGGCAGTTTATCTTAAATGCCACAAGCAAGGGCTGCACCGCTGTTACTCATTTAGTAGTACCCTGGTAGCACGTGTAACTTGAAGATAGGCTACGGACACGAGTAAAACTACACCCCCGCCAAGCTCTACGATTCTATTAGTCTGGGACCTACGGTTTAAAGTGGAACCACTACAAACATCCATGGCACTCGCCCAGACTCGAGCGCGAAACTTGCGGTACAGAGCGCTAGCCACTCAGCCATCAGCCCTCTTCTCCCCCAGAAATCGAATATATATATATATATATATATATATTTGGGTGTTGTCCAATTCCGTTATAGCGGGTAATTGAGATATCATATCTTGCATATCTGATATATTAATATAATCACTGATCATTTAGAGAATATGTCACGTGATTGAATATTGTATAAGATTCATTGCGGTCACGTGATGTCACAGCTTTACGATATGCAGCATTTTCATAGCGTTCATAAATGCTCATTTTCAAAAAATTAGCCAAAATGTGCTTCAGGTTATAATATTTTATTTTCCATTTTTTAATAAACGAGAACTGACTAGTATAATATAATTTATGCAGTTCATTAAAAATTGAATCGCAAATATAATCCGATTACGGATTAGTAATCGGATGGTATACATCCAATTTAACGGGGAAAATGGACAAATCGATTAGTCAGATATACGCAGCGCAAAGCGCGAAAACAATAATTAATTAATTTCTTTTAATTTAAAATTTTAATGATGAAAAATTAAAATTCATTTTATTCTAATTAAGATCAATCCTAAATGATGTTTTCTCCCCTATAATCCCGATATTTTTGAAATTGTCCGACTTGGTCACTTGCCAACTTTCCATACAATCGGTTGTTGAACTGTAAAATGATTAGTGTAGTTGTTTCTTATTCCATTTAGCAGACATCTAGACCAAGCTCACGAACTCATATGGAGGAAAAGGGTACAGCTTCAGTTGTGATGGAGCGCCGTAGGTAGAAGGCTCCGTAACGCTCCACAGTCATATTTGAACCAGGACATACAGCAGAGAGGATTCCAAATATAAATATCTATAGCACCGCAGGGACTTGAACCCGAAACCTGTGACATTGAGTGCTAGACATTCGGTCATTCAGGCCCGAAAGCATTAGTCATCTTTATCTGTCGTTTATCTGCTACTGTTGGAAATAATTGCTAATCTTGCTAAATATAATTTTTATCGGTAAAAAGAAAAAAAAAACTGGAGGCGCCGGGTATCGATCCCGGTACCTCTCGCATGCTAAGCGAGCGCTCTACCATCTGAGCTACGCCCCCTGTCAGCTGAGAGCCGTCTTGTCGCGTATTAAACAACTGAATGAGGTCATCTGGCAATGTGTCAAGTCGGGAACAAGTTACGATCCAGCGAAAAGAGGCCAAATGAAACATGTGATTTTCCTTCCTCTCTTAAGAAAACGAAAGTTATGAATCCGAGAAATGAATCATTTTTGTCTGAAAACGACATATGTTTTAAAACAGGGGTGGCCAGCCCAAACGATCTTCCAGGCCACTTTGGAAATGCATCCTAACTCCGCGGGCCGCATATAAATTTATAGATTCCCCCTATTAGATATAAACCCACTATAGACATTTTTTGGAGTGAAACTTTGAAACATAACGAGTTATTATTTTTCTGTTTACTATTATTCTTACATGTAAACGTAGATAATACAATAATAATGATACTAAACGCAATAAAAATAAAATATGAAAAATATATATAAATATTAACGAAATAAAAAAAAATGAAATGATTAAAAAATATTTATTTGTCTAGTGCGATATGTGTTTCTCCACTCTTTAGCTTTGCAAATCGATCTCAGTTTGGGTATTTCACTGCGGTCACTTGAAGTGAAACATTTTTTTTTTTCTTCTTCTTTCTAATGCAGCTGGCAAACACTTAGACAGCTTGGTCTTGGATGCCTTAAGGCAAGCGCTGCACAGACGTTACTCACTTTGCATTACACAGGAAGCGCGTGTCACTTAAAGATAAGCCACGGGCGCGGAGTAACAATGCCCCCGTAACGCTCTACGATCCTATTAGACCGGGACCTACCGTTTAAAGTGGATTCCGAACCACTACAAACTTCCATGGCACCGCCGGGACTTAAAGTGAAACATAGAATCCATTATATTAGATGTTCCAAGATGCGCGCTCATCATGAGTTTGGAGAATAGAATATAATTATTCTGCGAACTCCCAAATAAAACAGGCAATATCTGTCCTATATTCGCAAGAATATTATTTTAAAAGCAAAATTAATTTTTTCGCATCATTTTGACAGTTCATTTGTGAATATATAGACGCATATTTTTTTTAACACATTAGTTTTCACTACTTTGGTCATTATGAAATAAAGATATTTTGTAAAAGAGTGATACATTTCACGGGCCGGAAAAATGTTCAAGGCGGGCCGCGGGTTGGCCGGCCTTGAAGAAGTCCACAATTTAGTTGATAAATAAATGATTTATCAAACTTGTAAATGACAGTGATCGTGAAATCACCGTAGCAAAGCCGACATCTACTCTTTAAATAAATGTAATTTTTAGTAAGAAAAGCAACGTAAAATAAAGTAACATCCGCCGTTTATAGGAGATGAAGAATTATGGCTTAAGTAATGTTCGATCATAAAGAAGGAGTATCAAATCAGGACGATTAATAGATATTAGAGAGTTTTTGCATACCGTATTTTGGACGTCGGTTATTTTTTTTTTCTCCCTCGTGCGCATGCTCATAGGAAAATTATTACAGATACGCATGCGCAATTTCCTATGAGCATGCGCGCTAGGGAGAAAAAGACTAACGGGAGTCCAAAATACGGTACGCAAAAACTCTCTATTAAATACAATGGCATGTTGCAAAAAGCCGTTATAAACCTATTATAGTCCGAGACGTTACAATATACATTTATTTACGAGTAATGCAATTTCCGTTTGGTTGAGATTTCAGAAGTGAGCAGATTCGATAGCGATTGTAACAATGTGTCTCGTTTCAGTCGTCAGGCTGCCACATGAGAGTTTTCCGGGTTTTCTCTCATACGACACTTTTTTCAATTTTTAGTGGCGATTATTATTATCTGCACTTCTTTAAGAAATTTCTACTACTACTTCGGAAATCAATCAGCCTGTATGGTCAAGTGGCTGGCACTCGGTACCACAGGTTTCGGGTTCAAGTCCCGGTGGTGCCATGGATGTTTGTAATGGTTCGGAAACCACTTTAACCCGTAGGTCCTGGTCTAACAGGATCGTAGAGAGTTGCGGGGGTAGTGTTACTCCGCGTCTGTAGCGTATCTTCAAGCTACGTGCACCTCCTGGGTAGTGCTAAGTGAGTAACTTCGGTGTAGCGCTTGCCTTAAGGCATTAAAGACAACATTCTAAGCGTTTGCCAGCTCAATTAGAAAAAAAATATCCATGCCCCGCCAGGATTCGAACCTGAAGCCTGTGGTACCAGTGGCCACAGCGCTAGCCTATGAGTTATATCTTCTACTAAATAAATAAATAAATAACAAAAAATATGCTTATTCTATTCATTATGGGATGTTTTATTTTATTATTTTTTTTATTTTGAAAACTGATTTATTATTTATTATTCTTTTTTTAATAAATTTAAATAATCAGTATTCAGGATTAAATAAAATTTGTCTTAAAGCCGAGTGCTTGATATTTATAACACCAAGATAAAAGTAAGTTCCTCACTCAAGTTGTTTAAAAGCAGGGGGGAAAAATTGGATGTTAATAAATTTACCGGAGAGTGAAATTTTATGATTTATCTGCAAAACGCTTAGAATACGAAATGCGGAAAACTTCGCGCTTCGCCGTCATTTCATTTAAATTTCATGGAAAGTGTTGTTTTACGGCGGCTATAACCTATCCGTTCAATTGCATGGTGCCTCCGAAGTGCACCCTTAAAATGAAATGATAAATATTTAAAAATTCGAATGTCTCGCCAAACCACGCGCTTTCATTGTTGTCTGAATCTTATATGTCAAAATTTAATAAGTTCTCTTTATATACATCGCAAATCTGCATTGCATACGGCAATTTTTGAAGTTTTCCATGCACACACATACCTACGTCACCATCCAATCGTAATATGGATTTAGAACCGAAAATCTTTTGAAATGCTTGTCGTTAAGTATGCTACGACGCTTAGCCTACTTTTAAATAATCTATTGCATTTATGACAGTTCATAAGCAGAAAAACTAAATTCTTGTTATATAAAACCCTTATTAGACCTGTATTGGTCTATGGTTCTGAAACGCGGGCTTCGGCAAGATCTGATGAGGTCCATATGGGTACATTTGAGTGGAAGATTTCAAGGGCTATTCTTGGTGGTGTTGGGGGAAGTGATTGTTGGAGAAGATGGTACAACGCAGAAATTTATAAATGCTATAGAGATCCAGGCATCATAAAATTTATTAAGAACAATAGATTGAACTGGACTGCCCATGTATTTAGAATGAAGTATTTAAACCCTGTAGAAAGGCTCGTTTTGGCAAAGTCACAGGGACAAAGAGGACGACCCAAGTTGCGATGGATAGACGCAGTTGAGAAGGATTTTGCAGTACTAGGGGTGAAGAATTGGAGGACCCTTGATGATTATTTCGCGTATGACCTATTTTATATGTGGTTTGGTAATTTTTTTTATTTTGAGGGAAAATTTGAGTGTGTTGTTGAGGGACTAATTGCCGAATTTAAATGAGAAACAAGTTATTAGTGTGTCCATTAAATCACCAGCATTAAAATAAACGATCCTTTTTAACCCAACTTGGTTTCTCTATGAAACGATTCATAAATAAGGGGAAATGCCTACTGCAAATAAGCAGGCATTTAAATACTAACACTCATTTTTATTTGAATTCGAACCCGAAACCTATCGCACCGAGTGCCAGTCACTCGACCATCAGGCCCAATATAAACAGTACTTATTACTAAAATGCATAAATACAAAAGCAGTTCGAGGAGATGGAATTGACATGAAAAATTGAAACCCAAATTCGAATACGCAAAGGAAATACAAAACTAACAATAAATTATGATACTCATCAAAATCTCCATCTTCTTTGCCAATATGAATATTATCCAATCATCGGCAAATTGGGTTTTGATATCGCCGTAGTTACCAAATGCATGTCTTCCTTCCGGTGTGAACTCTCTTATATCTACACACACACACACATATATATATGGTTCTATGGCATGGGTATAAAAACAGAACTTGTACAGGGTGCAGAGCAGGGAATCAATTACACGAGATTTTTGATTTTTTTCAGGACGTAAGTTACTCCCCAGATTATATGATAACTATCTCTGTATTACAAAGTTGCATTATTAAAAAACTGCACTGCAGTTTGTAGTAATTTTTTTGTTTTAATGCAGCTGGTAGACACTTAGACAATTGTCTTGGATGTATTAAGTTAAGCGCTGCTCAGGCGTTCCTCACTTTGCATTAACCTGGAGGTGCGTGTAGCTCGAAGATAAGTTACGGATGCGGACAACGCTCTACGATCATGCTAGATCGAGACCTACGGTATAAAGCGGATCCAGAACCAATCCAAACATCCATGGCACGGTCGAGAATCGAAAACGAAACCCATGGCACCGAGCGCCAGAACGTTAGCCACTCGGACATTCAGGCCCCAGTTTGTAGTGCATTTTATTATAATTTAATGTGCGTAGGAAAAAGCACATTTATTAGCATCGCATCCTATCTGTGTTATTGTTTTTTGATAAATATCATTTTGTGTAAGGTGTCCATTTGATTGGCAAGAGAGATCTATGAGACAACTACAACAAAAAGGGTTGAGAAACATCGGTGTAATGCTTTTCTGTTGAGCAGTGGCAATTACAATATCTCCCGTTTTTTAATAAACGGAGCGACACTTCATCTAGAAATTAAACTCACTGCAAACCGCGCGTGTCTGTGGCACACACCAAACGAGAAACTGGTTTCGGGCCCTTTTGGCTGTTAAAGGCAAATAAACCACTGCTGAGGACAGCGCGGCGCCGAGAGTGTCCTCCCCTCGCGATCTGACGGATTTCATGGAGATTCTTCTTCTTCTCGTTTGAATTTTGAAGGGGGTGAGGCCCAGGATGAGAGACACAAAGTTATCGTTTGGGCAGTGCGGGGCGGTGGGGTTAGGGTGGGGAAGAGTCTGGCGCCACGGCTTGATGCTCCCAGAATGTAATTTATAAAAGGGTCATTCCCATTTAAATTAGTGGTTTTGTTTTTAATGAAGGCATTCGATGATGGGTGACGGTGAGGGGAGGGGTGATTCTTTTTGAGGGGAAAGGGGGGGGATAGGTTTGAAATTCCGACTCTGATAAAGTGGCGTGTGTAACTTGATAATTTTTGGTTCGTGTTTGGAGTGTTAATGTGATGCTGCTCACTTTGAATTTTCAATTTGAGAGTGTTAGAAGTGGAATGTGAAATTTTTAATTAATTTTTTATATGTATATATTTTGTTTTCGCAGCAATTAAGCATTTCTTTAAACATAAACATCCCATGACATTTGAAGTCAAGCAATAATTATGTTGGTTGTGACGAAAAAATAAAATAACTCTTTGGCTTTTTAAATATTTGTCACGGTTATACCTGTTATATATCTAAACATTTCTTTCTAATGTAGCTGGAAAATACTTAGACAGTTATCTTTTTATGCCATAAGTAAGGGCTGCACCGACGTTACTCACTTAGCTCTAAAAAAAAAAAAAGTATAGAATACCGTCAGTTCCGAATAATAGCTAATAATAATAATTTAGTGTAAGACAGTTTAAAGGAATTTATTAAAAATGCTTACTATCAAAAGCTTTGCATGTTCGTCCATCAAGTACATATTACGTACATTCACTGCTCTGTTGAAGCTGCTACCACTGCACCACACACATCACTTGTCTAAAGCTGAGTTGTTCCATGGTGGATCCATGGCATCGCCGGGATTCGAACACGAACCTGTGGTACAGAGCGCCAGCCACTCGGCCATCAGGCCCCTATTCTGTTGAAGTTGCGGCATGGGTTGAATCCCACTTGATAACGTTGCAAGTAACTTGTAATCATAACGAGCATTTGCTTTCTTCCGCCGCGTCCAAATTTTCGACATTCTGCTGAACGTTCGTCATTCACCTAAGTGAACACGAAAAACAGACCGTGATATATCCGCTATAGTTACCGTCCACACGAGAGAACGAGAACTATTTAGTCATCATCGCTAACCAATTATAAGCCTGTGTTTCACAACCCTCCGTGTGTATCATGTGTCCGGACTCCGCTCCTACCAGAGTCAGATTTTTCCTCACGTTAAAGGGATTCTCGCAGATCCCATTTTAGACCATCTGTCACTCATAGCCATTATATATATCGCGGCTTGTGTCCCTCGGTCAGACGGAGACTCTCGTAGCTAGATCGACTCGTCTCTTTCGTTCTCTCGTCTGGACGGTGCTTAAGCAGCGTCGAGATTTGAGCGCGAACATTCTTTTGCTGAAACTCTTACTGACCATTTCAATGCGACTTCGAAAAACAAACCTCCCTCCTACTAGCAGGCGTTCCCCGTACTTCAGCCGCATTTCGGAAAGATATAAATCCGTTGATAGGTGACATAAAAAAAAATAATGATAAAATAAAATAAAAATGTGTATATCTGTAGTCTGGGATTTTCTTTTCACCCGAAAATTCTCGTATGGTTTGTGTTTATTCGTCTACGCTGAAACAAACAGATTTAAAAAGATTTCGCGAAAGCCCACTTGATCCCAAATCTTGACTCGGATTTACGACAGAACCTTCTTTCGAAAGTTCGTAAGCCCTTTGAATGCGTTATCAAAAACCGACAATATGCCGAGTGGTAATTCTTCTCCCCCTGAAAATTGACGAATGGAATCCGTATGCATTTCTATTTCTAAACACCTGTATCTTTTTGGATTCGCTATATCTCGATCTTACCCACTGACCTTAACCTTAACCCCATCATAAATATCTTCCCTTCTTCTTCTTCTTCATTGACGCACCAGCCCGATGGGGGCGCCAAGGTCGTCTGCCTGCTGGCAGATTTCGAGACAGGAGATGTTTTCTTTTTACAGGGTAGGGTTGTCAGCCAGCTCTACAGTCATATTAGACCGGTACCTACGTCTTAAAGTGGATTCCAACCCCCACTACAAATACCTATGGCATCACCGGGACTCGAACCCGAAACCTGTGACACCGAGCTTCAGAACGCGGACCTCATACCTTACCTTTCTATAATTTCTGTGATGTATATTGCATTTATATTTTTAGACGCGTTGAAATTTTAATAAATTGAAAAAATTTGTTTGAAAAGCATCTGGAGCGGATTAGAGACGTATACAAAGGAACTTCTACAGAAAAAATTTCTAGTAGTTAGGCATTTTGATGCGAGGTTTTCCTACTTTTCAAGCAAAGAATCCCCATTCTCTGTATTTTCTCCTCCTATGGATGTGGATGCAAATAATATGTTAGGTAGATGACAGATGGAACTTATCGAATCTCCAGACGAATTTAGTGCACCAAACACAACTGAACAACTTTGCTTTGATGGATTCCACTGGATGGCGGAAGAAAATATACGAATTTGCGCTCATTTTTTTAAGAAAAGCGATTTGATTTTTTTCGGCAGCACTTATGTGAAAAAAAATTTTCCCCCTTTAAGGCTTAAAGGTAATAAATGAAAAATTGAGACAGGGATAACTTCGGATATTCTATACGATTATCCATAAATAGCATCAACAACACTATTGATAGCCTCGTGATATCAAGTTCAATGCCATTCTTCTCACTAAATTGTTTTGTCGTTCGCTATATCGTAAAACGCTCTGGTTCTGGGTGCCACAGATTACGGGTTCGAATCCCCATGGAACTTTGTAGTGGTTTGAAATTTTTGGTCCTTATCTAATATGGCTCTTTGGCGTAGGGCTGACAACTTTACTCCGTAAAAAGAAAACAACATATCCTATTTCGGAATCTGCCAGTAGGCAGACGGCCTTGGGCCGACATGGGGCTGTTGCGCCAATGAAGAAGATGATTTGGTTTGTCGCTCTACGGTCATTTTGTGCGCCCTTTAGGTTAACTAAACCGGCACCTACAGGTAAACGTGGATTCCGAACCACTCACAAACATCCATACCACCGCCAGAATTCGTATCTGAAGTCTGTGGTACAAAAGGCCAGAGCGCTAGCCAATTGGCCATCAGGCCGCCCGATGAACAAAAAGTTATCATAAAACTCATGTAGAGCTTTATGGCAAACTTTTAGATTGTAAACAAATAAATGCTGAAGTGTCAATTTGTTTTAATTCATTTTAAATTAATGTAATTTATTTTATAATTTGGTTCGACTCTTGACTCTTGAGGGAGGATGATAACTTGGTCTCTATGCTAGGAAAGACTGCCCACGGCTGATTTATAGTATTGTTTTCAAATTGAGACGTTCGTAAATGAATGATTCCGAAGATTAGTATTATAAGTCAAAATAGCTTTTTCATGATCAGTTGGCTGGCGCTCTGGCCGTACACTAGTACACCATACTGTCTATAGTTGACGTCGATATTAATTAACCAACTCCACTGCACGACTTATGGTACTTGATCCATGTTGGACCTTGACCATTTGCCTACTGGCAACAGGAAATGCTTTCTTTTTACGAGGTAAGGTTTCTCAGCCGAACACTCTACAGCTATATTAGACCGGGACCTATGGTGTAAAGTGGATTTTGAACCATTACATCCATGGCACCGCAGGAACTCGAACCCGAAACCTGTATCATCGAGTTCCAGATGACGTCCGTATTGTTCAACCGAATATTCCCAACGACGATATTTGAAAAGGTATCGGATTAATACCCACCTTATAGAAAGGTTTTCTGGACTGCAGATTTAAAGTGAGCTTGAAAAGCGTACTGTTCATTATGGGGATTCGAATTAAACTTTCACAATACAACTGCTAAAGAAATGTTTACAAACGTAGGAAGTGTTGTCTCATATATCGAATACCTTACCCAGAGGTCACTTGCCACTTGATTGCCAATAGATATATAGCACATTCAGCGTTAACCAGACGACTGGATAATGGTGGGGCTACTACACTTCACTTGCAATGTACCACAACAATTAGGACATTTTTCAAATATAGATGGAAACGAACACCATTTGAAATGGCTTTTGCGGAAGGGTTGAAATCCTGTTTTCTATCCCAAAAAAAAAATTACATAACTGCCTGGTGATCAATTGGCTAGTGCTGAGGTGTGTGGTATCACAGGTTCCAGGTTCGAATCCTGGTGGTGACATTAATGCTTATGAGTGGTTCGAAATCCACGTTAAACTGTAAGTCCCGGGCAAAATAGCCTGAAGTGTGCACAAAACGACCGTAGAGCGACAAACCAAACTATACGTCAAAATACGTGAATAAATCTATAACGTAATCCATCCTGTTGTAACGCACTTCAGCTACCAGAGAGTCCTGTGAAAGCACAAATTCCGAGATTTCATAATTCCCGTGCAAGCTTATCTGGATTTCAACAGTGAATATTTGCAGTGTGATTTAAAAAGAAATTGAGATTAATTAATAATAGTATACCATTAATGAAACGGTAAAGTGTATAAAAAAAGTAAAAAGTCGAGATAAATTTATTTTCAATTTAAAAATAATCAGATTCATGAAAAAGGGAAAAATTTAATTAATAAAGCTCCAGATTCTGGATGTAGTGTTCATGCCGTCAACATGCATTACTACAGCCGGATAGTCCGGCTAGCTATTGCGTGGAAAACTGACCAACTGCCAATTCAGACGAATTCAAACGCAGTAATGCCGCTTTTTATGGGGTTTTAGTGACAAAAAAAAATATTTTTTTATAATTATATTTTTATAATACTCATTATCAAAAGAATAATTAAATGGGGAAAAAAATCAACAATGATTATTAAACCTTTTTTTTCCAAAATTGCTTGCTCCTGACAGATAACAAACTCGCCCGTTTTCGTATTTAAGTTAAACCGAGTGGCGCTCTGTGCCACAGGTTTCGAATTGGAAACCCGACGGTGCCCTGGATGTTTCTAGTGGTCCGGAATCCACTTTAAATCGTAAATCCCGGTCTAATATGACTGTTGTGCGTAGGACTGACTACCTTACCCTGAAAAAAAAAAAAAAAAACACCTCCTTTTTCGGAGTTTGCCAGTAAGCAAACGGCCATGATTCAACATGGAGTTAGTTTTTTCTTTTCGGCAATCATCTGGTAGAACTGTAGGAGTAGAAAGTACATCTAAAGACAATAATTTCGAATAAGTAATGCCTGTGGTAACGCGGACAGGTAACAGGAGGAAATCTTTTTGTAGCATTCATTGAAAGCAGAAATGAAGAAATTCGATGGCGATTATGACAACGGTATAAGCGCCTCGCATCAACACTCAGGCTGCCTCTGGAAGCTTTCTCATAAGACACGCACATTTATATTTCAATTTTGCAATTATAGAAAAATTCAAGTTTTCAAATGTTTCATTTTATTGATCGTACGTAGTATTAGTTATTTAATTCGATGCCGATTAAAAAAAAAGTTATGATGATATTATTTATGAATTAAACAAATAAGAATGTCATAAAAAAACGTGTGTCAAAATAAAAAAATGTCTTTAAAAAATAATATTTATATGTCAGCAAAAATTTAATTGCTGGGAACA
The DNA here is from genome assembly GCA_021605075.1 of Caerostris darwini. Taxonomy (NCBI): domain Eukaryota; kingdom Metazoa; phylum Arthropoda; class Arachnida; order Araneae; family Araneidae; genus Caerostris; species Caerostris darwini. Next base: position 186,762 of record BPLQ01004307.1, read on the forward strand.
TCATTACGCATTTCCTTCCGTTTTTATAATTATTATTATTTTATTTTTATAAAATCATATCAGGATTTTATGAATCATACGTATTCAAATCTAAAAATGATTAACAAATTTTGCTTTAAAATTTCGGGTTTTTATTCAATTCTTATATAATTATAAGAAATTAATCAATGAATTTAAATATATTTTAAAATATATGCTAATAGTAATTAATGATTTTTGTTATTAAAGGACAATATATTGTATTTTTTAAATCTATTTTGTAAAGACAATTTTAATATTCTATTATCCCAGATTATTATAAAAATTTATAAATAAATTTTCATAAATAAAAATAAAATTCCTACATGAAAGTAAAAACAGATACTAATTTTAGTGGTGCCATCTGTTAAGCATCATCAAAACTAAATATTTAATTAAAAAGTATTCAATATATTGATTTCTACAATTGTATGCTTTGTAATTTTTAATGCTGGCTGATATCTTTTCCTTTATGAAATAATATGGTATTAATTAAAGTATCCATTTATCTTTTAGGTTGCCCTCTGCACAAGAAACAGGAATTTCTAGACGAACTAGTCCAATCTTTCATCAAAGAAATGAAAGAAGATGCTAAAAACAGATCGGTTAGGTAAATACAGTTATTGCATAAAAAATTTAGACAAAATTATTTTTAAAAAGTCTTTCTTAATTCATTTCTTCAAACTGTTAAGTTTTTGTTTTAATAAATATTAAATTTGACAAGTTTTTTTTTTAATTTTATTTTTTATTTTATTTATTTATTTATTATTATTTTATTTTTTTTTAAGCATTCCAATATTAAAATTTATTATTTTATTTTATTTTAAATGTATATAAATAAATAATGTATATAAAATATATAAATGTATATGTATATATATATATATATATATATATATATATGTAAACCTATATTTTTAATAATTTCTGATGTACAATCAGCATCTCCTAAATACACTTAGGAAGGATTAATATTGTTGCATATTTGCATATATAGTTGCACAAAAGCATTTAATTTTGGCAAGCTTGTTCTACTGATGAAGGGAAAGTGAATTAGAAGCTGGATATTTTTAATACAGAAGAACAGTTGATATCTTATGTAGTATATGCATCCTAACAATTCACAAGATTTTACGACGACTGTATCATTGAAATGTCCAGAAAAAATCCAAAGTCTCTTGTGATATTAATTATTTACTGATTTTTATGTTTTATGTTTGTTTTATTCTAACATTTTTATTCTGGATTTTATGATCAATGGCTTTCTTTTATTATTGTGGCTTTCATTTAATTTCTTTGTAATTCAGTATTGACACTCCGACTCCAGAAAAGGCTGCCAGGTGGAAATTCAATTCTATGGACGTCAATAATAATTCGGTGAGTAAATACTTAAATTAAAAATAAACCACCTTTTTCTTTTCCTTTCAGATTTTACATAAATTGCCTCAAAGAGAGTAAATAATTCTTTGATCACTATTTTGGGTAAAACTTATAAATGAAGAAATATATTTCGTGTTATTTTTTTTTCCGCCAAGACACGTGACAAGTTACTGCTTCATACCTATAGATTTAAAAATAACTCTGAGAAAAATCTATCAGCCAACAAACACTGGCACACTCATCGCCAACTTAGCTAAATTTTCGCTCTAATCTGAATCAGTATCTAATAAATAAACTTATGAGTTGCTGATATAACATTTAAGACATTCAATAAATAAATTAAATAATTTAAACATGTAAGACTATTAGTAAGATACTAGACCTATAATGGCTTCAAGAAGAGGGCCACTTTCAGGTTCATGGGATTCAATCACTATATTTATATACAAATAATGAACTCTGGATTATTATACAAAGATATAAAAAACTAAAAATAAAATCCACTGCAAGATCGGAGATTTCTCAGACTTCTCGAGTCTACGTCGAATCTAATTGCCTGGTCTGCGGCAGACCTTAATTATCACACGGCGTGATAAACGAAACTACAAGGGCATCACTTTGAAAACAAACGGAAAATCCGCAATATATTATCCGTTCTATGCAGTCAGTTCGGCCGCCCTAATTCAGCCACCAGGCCGTCCCAATTGCTTGGATAATCATGTAGCCTACTGATGCGGATACACAAAGTTCCAGAAGAAAAACCATACCAGAAGCTTCGATTCTCCAATCAACCAGCAGATTCAACCAAAAAAAAAAAAAAAAAAAAGGAACGAACCCTAATCACCACAACACATTCAGAAGACCACTCACCCGGAAGAAATGAGACCCTTTCCGAAAATTACACTTTATGCAAATGCCAAAAAGTTTCTCACCAATAAACCCAAACAGCTGCGAATTATTAAGCCAGATGATGGATGATACTGCAAAATGGAACAAACGGACCTTTTACTGAAAACTTTCAGATTGTCGTTTCCTGTCGTTAAAAAAAGCAAACAATTGCTACAAAAAAATCATGTATAATCCTCGAAAACTACCGAGATTTAATTTTTAATTATAACTCCAGTTCTTCCATCGTTCCTGTTTGTTTACCATGTATCTCATCGATCCCTCCTCTCAGGTTTAGCTCGTCCAATCCCCAACAAATCCTACCTCCAAGTGTTTTATCTGCCCCATTATCCCATCTATCCACGGCCTTTGATAATAGAGAGTTTTTGCATACCGTATTTTGGACGTCCGTTAGCTTTTTCTCCCTAGCGCGCATGCTCATAGGAAACATTATTACAGATACGCATGCGCAATTTCCTATGAGCATGCGCGCTAGGGAGAAAAAGCTAACGGACGTCCAAAATACTGTATGCAAAAACTCTCTATTAGCTATCAAAACGTTGGGTAAAGAATCTTTACCAGATCGAAATCCTTTTCCCGATTTATCCCACTTTTACCTGTTTTCTGAAATTTCCTTTCTGTAATTTTAAAATGTTATTGAATCAAGTAACACACTCATGTACGTACTAAGAACGTTATGCTCTGTTCCGCAGGCGCTGGACAAGCGCGAGTGGAAGAACCTGAAGAAGGAGTGGCGCCACTTCTCCCGCGACAGCAAGCAGAAGAAGCGGCTGCGGAAGTGCTGGAGGAACCTGCCCCGCTACTGCGACGAGAACGACGACCACAAGATCTCCGTGGACGAGTGGCTCGCATGCACCAGCATACCCAGGGGTGAGCTCATATCATCCTCTTTGAGTTCATTAACAAATTTTAAAATCTGAAAAAATAAGACTCGGGAAAGTCAATGGATGTCTTTAACTATGGCTTTATAAAATGGAAAATATAACCACAGGTTCACCAGTATACGAATGATTTATATATATATATAAGTTAGGTTCCCATGAAAGTATATTGGATTTAGCCGAATTCATGATGCTATTTAAAGTATGTCTCTATAAAACGAGAGCTTTAACCATATTATCACCACTGTATGAGTGAACTCAATAGATACAGGTTAGGTCCCGTGAAAGTATAGTGTGTCGTTTGCACGTAGTCAAAGTGTCTTAAATATGAAATAAGTCATAAATAGAAATGATAATAGATTCATTACCATGACTTCAGATAAGGAAGATTGCAGCCTTGAAACATGTGTGAAATTATAAATTTATTGTTCCCAGAGTCGTGCTGGTTATGTGGAGACTTTCTGGTCTTTCTTTACATATAAAATAAGTGTAGTTCAATTTTCTCTTAAGGAAAGCAATTTTAACCTTCTATCTTCATACAAGTCGGCCTGATGACCGAGTGGCTGCGTTTGGTGCCATATATTTCGGGTTCGAGTCCCGGCGATGCCATGGATGTTTTAGTGGCTCGTAATCCACTTTAAATCATAGGTTCCGGTCTAAAATGATCGTAGAGCGTTGGGCGTAGGTCTAACAACCCTGCCCCTTAAAAAGAAAACATCTTATTCCGCCAGTAGGCAGATTCCAAAAGCATGCCCCACCAAGGGGCTGTTGAGCCATTGAAGAAGAATCTTCATGTAAGTGGCAAAAGTTCAAAAGAAATTCTTCAGGTTTCCTGGGTGAAAGATTGTAAATGAAATAATTCAAACCTTAGTGGCCAGCTACTAACTAACTCGATTTACTCGCCTTAAGAGTTTGAAATACTACTACTACTACAGCACATCGCTGTGCCTAGAGCTAAGTTGCCCCTACACAGTTTGGGAGCGACATGGCGTGAGAAGTTTGATTGGGCTCCTTGATGCTGTACGGTCATATGAGACCGCGACCTACGGCTTAAAGTGGATTCCGAACGCTACAAACATCCATGGTACCTCCAGGACTCAAACCCGAAACCTGTGGTTTCGAGTGCTAGAGCGCTAGCCACTCGGCCATCAAGCCCCTAGGTTGAAATAAGAAATAGATTCCCATCTTTATGCTATATAACCACAATTAAAGAAGGATTTCTGCTGGATACTACAAATATCTCATCCTTGAACGCCAACCTATCATCTTCGATTGCCCACTGAAAGTCTGAATCTTATCTCCTAAGAATTCAGATTTCCGATTGGCTGGTATACTGCGATGTGAGATTTTAATATTGGGAGGAATACCCCACTTTAATTAGGACTTCAATAATACTTTCAGTACAATCGGATTATTTTAGTAGATTTTCTTAATTTTCTTCCTAAACAATAAAAATATGAACTTTTTTTAAAATTTGCCAGCTAAAAATGTTTTATATAATTAGAGTTATTGCTAATTATTATTTCATTTAATTTATTTAATTTTTACAAGTCATATATAAGTCCATAATATAAAGTAATAAATATAATTTTTCGTTCCAGATTTCAAAGGAGTCACTCGCAATCCGAGAAAAGGCAAGAATCCTTTCAGCACCATCTTAAAAAGCGATTAAAATGAATCGCTCTTGACTCCTCTCCGAATCGCATGAATCGATAAGAGAGGCCCCTAGGAAAGAACTTGCTCGCGTGCTCTTGCGCATGCATCTAATACCGTACATATACGTGAAATTACAGCAGTACGAGTCATTCTATTACTATATTTTAAGCTGTTCTGCTGTACCCACATATTAGTGTTATTTTTAAAGAACTATTTATTATTCGTTTGATGTTTTTTCAGTCTCTTGTAGCCATATACTGTGTGCCTGATGTCGTAATTTTATTTTTGTCTCTTTCCCTGAATATCCAGCTAATTCTCAAGGACTTCTAAAATAATTTTCTATAAAGTTCATATAAATCTATGCTATCAAGATCGCCCAAATTAGTGTTATCAAGATAAAACCAGTGCTATAAAGACCGTACAGATCAGTGCTGTCTAGATCAGAAGAATTTGTGTTATCAAGATCACTCAAATTAATGTTATCAAAATAAAACAAATAAATGCAATCTAGATCGTACAGATCAGTGTTGTCGAGATCACTACCAGTACAGATCAGTGCTGTCAAGATCACTACCAGTACAGATCAGTGTTGTCAAGATCACTACCTGTACAGATCAGTGCTGTCTAGAATCAGAGCTATCAAAATCATACAAATTAGTGTTATCAAGATGGTACAGATCAGTGCTATCTGGATAGAACAGTTCAGTGCTTTCTAGATCAGACGAATCACACAAATTAGTTTTGTCAAGATAAAATCAGTGCTGTCAAGATCGCACAGATCAGTGCTGTCTAGATTGCATAGATCAGTGCTATCAATATCACCTCAAGATAAAATCAATACTATCAAGATCGTACAGATTAGTACTACATAAATCAGACCAATCAGTGCTATCAAGATTATCTAAATTAGTATTATCAAGATGAAACCAGTGCTACCTAGATCTTACAGATCAGTGCTGTCTAGATCAGATGAATCAATGCTATCGAGATCACTCAAATTATTATTATTAAGATGAAACCAGTGCTATCGAGATCGTACAGACCAGCGCTATTAAAACTAGTGTTATCAAGATAAAACCAGTGCTGTCAAGATCATTCAAATTAGTGCTGTGAAGATTAAACCAATGTTGTCAAGAGGGTACAGATCTATTCTATCTAGATCGCGCAGATCAGCGCTATCAAGATCACCCAAATAAGTGTTTATCAAGATAATACAAATCAATGCCATCAACAATGGTTGATAGTTCAGCTCGTTAAAAAACAACTCTTTATGCCCTGTCTATTTATGTGCAGTCAGTAAATTGGGCGATATATGATGGATAGACTGGATTCAGTATTAAGTTCATCAATTTAATTTATTGATAAAAAATCTTTAGATCTTTTCATTGTCTATTGTTTATGAGGCTGTAAGTATCATTTATAATGGCATAATGCAAGTCGATTAGAAAATGTCTTCAAATTGACATTTTTTACAATTAAAATGCTTCCATGTAATTCAATGTTAATTGTTGGTGGTCTGCGATTACAGTCATGTCCAAATGCCATGATTTTGCCAAGAAACTTAAATAAATAATGAATAGTGGAAGATATTCCAGATAGAAGTTATCAAGTTGACTCTTTTAGTTTCTATTTCAATAAACCGGAAATCCAGTAAATATGATTTCGTTTTCGATGTATAAGAACATCAAAATTGATTTGTTAGAAAATTTTCAATAAAAATTGGACACACACAAAATTCTTAGAATAATATATCAATATATGAAAATATGGCAATTGAACCATGGCATTTCTCAACTGTTTAGTAACATATGTCTTAAAAATGGAATGGTTATATAATAACTAACGACCAAATATATTATTTATCTTTTATTAAAGCTTTTAAGTGGGGGTTTTTTTTATATATATTTTTGTGTTATTGTAAAGATTAAAGTGTTGTCATGCAAGACAATAGCATATTTGAAATATCCACTGAACAAATTATCCATTTTACTCAAGATTATTTATTATGCTATCAAGATCATCCAAATTAATGTTATCGAGATAAAAACCAGTGTTATCAAGATCGTACAGATCAGTGCTATCTAGACCGTACAGATCAACACTATCAAGATCACCTAAATCAGTGCTATCAAGGTCGTACAGGTCAGTTCTATCTAGATTGCATAACAATAATGAATAATTCAGATTAGTTTAAAAAACAGTAATAATTCAAAGTAATACAAGATTATTTTTAAATATCGATATGTATTTAACACACTAACGAATAATTCAGAGGAAATATCAAAAACATCAATATCAAATAACTGGTAAAAGATATAAGTCCTAATCATGAATGGTAAGAATCTTATTTCTGTTCAAATTGAGAATGAAATAGTGCTCTGTAATTTTGATATGCTGACCTTGAAAGCTCTACTCCAAAAATTAGCAGTTTCACGTTTTGATGCTACAAAAATCAGTATGGATTCAATGTGCCCAATATATGGCGCTTTCAATGACTTATTATGTTCAAAAATCAGCAATATAAGTGCAGAAAATCAACTATTACTAAGTTAAAATACTAAAACTCAACTTCCTGAAATGTGTATAAGTTTTCAAGACGTCTTATTAAGATAATACCATAACAGACATTAATTATATATGTGAATACCTCAGTGAACTAATGTGTGCATAATTTATCAAAGAGATTATTGGGTTTTCATTTATCATTTTTCATGTATTTGGTTCATTAAATAATGAAAAATGTATAATATGCGTGGCAAAAATTATTATATGAAAACTAAACATTGCAAAGTTCGTTGTGATGTAGAAAGAATTATCGCGTTGTTATTCAAGTCTTGTCATATTCTGGTCATAATACGCTGATAGTCACGTGATAATGAAATAAACACGGGGCATGCGCAATTACAGTCACGTGACAGTGGGAAATCTACTATGGAATTTTAACATACTCAGAGTTTCATTTTTTTTGTATTGGAAATACTTGTAATCCTCATAAAAATATATTTGGTTTTCGTGTTATATGAAACAAGATTAATTAAGAAATGTATAAAATAAATTTTTTTAAAATTATTTTTAACTAAGAAAAATGTCTTTACTGAAACAAATGATCATGTTGAACAATTTTTTTTAAATTTGTTATTAAACATTAAATTTTTTTGAAACTCTATTTTTAATTAACTTCACTAAAAGTTACTTTTTTTATATAATAATAAGCATTTAAGACTACAAATTAATTCTCAAAATTATTTCTCTATTTTTAATTAATTTCACTAAAAGTTACTTTTTATATATAATAATAAGCATTCAAGACAATAATTTAATTCACAAGATATAAATATTTAGTAATCCTTTAAAAAAAAAAAAAAAAAAACATTCAATAATTCTTAAAAGGCATATTGCAAAAGATGAGTGTTTTGAAGAAAAAAAGAACTTGCATTGTAATTTTTATATCTCAGTAATTTTTAAATTTTCAGATAACTAAAATAATTTTTGAATCTCCAATTTTTAAATTTTCCAAAAATTAATTACGTTATTACAAATTTTTCGGCTTTTGACATGTATGGTAACAAAAATAATCAAAAACATTATTATATAAAATACCATATATAAAAAAACTATATATATTGTAAGATAATTATAATAAATTGCAATAAAATGGAACAATTCTTAATATCTTAATATAATTCTTATATAAATTCTTAATTAAAAAGCATATTGCAAAAGTGAAAATCCTTAAAATAAATCCAATACTTCACAACCAAATTGAATTTAAAATTGGCATAAATAATTAAAAGATTTTATTCTGTTATGTCCCAAATTTTTAAAAACTTTTTGCTGAAGTAAGGTTAGATAGAATGTGATGAAATTTCGTGTTATATGGGGTTACTTGTATAGTGCAAATTACAAAAATCATACTTCACACCTGAAACCCAATAATCATTTTGATATGTCTTTGCTTTAATTAAATTCGAAATGATATTGAAGAAATTCCGTGCATTTTTTGTGAATTTCTGTCTATTTATCAATGCAAATGCCTGGTTACTTCTAGTCTGTACATTTTTTAGCAGCCAGGAAAACCTAATCAAAATTCTATTGTAATTGAAATATTTTCCAATCAATTTTTATAACTTTGAATGGAAAACAGCGAATCAAAATCGATACTCTTTTTATGTGATTGATTAATAACATGTTGATAATAGTTTGGTAGAATAAAGATTAAATAAAATTCTGGTAATAAATTCGAATAAGTTTTCGATGCTATTTAAGTTTTGTATTCTTAATCCATTTTTTTGTCTAAATCTTTAGCTTAATTTACTGAAATTTAGAACCTTTAAATTCCTAAAAAAAAAAAGAAAAAGAATCCGAATTTTGTTAATTAAATATATACATAAGAATAAATAAGAATTTAGATTGATAAATAAGAATTAAAATTAATAAATAAGAATTAAGATTGAAAATAAATAAGAATTTAAATTAACTAAATAAGAATTTAGATTAAATAAATAAGAATTAAGATTGAAAATAAATAAGAATTTATAAAGAATTAATAAATAAGAATTAAAATTGAAAATAAATAAGAATTTAATATAAAGTTAATAAACTTACTTACTTAAACTTACATAAACTTACAATTCTTATTATAAACAGCTATAATTTATCTGTATTTAAAGTTGTATTTTTTTAACAAATATGATTTTTCTAAAAACAATCAAAAATTTAGAATCCGAAAAGTAACTAATAAAATTTTTACCCATAACTATTTTCAAATTTATTGCAAATTCATATTTAATTTCACTTTCAAAGTTAGTTAAAATAAAAGAAACCATCTCTTAACAGTGCAATATTATTATAACAAAAAAAATATATAAAAATAATTTTTATTTCATATTTTTAAAAAAATATTTTATTTATATAGTAAAAAAATAATTATACAAAAAAATTATAAAAATAACAAAAAGTTTTGCATCTGGATTCTTAAAGAGTATCGATTTTGCCAGTTTTTCCTAAATATTTTATTTAATTAATTTAATACCATCTAGCACCACTTTTTTTTAAAAAAGTGATGAATTCGACAAAATTTGAGAATATTGTATTTTATATTCGTGTATTCCTTAGTGTTTTTTGCTTGTGTTTTGAATTAGTCTTTAACAGTCAGTGTTAATTTAGATGTGTTTTACATTGAAGTGGAAAATGCATTGACGATTGAACGGTTCTACTTTCATGCATTCGCTGCGAGGAATTCCCAGTGTCGAGTGCATGCAATTGATCTCACTTTTTCTGTGTCATTTTTGTTTCAGTGTAACGCTTTCTTTTAAGTGCCATAATTAATAAAGTATAAAAAATGTATCGAATGCAAGTAGTCTTTATTTCACATAAATGTCTTATTTCACATCGTGGACTTCAACAAAATTCACAGAATATATCGGTGGTTTTGTGGGCTAAAGATATAATGAATTGGCAAGATTCAATTTATATGTCTATTTTCTAATATCGATGATTTGACAGATATACATAATAGATTTAAGTATTACCAAGGTCTACTAGAATATATCACATCTGCTTCGTCATCGTCATCATCAATAGCACAACATCCCAGGGTGGGCCAAAGCTTTCCTTTGAAGAGATTTCCATGCATTCCTCAATGTGACAAGGGTCCTCCAATTCTTAACCTTCAGTACAGTAAAATCTGTTTCAACTGCGTCTATCCATCACAACTTGGATCGTCCTCTTTGTCCTTGTGGCTTTGCCAAAACGAGCAATTCTACAGGGTTTAAATCATTCACCTTTACATTTAATCATTAATCGTTATTGATGTATGTTTAAATCATTCATCACCGGGACTCAAACCCGGGGCACCGAGAGCCATTGGATATATTAGCATTGTCTATTGAAAATAATACATACACTTCATGTTGCACTTATGTGTATCTACAGCCTACAGAAAGGTCGTAATGTGTACTTAAAGTACTTTTAGGGGCAACTGTTCTGCATGTACGTGTCTTATGAGAAAAATCCCAGAGGCAGACTGAGTGTCGATGAGAGACGTAGAGATAAACAAGTATTATAAAAAATAAAAAAAAATTTAAGTCAATTCCTACTTCTTTTCACAATATTGCAAAAAGTCCTTTATAAATAAAGTTGAATTATTTATATCTGGCGCCATCTATTATTAGATACATGCAACTTAAATCTAAAAAAAAACAAAAATGAATATTTGAAAAAACTGTATTCTCATTCAGTGTCATCCACGACAAGTTTAAAAAAAAATGTATTTGAACTTGAGTGGATGAATAAAGAGTGTTTCATGAACGATTTAAAATTTGAAAAAGATATAGATAGAGAGAGTGTGAGCTAATAGAATTAATTGAAAAAAAATGTAGCATAGTTTATAAAATGTGTAATGTCTCGGCCTATATTAAACCTATAACGGCTTCAAAAAGCGACCACCTTCAGATACATGGGAACACTTTAATTTATAGTTACAAGCACTATATATACATATATATATTATACAAAGGAATTAAAAATAAAATTTGACCACAAGTTCATGATTGAATCACAAGTACAATTCACTCCAGGTTCGGAGATTTTCACAATTCTCAAGTGTACGCCGAATATAATTTCCTCGTTTAAGGCAGACTTTAATCATCACACGGCGTGATGCACGAAACCACACGGGCTCACTTTGAAAAACAGGCTGAAACTCCGGCCTATCAGTCAGAGAAAAAAAAGAAAAATAACACTTCTGGTCGACTCGTCGCAGAACTCTCTCTTCTAAATCAAAATTCTCCTTTTAAGACAATCCGTCAAGAGTGGGGTTTTTCCATGTTTTCTCTTATACGATATGCAAATACAGGGTAGTTCCCCCTATAAGTCCTCCAGGAAGACACTACCCTCCTTCTTCAACGACACGAAGCCAAGTCAGGCTTCTACCTAAGGGTTCTCTATCAAAATAGAAGCTGCCCCACCTCCTTCCTGATGACCAATTAGCTAGCGCTTTGGCCTTTGGTACCCCAGGCTTACGGTTCAAATCCTGGCGGTGGCGTGGATGTTTGTGAATGGTTCGTAATCCACGTTAAACTGTAGGTCCCGGTCTAATTAACCCAAAGCGTATGTTTGTTAATGGTTCGGAATCCACGTTAGGGGCTTGGTGGCCGAGCGGCTAGCGCACTGGTGCTCGGTATCACAGGTTTCGGGTTCGAGTCCTGGCGGTGCCATGGATGTTTGTAGTAGTTCGGAATTCACTTTAAACCGTAGATCCCAGTCTCATATGACTGTAGAGCGTCACAGAGCCCAGTCAAACTTCTCTCATCTACATCTTTCCCAAACTATTAAGCGGCAACTCAGCTCTAGGCACAGTAATGTAGTAGTAGGAGGAATCCACGCTAAACTGTAGATACTGGTCTAATTAGCCTAAAGTGTGCAACAAATGACCATAGAGCGACAAACCAGACCACCTCCTTCCTTCGATGAGATCGCATGGTTTCATGGACTTGCTCTAAAATGTTGCTATCGACCCGACCAAGTGGGATAAGAAAAATATAATTTCTATTATAAAACGTTATTGAGAACATCGTGAATTAAATAATAAATTAAGATCTTGAAAGCTAACAAAATTATCTTATAGAATGTTGTGAATTATCGATCCAAAAACAAATCAGAATCCAATATTACCGACTACAAAACTTAGACCAAAGTATCAACAATATTATAAGAATGTGTTTTAAGTTCAAAGAATAATAAAATAATTCATTAGCCAGGTATCATGACAGAGTTGAATGGAAGAAATTTCTTCATTAGTGTAAAGAACCGAAAACTTCGAATTTCAACTGCCAGGAATATGAAGAAAAGTTTTTGCCGTCTTGTATTATTTGAAGTCAACAGTGTCACAATGATAAGTTGAAAATCGGAAGAATTAAAATGCAAACTTCCATTTGTTAAACATTACCGTAGAAGGATTAAGATTGGTTCGTATCATCAATTTGACAAGGTAAGTTTGAATTGATTGATAACGTAATGACTCGATACATACATATTAGCTCAAGCGAAAATTTGAAATTTTTAACCGAAAATTACAGTCTACAGAAATGCTCCTATGTCTATCATGATAATAATGCTAAGCTATAAAAATCCTGTATTCTCTATTTCATTATGTTGTTGTGTTGTGACTAATCCTCAGTGTCCTGCAGTGCGGGACGGGCATCCCGTGAGGAATCTACTCATGGATGGAGGGAAGGGGTAGCTTCTGTTGTGACAGAGCACCGGTAGGTAGAAGTCTGACTTCTGCTCCGTGTTGCTCTTACAGTCATAGGAGACCCGGCCCTACGGTTTAAAGTGGATTCCGAACCACTACAAACATCCATGGCACCGCCGGGACTGGAACCCGAAACCTGTGGCACCGAGTGTCAGAACGCTAGACACTCGGTCATTCAGGCCCTCTATTTCATTATAGTTGCATTTTATGAAAGAAAAACATTTAAATAACTTAAACTCACTATTTAATTATTTTTTTAATGTTATAAACTTTTTCTTAACGCAAATTAATAATTAATTTGTAAATTTTGAATGATGTATGCACTTTCCGGGTCTAGTCATAAAGATATTTGGATTATATAAACATTAAATAAAAATAACTCAATATTATAATAAAGCAAAATGTATTTAAAAGGTTTTTTCTTAGAAAATAATTTAGTAAAGCAAACAAATTGAATGCGAGATAAAAAAGTATGCCAAATCTTTCATGAGATTTATCGGACTTAAAAATAATTTTTTTGCATACGTGTATGCGTATGTATTTAATAAACTGTAAAATATTTATCTCCTTTGATAAAGGTATATAATAAACCATGCTATGGTGAATCCTATTCAATGGAATAATTTGATGTTTCTTTTATATTGAAATCTTTCAAAAGTTTTAATTATTTCTACTTTTATTTTCCTGGGATTTCAACGAAAATCTTACGTATGTGAAAGCTTTTATGTAATAGACTGCATAAAAAGTGAATTTAAGTACATATTTTAAATCATCATTAACGAGAAAAATCTGAATTTCAATGTTTGTTTACGAACTGATGCATGTATACATACGAGATTAACATTTTAATGTGCTTAAAAAAATATTCTTTGTTTACATTAAATAAATAAGTGATTTTTGTAATCAAATTATAAGATTCGATTTTTTTGTTATGTATAAATTGTTCGTATTTAAAATATTTTCAAAATTCTTAATCACTTTTATTGCGGCCTGATGGTCAATTGGCTAGCTCTCTGGCTTTTGGTACCACAATCTTCAGGTTCGTATTCTGGCGGTGGCATGGATGTTTGTGAGTGGTTCGGAATCCACGTTAAATTTGTAGGTCCCTGTCTAATTCATCCAAAGTGTGCATAAAATGACCGTAGATTGGCAAACTTTTCGCTTTTATTGAAAATAGAACAGATTGCATTTTCCGAGTCAGGTTCTCTTTGTTGAAAGATATTTTAGAATTTAAGTATTTTTAAATGGTAAAACATACACTTTTAAAAACAATTTTTTTTCACAAAATTACTTGAGTTATAAATAATCAAACTAAAATATGGAACATTATTTTTATGTTTTATTAAATTAATAATTTCGACCTATCAATTGATTATGATTGGTTTGTTGAGCTAGTATCAATTATCAGATGCATACTAGCCATCTGAATTCACCTCAACTATATAGAAAGGACGAAAAAATTAAATAATTACAGTGGGTAAAAAAAGTATTAGCAATTGCCTTAATTTATTCATATTGACAAATAAATAAAATGTTATGCAATTTTAGCTGTCGTAATTAAATACAAGACATCTTAGATATATAAAAATAGTAAACATTTTATTTTAATTTGCATTTTCTACGATTTTTTTCAAAAATGAAAATTTGCATGTCAAAAAAGTATTGGCAAAGTTTTAACTGCTATGCAAATTTTGTTACATTGAAGTCACGTGTTTCGACTGATAAGAAACTCTACCGGTATAAAGTCTGCAAAACTACTCCAAAAGTGTCTATGCATTATTTTGCGATTACTGCAGTAAAATGACTTCGTAAATCGAAGGAGTTGGACGTTAGTGTTAAAAACACGATTATTAGGCTGAGAAATGAAGGTTTAACTTATCGTGCTATAGGAGTGCAGTTCAATATAAGTTTATTTACTGTCAGAAGTGTTGTAAAAAAGTTCAAGGAAACAGGATCAACGGAAAATAAGACTAGAAGAGGACGACCTCGAATATTTTCTACAAAAGAAGAACGTGTCATTATTAACAAGGTTAAGAAAAACCCTAAAATAAATGAACCCCAGATAGTTAGAGATGTTGCTTTCACTTCGCAAAAGACTTTCAGCGTACAGATCGTACTGAATGTTTTACACGAGAGAAGTTATTATGGAAGGGCAGCTAGAAAGAAACCATTCATCTCTGAAATAAATAGGAGAAAGAGGTTAGATTTCGCAAAATCCCACGTTGATTTATCTGAAGAGTTTTGGAACACAGTTATTTTTTCCGACGAATCAAAGTTTAACATTTTCGGCAGTGATGGACGACGATATGTGTGGAGGAGGCCAAATACTGAATTGGAAAAGCAACATTTAACTGCTACTGTAAAACATGGTGGAGGCAGCGTCTTAGTTTGGGGCTGTATGGCAGCTAATGGAATTGGCAACCTGCATTTTATTGATGGTATTATGACAGCACGTACATACAATGACATTTTGCGCCATAACTTAAAAATCAGTGCCCAAAATCTTGGCTTGGGAACATCATTCGTTTCTCAACAAGTCAATGACTCCAAGCATACAGCGAATCTCACCCGTGAATGGCTACTCTACAATGCTCCTCGCCAATTAAAAACCCCACCTCAATCGCCTGACATCAATCCGATTGATAATTTATGGCACCTGCTGGATCTAGAAATCAAGAAACATAAAATTTCAAGTAAAGACGACCTCAAACGTTTACTCTTGCAAAAGTGGCACAAAATTCCCAACAGTCAACAAAGACCTTAGTTTCCTCTATGAGAAATAGATTACAAGCTGTTATAGATGCAGAAGGTATGCATACAAAGTACTAAACATATACTGATTTTGTTTTCGCTCATAATTTCGTCAATTTCATACTTTTGCCAATACTTTTTTTATCATGTAAATTTTGGATTTTATCGTAGATTTCGACTAAAAAAATATTTAAATGAAAATTTCGTTATATTCGTTTGTCTTTTCTCCTTCTGTAATCGCTATGTTAAAATAAAATTTGTAAACATACTTTGTTAGCAAATATGATCATTTATAGGCAATTGCCAACACTTTTTTTATCCACTGTATATTGCATGCACAGTCACAAAACTAAAAGCGTAAAGAAAATGAGATTTCATGTGTTGTGATCATGTTTCGAGAACCGATGTTCAATGTTATACACATTCAAATGTTGCACACAGCATCACTAAATGTGTAAAGAGAATCCGAGACTCGATGGGTTGCTTACAAATAGTGTGAATTGAAATGTTCTATTCAGCGTCGAAAAAATACACGCATTGAAATGTCTCATATATCGTCATAAAAATAAAATGTATCAAGAAAATCTGAGACTCGATGTTTCATGCAGCTAATGTGACACACACTGAAATGTTGCGCACATCGCCAGAGAAAAAAAAAATGTGTTAAGTAAATCCAACACTCAATGCACTGCGCTTAAATAATGTGCATTGAAATGGGTAGTGTGCAGACTGGCAACCCGATTGTAACTGATTGTGGTTGGGTTGAGATATTTGAGGCACATGTCGGAGAACTCACAGCTTTACTTACACATGCATACAATTAGGGGGATACACTATTTAACACATTTAAAGCCATATTATTATAGATTCGTGAATGGATCACACTTCTAAACCGAAACTCGGCTACACGCAGGATGTGCGAAATATAGTTCCTCTCCGGGTGAGAGTCTGTCGGCCAACTAATGAGCCGTGGTGCGCTATATATATTTCTTCCCCAGATAAGAGACTATAAACTAAACGCATCTCAGCGGAAGCGCATATTGCGCTGTTCTTCTTTTCAGGTAAGAGTCTCTAGACCGACTGACGATTTCTGCTGAAAGCCACAGGGAGTGCTCTTGCCAGTGTTTAGGAGAAACCCCGGTTACAAATGTTATATTCTCGTCAAATAAAAAATATATCATCACAAAAAAAAAGTGTCAAGAAAATTAGAAATGTTCAAGAAAAAGAAAAAAGAAAGTTTTTAAAAAAAACGTGTTCATTATCTACATGAACACATTCTCGATGTGTTTCATGTAGATAATGTGACACATGTCAAAATGTTGCATACATCGTAAAAAAAATAATAAAATAAAAAAACCTTTACAATAAAATTCATTTTGAATAAAAAAAACCTGTAGCTCATATCTTTGCTTTTTTTTAAATTATTAATAAAAAAATTTAAGGACGACGACGATCTGCCAGATTGACGGAGACCCTCGGTTGCTTAGCAACCTCTATCACCTGCTTTATGAATGAGAGAAGTTTCTTAAGCTTTAAACCCATTGATTAGATAGAAAAGGAGTAAGATATATAAATTTATTAAAAAAATTAACTCATTACTTATTTTTATTTTTTTAATTAATAAAAAAAATTATGCATATATAATTTTTTTATATTATTATTATAATTTTTAAGAAGGTAATAAAAAAATAAACAATCGAAACAAAAAACATTTGAAGAGGGGAGATTGTGACTCAGCGGAGAAACTGCATGGTCATTCGGAAAGGAAAAAAATATGAAGATATCTTTCGGACAAATTACATACAAGATGGCCACTGAAAGACTGAATGTTTGAAAACGAAAACATAGTAACAATTATTAAGTTTTTATTATTCTAATGGATTCAGTTCTTTCAAACTAGGCAATTAAGTTCGGAATCATGTCATCTGTAGAAAATATCTACTTTGGCATTAAAATGTGACACATTTAATATCATTAATTATTAGATCCTGCAAGGGATCCAATAACCTACAAAAAGGAAAATAAAAAAACAATACAAAACAAGCTATGATTTTTCTTTTTTTTCCCCAAATCCTTCAGTGTTTCAGTGGGATTTAGTGTATCAGAAATTTTATTCGACCAACTTTCCCTCAAAATTTGATAAAACTATTGCTCCTCAAAGAATACCCACAACATACATGTCCATTTTCAATTTTGGACATTTTCAATGAAATCTGTAGTTGTTTTTTTTTAATTTCTTTCGCGAGCTTTTTTTATACGTAATATTGATTTTTATTTTTCTTTCTTTTGAAAATTAGCTACGAATCAGTTTTGTACTAAAAGGTCGTTAATCAGATATTAAATTGAAAATAACAGTCGTTGATATATATATATATAGAGAGAGAGGCCTGATGGCCGAGTGGCTAGTTGTCGGTACAACAGGTTTCGGGTTCGAGTCCCGGTGGCGCCATGCATGTTTATATTGCTTCGGAATCCACTTTAAATCGTAAGTACCGGTCTAATAGAAGTAGAGCGTTGCGGCGGTAGTGTTACTCCGAGTCCGTAGCATATCTTCAAGCTACACGTGGCTCTCTGGGTAGTGCTAAATGAGTAACATCGGTGCAGCCCTTGATTATGGCATAAGATAAACTGTCTCTGTATTGCCAGCTGCATTAGAACAGCAACATTATATAATATATATATATATGTGTGTGTGTGTGTGTGTGTGTGTGCGTGTGGGTTTTTAAACTACGCAAAGCATCTAGTTATAATGAAACTTAAACAAAATCATTGAGTTATTATTAAATAAGACTAGCGCCCTGGCGCTCGGTGCCATAGGTTTCGGGTTCGAGTGCCGGCCGGATGATTTCTGCCATGGATCTAGTTCGAGTTTCTACCATGGATACTTGTGGTTAATCGGAATCCATTTTAAACTCTAGCGAGTCCGATATGGCTGTAGAGCGTTGGGCGTAAGGCTGACAACCTTACTCCGTAAAAAGAAAACCCTCTTATGTACGGTCTTGGCTCACCATGGAGCTGTTAAGCCATTGAAGAAGAATAAAAATTATTAAAAAATTTGATGGGTAACTTGTATATCAGTCCACGAATTACAATTTTTTTTTATTTTAATTATTTTAAACTGAGAAAATATGTTCATAGTTTATATTTTTGATATTTTGAAGTGTAAATTTAAGGATTTGGTTTGGTTTGTCGCTCTGCGGTCATTTTGGTAACCCTTTGGGCTAATTAGAACGGGAGCTAATTTAACGTGGAATACGAACCACTATCTAACATTCATGCCACCGCCAGGATTCGAACCTGAAGCCTGTGGTTCCAACGGCTAGAGAGCTGCGTAAATTTAATGATGTTATTCGTCTTAATTCAGATCTAATAAAATAAGCAGTTTTTTACATTACAAAAAATCTTTTGGTGAATACTACTCCAAGGTTTAAACTATTTTTTGAATTCAAACATTAATTAGAAAATTTTACTCAAAACTGTTGAGCTTTTTTTTCATTGTGTGATTAAAAAATTATACCTTTTTGAAGTGCAAAAGAAATAATCGTTTTTTATTAAAGAAAATAACGATTTAAAATTTCTAACTTAAATTATTACTCTTTCAATACCGAAAGAAAGAATTATAAATAGCACAACTGCATTTAATTTGCAATATTAAATTTATCGTATATATGCAATATTATATTACATGTTATTAAATTACATATCAATATAGTAAAAACAGAAAATAGATACGGCTTGCTTTTTATATTTATAAGATTAAAATAGATGCAAAATAACTTGTTTCGAAATAATATTGGTAAAAGTAACTTTAATTACATTTTAAGGTGGAGGTCTGATGGCCGCGCTCCGGCGCTCGGTACAGCAGGTTTCGGGTTCGAGTCCCGCGGTATCATGGATGTTTGTAGGGATTCGGAATCCACTTTAAACCGTAAGTACCGGTCTAACAGGATCGTAGAGCGTTGCGGCGGTAGTGTTACTCCGCGTCCGTAGCATAACTTCAAGCTACACGTGCCCCCTGGGTAGTGCTCAATGAGTAACGGCGGTGCAGGCCTTGCATAGGGTATAACGATTAACTGTCTCTACATTGTCAATTATATTAGAACAGCAATAACGTTTTAAAGCAAGTCCTAATTTTTGATTCAAATAAATTTTTATTAGCACATTATAATTCGCGTAATCACCAAACGTAATTGTTTATGAGTACCAGATATTTTGATTTAGAGTCCTCGAGGGTGGCATCAAGAAGATTCGCACTTCGATCGACTCCTCTTTGAACTCAATAGCAGGACATTCCACCTTTCAGGTTAGTCCTGTTCATTCCCGACCTTGATACAAAAGCTTTTAGTTTGATATCATTTGTCAGGTTTCGAACCAAGCTCCCCATTCTGAAAATCAAGTCTACTATATTCCACTAGGGCGTTTTCTACATTCTTTGCCAATGGTAGAATTTCGTATTTCTACGCCCTAATTACGCGATTAATCGTAATAAAAGTCAAGTAATTAATTTTCCATTCTTGTTAAATTTTGTTTTAAATAATAATAATATTAATATATGTTATACATATGTGTGGGGATTATAGGTCCTGAGGGTACATATTTTTTGATAAAGCTATCTCCAAGATATTATAGTAATAAGCAAGTACGGCATCCAGATTGTAACTGGGCGTTAAGATACTTGAAGCACAAGTCGGACAATTTTATTGACACTCACACAAACACCTCACACATACAATTAGAGACATACAACATTTAAAGACAGATCAGTATAGATACGTAGATGGTCTCCACTTCTAGGCCTAAACTCGAATACGAGCAGGGTGTGCGAAAGATACTGGTCTGTAGGCCAATTAAGGCGCTAAATACATTTCTTGGGATGAGAGATTATAAACGAAACGTTTCTCAGCGGGAGAGTAGGTTGCGCTGTGCTTCCTCTCCTATGAGAGGAGCTCGAATGGCCGAGTGGCTAGAATATTTGTAGTGGTTCGGAATCCACTTTAAACTGTAGGTCCCGGTCTGTTTAGCCTAACGTGTGCACAAGATGACCGTAGAGTGACAAACCAATCTCCTATGAGAGACACGAGGCCAATTGACCATTTCTCCTGAGGGCTACAAGAGGCGCTCTTGCTAGCATGTAGGAGGAAGCATGGTTACATAGTTAATTTCCTTTGAGTTTTATTGATTTAACTAGTCTCTATTGTATATACAATAATATAAATATGTTTACTATAGCGATAGAGAAAGGGCATTGTCTTCCGGTAAGACTTTTAGGAGTAGTTGTCCCATATTTGCGTCTCATATAAAAACATACATAACACCAGATCACAGTAATCTACTCATTTTTGCAATCAGTTACTTAAAAGATAGCCTTCACGGGTTCGAACTCAGTCCCACCTGACGCGCTAAATGTACACGTTACATCTAGGTCACGAATCTACGGATTTATATTTTTGCATACAACATATTGGCACAAGTTGCGAATTTTTTTTTTTTTTTTAAATAGCTGTTGCGCAACATCTGGCCCAAATGTGCAGTAATTGAACTAATTCGTTAATTCTATTTAATAAGAATTTTTATTTGAAATCTTTATTATTATACTTTCAACAAAAATTTCATTAGGGAAATTGGTATTCGTCGATTAACTAAAATAAACTGAAACAAGTAATACATGAATATTTAAAAGGAAAATTTATGAAAGCAGATAATGTTTATTAATAACTTTTTAAGTATTTCTGTAATTATTATTTTTGTAGAATATTCCTCGCATCGACAGAATTACCCATTTGGAATTTTCCAACTTTTCTCCAATACGTTGACAAATCCTGAATAGCTATCTCCGGAAGTCCTCAATAATCCGCAACTTTTTCCTTACATGGTTTTTCACACTGATTAATGTTATATCTGCTCTAAAAATCCACTTTTTAAACAAGCTTGTCAGTGGAAAAATCGTCAAAAAAATATATTTATAAATAAATATATGCACAACAAGTATATACATAAATTAATAAGAAAAGCGATAAATATGAAATAAATAAAGCCAAAAACTACATAAATCAATCCATTCTGATGTTTTCACAGAAGGGATTTTTTTCACCTTCCCCTAAGCAGATTTGACCAGATAGGGGAAAAAAATTTTTTTTTCGTACCTAATGCTAAGCCTATTAGGTACGAAAATCTTAAATTTTGATTTTGAAATTTAAATATACATGGTAATAGCGAAAATTTTATTACGTATACTTTACTTTAAATTTTAAAAGAATTAAAATAATAAAAATAAATAAGATCAGTTATAAATGAAAGAATTTGAAAATATATATATATATTTATTTATTTAAATTTTACTTTTAAATAATAAATTTTGCCTTTTATTTAAACAGCTTAAAAATGCACATTTTATTTTTAAATGAATATATATATATTTTTAAATACGCACATTGCATATCAAATGGTTAAATTAAAAAAATGAAGTTCTCTTTTAAAATTACTTTTTTCAGAATACAAAAGCTGTAAAGATCTTTCTTATTAAATATTTAAAATCATTTTTTGAAGTAAAAATAAAATTTAATTTAAGAATAAAAAAAAAAAAAAATAGATAGTTTAACATATTTCAGTTTTAAAAAAATTATAAAATAATTGTATAAATTTATAAAATATATAAAATATTTTTTTAAAAATTGTCATAAATTTAGTTTAATTTTATTATATTTCAATTTTTAAGATAGCAGAAGTCAGAAAACAAATATGCCTTTAAGATTATGGTGAAAGCCAAAAAGACGGCATTCTTTCCAACGATTTATTACTTTCATGATTTCAAGAGAGATGAAAATCCTTATCAGTTTCACAGTTTGTTAATAATTTGGTTTTTAATCCTGGTTGTAATCCACAAATTATAGACAACAAATTACTTTAATAAAGAATTATTGCAAAAATAGTTCACTTTTTACCAATTGATGGCATTATCAAGATACAGACTATTTATCCGGTATATTTTTTGGGGGCAGTTTTTGTTCCTTCTCTTTCTATAGGCAGTTTCTTTATATTCTATTTCTATCTCTCTCACATTGCTAGGTCTGTAAACGACTTCTACGCCTAACATTCGTCAAGCATCATATTCTCTGTCGTTCCTTTTCTCTTTCGTGCATTTCATTCGTGTTTGTTCATTATTCCAGCTCATAGTTTTTAAAAAAAATTGGTCTTTTTTTCTTTTCTTTTTCTTCAAACAAAATCCTTCAATATATATATATTTTTTCCCCTCCATGTCAAGCATTTTCTGTAATTTTGTTTATCATGTTTTTTTTTTTTTTTTTTTTTTTTTTTTTATATCATTTTTTTTTTAATTTTTTAAGTCGAGCAGATGATTGCTTCGCAATCAGTTACTCTTGTAAACTATTCAACTTAGTAGTCATTCGTGTATGGCCATCCAGATCATGCATGTGATTTTTATATTATGGGAACACTTGAATTTAAAAGTGTAACTCGAAACGCCAGCGTCATTGAGGTCATTGAGCTTCTCTTTTTCATACTGAATATCGTGCATATAATTTTGGTGTTTTTTTTTTCAATGTATAGTTAAAAAAATTTATAAAAGGAAAATTTACAATTTAAATAAATATCATTGAAAAATATACAAACAATGTTTGTTAATCTATCAGAGGCATAACTGTCAATAAATCATGACTAGTGATTTGATGTAATGCAAAGTAAATTTTAATTTTGTGTA
Source organism: Caerostris darwini (assembly GCA_021605075.1). NCBI lineage: Eukaryota > Metazoa > Arthropoda > Arachnida > Araneae > Araneidae > Caerostris > Caerostris darwini. The sequence continues at coordinate 210,325 of BPLQ01004307.1, forward strand.
ATGCAATAATATTTTATATTTTTCATATTATTACACATTACATATTTTTCATTTTATACACACTCACTAGAACTGACCTATTTTGCCACATAAATTGAGTTACCGATGAAACACAAATTTTGGAATGGCAACACATTCAAATTGTTTATTTTTTAATTTTTTGTAAATCCGCGTTTCTAAAGGCAGAAATTTAACATGACTACAATTAAACAAGACAGTAATATCGTGGCGAATAAGAGAAAATTACTCACTGAATATGATGAAAGTAATCAGAAATGTTCGAAACTCTTCCTTTATTTTCTTGTTTAGTTTTCATATTATTGTCATAAAATTTGGTTATTTAATTTATTGTATTAAAATTTTTACAGCATTAAGTTTATATAGTTTTCTAAAATTGTAATTATACGCCGATATGTATTTAAAAAGTTTTTTATTTTATATGTTTTGGTAGAAGATAAATTTTCTCTTTTATTACTAAATATAATTTTATTATAATCTTATATAAGATTTACTAAATATAATTTTATATATTATATAGTACCTTTTTTCTGGAGAATCATGGCGGATTTATTTATTTATTTATTTAAGTTATTACACCGTCATAACATTATATTAAAAGCATTCAAATGAAGCAAATATGTATTTAAAAAAACATAAACTTAAATGAATGTTGAGATATTTAATAATGTATAATATTATATAGTTCGTAATAATTTAATGTAATATAGCATAGTTCTATCGTATATTATATTATATTATCAGTTTGGTTTTTATCTATTTAAAATTTTATTTAGAAATGTATTTGATAAATTATAAGCAGTACTTTACAGATTAAAAAATTTCTGAAAACGAAATAAATAAATAATCGCTGAACTGTCTTTCACAAACTTTTTTTCCATTAAGTTTAATTGAACCTTTTTCTTATTTAAAGATGTGCGGAAGAAGATTAATATTGAAACAAATGATGTAAAAGATTTTCAAAGCTTACTGAAAATTGTGCCTATACTTGGAGATGAATATCTCAGAGCTGTAGAAACAGGTATCACATTTTTAAAATATTTATTATATTATCATATTTCCATAATATTTTGCTTTTGGTGAAGCATCATTAGTGTTATAGTATGGTAAAAATATTATAAAATGGTAATTTTATCAAATAAGAAAATACTTTTTATAAGAACTTAAAAATTATTAGGTTATTTTGCATTGTGTTAAAGCAAATGATGTTTAGGAATAAACCATGTAGAATTACTCTAGAGTTATTTTATGGCATTATAGTTTATCTGCATTCTTTTCTTAAGGTTTTTTAATGCTATATTCCATTGTTCATTGAATACAGTTTAAAATTTTTGTTAATTGCATATATGTTTGTTAACAATCAACCCTCTCTTTGAACATTGACCCTAAGCACGTGTCAATTGCCTTTAATGTAACTTTAGAAGAATGTTTACAAAAGACGGAAAAAAAATTTAGGTTCAAATGTAATTATTTTATATTAAAATATTTAGTTAATTTTGTTACTTAATAGAAAATTGATTTCACTATGATTACTTGTATTTATTGTTCCTTCATCAATGTTTCCGAAGATAAAGAAGTAATAAAATTCTTTAAGCTTAAAAAATTTTTAATCTGTTATAGTGAAACATTTCTTTCTTATTCTTTTTAAAACATTTTCAGAATTTTTTTTTTTTTTTTTTTTACTTTATTTTTTAAAAAACAAAAATTTTTATTTTATTTTATTTCAATTTATCACAATGGATTGCAGATGTTTTATATTATATTATTTGCAGATGTTTTATTTTATATTATATATTATTTATATTTAAAATATGGTATATTGTTACATGTGTTTTACATTATATTATACTCCCCTGTTGGTGCTCATGTGTCAGCTTTCAACAGTGAAATCTCTGCTATTTGTTTGGCTCTTATTCAACTGCAGAACCAATTAGTATGTTACTCTAAAGTGGTGATTCTATCATATTCGAAAATAGCTCTTCAAGCTATATTCCCTTGTTCCTCTCAATCTAAAGATATTGATGATTGTGTTAACCTTCTGGCACAGATGTTGAATCAAAATAAAACATAACTTAGTCCAAAATAAATAGAATCATCTTGCAGGGAATCCCGGCCCACTGTGGAATAGAGGGAAACATGGCCGCTGATTTCCTAGCAGAAAAGGGGGTCAATGTTTCACAGTTAAATAACCAGGAGTTAGCCTATCATTCTGTTAAGGGAATAATTAAAAAAAACTCTTATGTGCCCTTTCTTTGAGGATGCTGCCTCTAGAAATAATCACAAGCCCTGGCAACTGTCATACCGATTACGGAGTAGCAGTGGGGATAGACCCCTTAACCTCCTTATCTTAATTCATAGATATAATTTACAATTTTACTTGGCTGCTTAAGGTTAGTAATGAAAAAATAACAAGCTAAAAATTTCTAAAATTAAACAAATGGTACTCAAAAAAATTAAAAAATACTAAAAATAAATAAAAGTAAGATACAAAATAAAAAAATAAAAGAATTTAAGTTTAAATTCGGTACAATTAGGGACCATTTGTCAATGCCACAAAACTATTGAAAGTGTAAACAAACTACTGAAAGGGTTATGCTGAACAACATATAGAAGCCCTGGCATGATCACATTCATGATATCTCTGAATGTCTTGAAAAATCTTTGTCATTGCTATGGCTTTTTTGTGTTTACAATTGCCTCCATCAAGCACCTTCACTGAATTAAACTGACTCCTGATGCTCTCTGTCTCCTGCTCTCTGATAACTAGTGAGAAATGGATATGCCTCACCTTGCTTCCTGTTCTTCATTGCCTTCTGTTTCTTGATAGAAGCATTATTGGATTGCCAAAAATAAAGTTGATAAGTTTCAAAAAATAAAGTTAAAGTTTAAGTTTTGAAAAATGATATCAGTTAATCCATAACTTAAATTGATGGCTTGACTGTTCATTTTTCTCTATCTTATTCTTTGTATTTCTGCAAGGCAACTATTTTATTTTAATTTGAAATGTAAAGCTTTCTAATGCTATGCAAAACTATAATTTTTATTAATATTCAGTTTTTTCACAATTGTCTTATTTTTCAGAGAAGATGTTTGTTGGAAAAATCAATATGAAAAAAGAAACTTCTCGTTTGATTAAGTATATAAGTTTATGAATTATTTATATTGTTATTCTTAAATTTATTATTGATTACTTTTATTATTGAATTAATAGAGATGTAGCAGTACTTGTTCATGATAGCTGAACCTAATTTTTTTTTTAGTTGCCAACTTTGAGCCAAGAGTTGCATACTTGCATACTTATACATAAACTTAGCTCAATATTATTTACTGAATGGGAATTTCTCCTTCTTATGTATCAAATTTTAAAGTATTTGTGTTTTATTTTTATCAAAAATATCTGATGAAGCGTTGTAATATTGACGAAAAAGAAGTAGTTTAATTTTGATCTTTAAAGTGAAAAATATCCTTCCATTTAAAATATATGTAAAAATAAATAAGATGTATTTTTATTTTGGCAAAACTAGTTGCTGATAAAGATTCTAAAGACATACATGAAGAAAACTAGTTAGTAAATTAAAAGTCCCATTTATTTATCATTGTTGTTAATAATTGACATTGTTATTTTTTTCCCCTCTATTTTACTCAATTCATGTCATTGATGAATAAAGTCACCAAGCAATTTTTTTCCGTTATGAGAATTATGTACTAGTATAAAAATGAAAATCGAATTTTAATAATATTATTATTCTCAAGAAGATTATTGTAAATATTTTTAAATCTCGTTCAAAATATTTCGTGTATAATTTACAGCTTTTTTTTCATGTCCATAAATGATTTTAATTCATGTGTATTTACTCATAGAGAATTGTCATCCACGTGGCCTATTGGAAATCATTTAAAGAGAGTTAGATGGACACCTCAAAAAGGTAAATTTTTGGTCTATAAATTTATTTTTTTCTATATCAGCTGTTTTGAATACAAGTTTTAATTTTCATTATATATATATTTGTTTTTGTATAAAAATACAAAACATTTGCAAAAAATGTTATGAAATAAAAATAAAATAAATATGCTTAAATAACAAATGAAGTGAAAATTCTTTAATCAAAGATTTTTTGTCAAAAAAATAAAAAAACGAAGACAAAATTCTGTATTATGAAATAAGAGCTTATTATAGAATAAATATTCATATAATAATAAAATTTATGACATCTTCACCATGTTATATTGTTATGTCCTGATGTATTGTTATTGTAGCTTCAATGCATTATGTTTCATTCATTATGATTCAGTTTCCTGTGTATTATTTTTTCATCTTTTGTGTGCTTGATATTGTCTTAATGTTGAATTTGAAGCATTTACAGAAATTTATGTCACTAATGAAATTAAAAGTTATGATTTTTTCCCCTCTTTAAAGTTGTGTAAAAAGTATTAAAGTGATATCACCTAAAATATAATGAAGTAAATTAAAATAGCATTAATTAATTCAAATTGATTGATTAATTTGCAAAAAAAAATTGTTGGTTTTTGTTGGGAAATATGTAGTTGATTGATTTTTGTTTATAATAACGGGTATTTATTGGAAAATAATTTTACCAATTATACAGCGAGAAATCGTTACTGATTTAATCTTTTTAAAACATTATATAACCAGTGATGTTGACGATCCAATATATTCACTCATAAAAATTTTGAATTCATCAATAAATTATATAAGATTTTGTATGTTTAAAATTTTCTTAATCTACAATTATATTTTTAAGCTGGATAAATGTAAATCTTACTTAATAAGTAAATGTTACAGTCATAAATGGTTATAGATAGGTTCCTTAGATAGTCGTATTAATCAAAATCATAGATTTTTATATTAATATCATGTAAATCGAAAACAAACTAGAATGTATTTAATTCAGTTATTTATTTCAATGTAAAATAAAACTAGCGGCTTTTTGATAAATCTTCAAAGCCTTATTTATTATTGTATTGGTTTCAATTGGAATCTACTTTTGAGTGGTGTCCTCTAACCTTATTATTAACGCTTTTTCCATACTTTCTATTGCGACATATCTTATGTATGAAGCTATGCTGATTATCGTACAAAATTTAGCTGTTATGCTTCTTCTAATGGAATTTTTTTTTCTTATTTATCCTTATTGTGGCTTCTTTTATGGAATAAAATGTAGCAACATCTGTTACTCTTTCTCCATTATGTAGACTTTCTAAAAATATAGCTATTATTTTCATTTTTTGAAAAAAAAAAAAATTTTGGCACAGTAAAACCCTTAAAATTTTAACAAAATTATAAAAATGCTACAAAAGCTATAATTATTTTTCACTAAATATGAAGTTTAAAAAAATTTCAAATAGAAAAATACAATGATATACACCTTTCTGTTGTTAAAAATGTATTGTGCTAAATTACATGAACAGAAAGTTTAATTGCTCATATAAAACAGCGAACTCCCAGTTTTAGATTGGAACAAAAGAATTCAGAATAGAATGGAATTAAAAAATGACCAGAAATATAAGCACCAATGAAACCAAGCCAATAGAATTAAAAAATGGCTGAAGTTTTTTTTTTATTATTATTTTTAAATCCCATATTTTAAAAACTGTGTAAAAGTGAAATCATATAAAAAAAATACTGTGTAAATCTGGGGGTAGGTGTACACATGCATAACACATAGTATATTTATATATAATATATATTACTGTGCCCAAAAAAGTAAGACCAATTTCTATTTTTTTCAAAAACTCTTTTATTTATTTCATCGCCTTCAAAGTAGAAAAACACAACACCTCTGGACACAATGCAATTATGTCAATGCATGCTAAAAAGTCATTGGCTCGGACAGCCTTAAAATCGTGCATCGATTCATGGTGAATCTCTCCAATCAACTCAAAATGGTGTCCCCAGAATGGTCTTTTGAGTTTAGGGAATAGCCAGAAGTCACACTATGCTAAATCATGTTAATACGGTGGTTATGGAATGATATGGGTTTCATTTGTGGTGAAAAGGTCACGACATGAAGAATCAATGCAGTGTGAGCCGGTGCATTATCGTGATGCAAAAACCTAGTGTTGTCTTTCCATAAATGTGGTCTCTTTTTGGGAATAGCTTTACTCAAACGATGCAAAACACTCAAATAATATTCCTTGTTGACAGTTTGGCCCAACAGACGAAATTCATAATGCACCCCACCACAGGAATCGAAAACAATCAACATGACCTGATTTTTGAACGACTTTGCCGTGCTCTTTTTTTTTTAGAAACAGATTTTTTTTAAACAAGTGGCCTTGATCATAGCCTAAAACAGAAGGCAGTCATCGAATAAAAATAATATTGTTGCTAAATAGAATAAAACCAAGGATCGAAATTTAAAAAAGATTTTATCTGTATGTTTGGCAGGGGAAAAATAAATTCATAGGCTAGCATGGCCTCCCAGTGGTTTTAGGCCCCAAGTGTCAGGGATGGGAAATTTTAATACAAATTAAAGTAGTTTTAGAGTAGCAGAATCTTGTTATACATTGAAACAGGTACAAACAAAACAATAAAGGAATAAATCTAAAAGCAGATCTAAACATTGTTTAAATTATTTAACCCTAAGACAATATGTTCAGAATTTAGATGAAATATAAAATATGAAATATAAAATATGAGTAATTTGATATTTAAAATTAAATTATAGTTTTTTCTCGGGCTTTGTCACAATAAAATATAAGGTAATGAAAAAGCAAAGCAAATTAAATGATAATTATCATATTTTTTTCAATCTAGAAAAGAACAACAAAAAAAATTTAAGAGAGGAACATACTCAAAATTTACTCAATTTATTTTACAATTTTGTTAAGCATGCGAAATTAGACAATTATTTAATATTTAAAATAAATTTAATTCTAAAATTTATAGTTTATACAACTTGCATTTGAATTACATTTTATTCCAAATGTTTCTAGCTTAAAATATGAAATGATTCACTTTTTTAACCTTATCACCCAGTTGTTGCGTTAAAAAATAGTAGTTACTGCCAAACAAAATTCAGTATGATGTTTTCATTTTAAAGTCTTTTTATTTCAGGAAAATCATATGTTTGTATTAAATTTTTTAGCATTAGATAAAAAAATTTTCATTTCTTTGATTTAGAAAAATCTATTTACAACTTTTGTGAGGGTTTTGGTATAAATTGTTAATTTTAATTGCGAGATAATTTAATGTTCTATTGAAAATTTCTCCCACCCTATATCTTATCACTGTATAGTTTTTTTTTTTTTTCCATTTTCATATATTGTGGAATTTTTTCATTCACAAGAATACCTCTTCAATTCGCAATGTTTCATTTATTTTCTTTTTTCCCATTTTGCTGTATGACATATTTCATGTGTATTAAAAACAGCAATTTTTAATTCACATTCTCTTTTATGTTCTAGCATTAAATTAATGTGTTCATCAATAGCTTCCACAATTCCTGTCTCACTGCTCATGCCAATATTTATGTTCATTTTTTCGTAGTAATCATGAAGTCGTCAATGCCTTCTTGAACATTTCGAATTCCATTCTTCAAATCTACAACATTTTACATATTTTCTATTTGTTTTGCACCCTGAAAAAACCCCTTACTTTAATTGTTTATCTTAGAACAAGGCTGTCACCTTCAGCCACCAAGTGCATGGATCTGGGTCATCCTTAGCCTACTTGCAGTACCATCGAGGCACCCCAGACAACCACAGAGGTGGCGGAGGTATTGGAACTGTGCCATCTGCACTCATAATACTGCGTTCGTCGGGAGACCACTTCTGAACAGTGAGAGAGTCTTGTTACGAAAGATAACCAATAAAAATTTGGGTTTCCCTGCACCATAGAAATTACTAACCATAACATGCACAAAGATTTGATGGATAATTAATATGTGAAAACTATCAGAAATCCAGGTGTGTTGAAACCTTTGACGAATGCAGATGTATCAGTGTCAAGAGACTCCCCTTTCCTTCCCTTTTTCCTACCCCTTTGATCACCAACCTAAGAATTTAAATTTCTACAAAATGCAAAGGTCAATTTAATTCCTTTTAAAATCTTTTATTTTAATTTGCTAACTAAACTAATTTTTAAATAATTGAATCTTTATTATTTTACTAGCATTTTTAATTTTGCTCATGATTAAAATTTTGCTGTAATTTTTTCTAACCTGCGTTTGGTACTCATCCTAAATTTTCTTCTTTTATTTCCATTTATGCAATAATATTTTTGGAATAAATCTGTTTCACTCTAATTTTCGTAATAGAGATACGGAGATTTTCTTCTCCTGTAACTCTTAAAAAACAATACCTTTGCTTTTGTATCAGTGTCATATTCATCGTTCTGCAGTTTGAAGATTGATTGAAGGACAAGTAGTTCATTGACTTCTTTAAACGGAACAGATTTTATATATGAGAGAGAGAGTCAGAAAAAATATTCTCTTGACAATGTTTTTGTATTATCATTTTCACATTTTTCATTTATATTTTTGTTAACATTTTGTTCTAATTATTCATTTTATTTTTTTAGAATTTTCTAAATTGTTTAAGCTTATTTTCCTGATTTGATCTCCAAGTTTTTGAAATTTAATAAATAAATGGATCTTGCGTCAGTTTGAAGAATACACTGAAACTTCCAATATTAACAATAATAATTTCACTCTATCACATTATATTTGTAAATAGTCATAAGAAATTTTGAAATTGTATGTTTAAATCAATTTTTTTCTGATTGTTATGGTTATTTTTAAATTTAATACCAACAACAGATTTTCCATGAACCCTTTTAAGACTAAACAATAATGGTTAAAAAAAATTAAATTAAAACAAAATAATAAAATAAAGATAATTAAAAGATAGAAATAAAAAGAGAATCCTTCTCTTAATATTAAATTTAAATTGACGTTCAGATGTGTGATCGCATATTAGTTGCTATGTAAAACTTTGAAAATAAATATGTGAAATGATCCTAGAATATTCATATGACTGACATAGAATACTTTTACAGTTAATTAAGCAATGCATTACAATAGTTATACATTCAGACTATGAATCAAACCACAAATTGTATAGAGAAAATAGTACCTGAAACTTGTGGGCTTGATATTTTAATATGTGGCAGGATGTGATTGCTTCCAATGGTGTCTTGAAGAGTGCAACTTCACCTAGTTGAATGAAATCATAGATGCATTCTTCTAGTAGCATTCTTCTGCTTTAGAATTCTTCTCAAAGAAATTGCTTTAGAATTCTTCTCAGTCCCTGCCATGGCGCATGCTTCGAGTTCTTGCAGTGAGTGAATGTAAATTAGATTACGCTAAAGAGCAAATAGGCTGTTTGTTACACGAATGGCTTGAGTCTAAAACGTATATCCCCCCCCGCCCCCTTTTTGTTATAGGCTAACCGATATTGATTCATTTTTTTAACGTAGAATATGTTTCATGTAAGATTCAAGCGATTGAAAATATGAAGGAAAATTTAAAAAACTTGCTTTTACTAATATGGTTTATAATTAATAAAATAAATTAGGAACTATTTATTTTATTATATTACAACTGATTTTTTGAATAAATTAAGAGATTCACAATTAAAAAAAAAATTTATAGTTGACAATTTTGCGTATTCTTCATATTTAATTTCCTTCTTTCTAATGAAAACAGACATTTTGTTAGCAATTATTTAAAAAAATTATGCATTAATTATGGAACCAAGAATAATTCCTCCCCAAGCGAGCCATTCTGCACCTAACGGTGTCGTTCAATGGTGTTCTCTTGGTGGTAACGGGTACCTGGCGCTCTCCATATGAAAGACCGGCGAGAATCAGGCTGCAAACTAAACCTGGACTCGTCGGAAAACATCACACAAGACCACTGTTGCGGTGTCCACAATGCATGCTCTCTACTCCAGGTTAATCGCAGGCGACAGTGAGTTGCGGTAAGAGGAACACATCTGCACAGGCCTACGAGCATATAGATCAATGTGCTCTGAGCGTCTGTACACGGTCTGCCTTGAAACTGTCGTACCGGTAGCTCAAGAGAGCTGACGAGACAGGTCTGATGCTGTGCTCCGTCTGTTTCTTTTGGCAGTAACTGCTAAATACCGATCCTCATTCGGGGTTGTAACTCGGGGGCGACCTGTGCTGTAACATCTACTCACATTACCGTCATCTTGGAATCGTTGCTAAAGCCTGGCGATGACACTCTGGGCGATTTCAAGTTCCTCGGATACTTCCAGCTGGGTACGTCCACATTCCAGTCGTCCGATAATTCTACCACGTAAAAAATCATCCAAATGCTTCCTTTGTGCCATAACTATGCGGTTATTGCACTGAAAGGCTTTTAAAGCGCTTGTGAACAATTTTACTTCTTTTCCACCATTCCTTATATACCCCTCTCTTACACTATCGTCATTGTGACGTACTATCCGCGCCATCTGGTGGTTTCCTGTAATTTTCATATTCTTCTTCAAGATGTGTGTGATAATTCTACAGGTGAAATTTTTATTTTAGAGTTCAATTTCTGTGTGATTCTGAATTATCCTTAATTTATGGACATGAGTGTAAATCACCTTATTGCTAATAATTTGTAACAATAGTATTTTTGTTAACTTTTCCAGATATTTTTGAAATACTGATTCGATCCGTTGAAAACAGTGAATCTTCTGAAAATTATTCTTTGGCATCTGTTGTTGAACAATCAAAAATTAATACCAATGGACTCATGGATACAGTAACCATATGTGATGTACCTAAATATCCAGTGTTAACTCATTGTCAATATAAGGAAGCAAAAGAATATTGGCCTGTTCAATTTAGAGAGGACAAAAGGTATGTAGTCCCTGTTTTTTTATATATATATTTTTTATCTTAAAGATATTAGTTAAATAAAAATCATTCCAAGAATTTAAAATGTTTTTTAATTTTTATTTAGATATAAAAAACTACTCTTTTAAAAAATGTTATTTTTGAAAATCTGTATATGTATTTCTGAAAGTTTGTGTGTTTCTCATGCTAAGCCTCAATTCACATCCAAATTTCCCTAAAAATCAGCAGGATATGTAATACTTCCAGTACAAATCCTAGATCAACTTACAAAAATTTATAATTTTGATCATTATTTGTAAAAAAATAAATGAAGAAATACCCTTTTTTTTGGATAAATTGGGTTTTTATGCCTTTTTGGCAACTTTTCATGGTTGCACTGTTTGAGCTGATGTAAAATAAATAAAATATACTAACCAGTAAATTACAACAAACAAAAATTTTATTTAAAACATAACAAAACATTTGTTTTGCCATTTTACCAATAAAAATGTCCAGGCCAAATCACAATTTATGCAACAAAGAAATGTGATTTTTTTTTTTTTTTTTTTTTTTTTTTGTTGTTGTCACCAAATGGGAAATAAGTTGGCAAATATATACACACAGCCTTTTTCCACTGGAATATAATGTATTCTTTTTAAGGTACAAAATAAATCTGCAAAATTGTTGATTATATATTAGAACATATGTCTAAAGGATAATATACTTTTGGCAGGAAAATAAAGACAAATTTCATTTTATTGTTGTATATGTGTGTAAAAATAATAACTTAGACTCAATAAATAGAAACATTAAATATTAAATATTTTTGTAACATTTTAATATTTACTTTTTTACTAAATTAAAGCTGGATCATGTTCATTAATTGAATCTTTTATTAAAATCTTTCAAAAAAATAAATTAAATTTTTTAGATAAAATAGATGTATGTCCAGGCGCATCCCGGATATAAATCATGTGTTTCTAATTAATGGTTTATGAATCTGAAAAAGTTATTATCTTTGTTTTCATAATTAAATTGGTATTTATTTTCAGAATTTATGCTCTAAATTATACCATTAGTGATTATAATGATTAGTCATAGGAATAATAAATTGTTTTCTAACAATATGTAAAGTGAACAACATTTACATTGAACGACATTGTTTAATGTTGATGAACTGTTAGTTAGCAATGTAATTTCAATATGTATTTTGTAAAGAATTTTATTATTATTTAGTGTTTCTAAGAAAGAGCTGAAACATTTTTACTAAATCAGATTTTTTAATGGTTATTATTATAATTGAATTATTGTAATTTTATTTTATTCATTTAAAAATATAATTATGAAAAGGGATTCCATGACCTACAAAAGAGGATCCATGGAACAAAATGTAGGTAAAGAACCCCTGATACATGGTTTTATAATTGATATAACTCAGCAATACTACAGGCATACAGGCAAACAATTGTTTAATAACATTCTCTCTCTTTCTCTGTGTGTGTGTGTATGTATATATATATATATATATATGCTTTATTCCAACTTAAAATTATTGTAAATTAAAAACTATGACACTTAAAAGTCTAATTTTGTTATTTTTTTATTTGAAGAATAGTAAAAAATTAACAGAAGATTCTTAATTAATTCTTTTCTAATTATAATATGTGTGTATAAGCTAAGGATTTGTAGAAAGTTTTTAAAAATTTAAATATGGGGATTGGCTCATATACTGTTGTGCACATTTTCTAAAAAAGGGATATTTTTCTGTAAAAGAGATCACCAAATACCATTAAATAAAACACATTTTTATTTCTTAACTTTATAAAAACAAAAATTTTTTTTAATGAAATGAGTTATTTGTTTTATTTATATTGCTGATTTGTTGTGTTGTCAATAAAACGAAAAATTTGATGTTGGCAAAACTTTCGCCTGGCTAACTAACTGAAACATATATTACAAATAACAATAAAATACCATAAATGATGAGTGTTAAAAGGAATTTTTTTTTCCTTTTTGCTGAGGTTTTGAATTTTGTAAAATTTTATGAAGAAAAATGTACTGTTATCATATACATGGATCAACTTATATTGGGAAATATACAGTAAATAAAAACTGATCTTTTCCAATGCAAAGTTGCACTTTTAAAAATTTAAAGACTGTCAACTTTTGTCAGCATGTTGTTTAAAATCAAATTCTTTGATGAAATTATATTACATATACAAATAAAAAAATTGTAACTAATCACTTATTTGTAAAAAATCATTTTTATTTGATCTTGTAAATATTTTTTAAATATCTTTTCTGTTCCTTTAAAATGTTGTACTTATCAAAAAATTAAGAAAACATTTTTTAATTAAATAAACTCTTAACTTTTACTAACTAACATTTTAACTTTTTTAAAGCTGTAACGACAACACATCATTATAAAGTATTATATTATTGTTTTAAAAACTATAGTACTTAAAATGATTAGAAGCCCATTTATTTTCTATTAATTTATCTGGGGAGCAGTCAAAATTACAAAAAATTAAGTTATTGATAATTTTTAATTAAATAAATAAGATTGTTATTGCCATCAGATTACACTGATAATTTATTTGTTAAATTATATGACAGCTCTTTTCTCATCCAACACCATTTTAATATTTGTTTCTAATTTTATTATCGCTTGAAATCATTGTTTCTGTTTTTGATCATTATTTCAGTTACAAATTTTAAAAATTTGCTGGCAATTTATTATTGATGGTGTTTACTAACTTATTATTTTTTTATATAAAAGAGTTAAATTAATTTAATTTTCTGAAGCCAGTTGATATTAGTAATAAAGTAAAAAATGCAATAATTTTAAGTTATCACCAAATTAAATGTTCTACATTTTTTTAACAAATTTTATAAAAAAATAAATAGTAGATTATTATGAAAGTTATAGTAAATTTCTATAATTTCAAAATGTTTACATTTTATATTTTTTAATTTTCTGCAGCATTGAAAAAGTTCTCAGCGACAATTTATTTGATGTTGAAGAAAAGAAAAAAATCATTGAATTTATCAAACTTTCTTTGAATATTGCACAATTTGGGGATGTATGAGTAATATTTTTCTTCTCTTAATTAATCTAAAATATATAGACATAGGTATACTATTTTTTGCTTAATTTGAACGTATATTTTACGTAATACTAACAAATAACCTTACAATGTATGCTTCTTTAAATAAATATTTGAGATTTAGATTTTTGTATTAATATTTTGAAAAATGAATTATTTAACAGTAAAAACTGGAAATATAAATTAAAAAGCATCATGATATGTGGTTTAATTGACCCAGTATTTAATTTTTATTGTAAAAAAATTATTGATTTATTATGACTGCTGTTTAATATCATTATTTTCGTAGATTCTTCCTGAATTTAATTCATTTTTCTAGGTAAAAAAATATAATGGGTTCTGTCAAACTCTCTTGAAAAACATTTTAATATAAATTCATATAAGAAGGGAGAAGTCAAGAATCTATAAATCAGAATAAGATTATCATTTGTTTTTTACCATTTTAACACATCAAAATTTTCTTTTTATTTTATTCCATCATTCTTATAGGTTATGTTTTTCTTCTACTACTGTGCATTAATTATTTTTTTTTAATTAATTTTTTCAGAATTTTCTATTAATTTATTAACAATTTAGAGTCCTCTTATGCTACAATTTTATAAATGCCATTAATGATTTTAATATATAATTTTTTGCTTCAATCATGATTGATAAAGTGAAGAGAATTCATTATTTCTTTTTTAGTATTTGAATACTTCCTCATTCTTTGATTCATATCTTGTTCTATATTTTTGCTGTAATGAAAATTTCATCATTTTGAATATGTTTTTTTAAGCAGTGTCTTTTCCTTAAAAATTGAATGCACAAATTTTTTTTTATTATATTTCAAATTAAATTTGTTTTGCTTAATACAGTAATCATTTTATAAAAAACAATAATTCATAATTTTTTTGTTTCACTTTTCTTACAACTATTGATTGTTTGACTCAAATGTTAGCATAGAAAATAAGAAACCGTTGTTATAACCTTTAAACTTGAGTTTTTAGAAATGATTGATAAGAACAGAAACCATTATTTAATTATGGTTTTGTTTGTACTTTAAATTTTTTTCATTAAGATTAAAGCATTATTGGATTTTTTTTTTAAATATTATTTAAAAAAATATCTTGAATTGCTGTTTCTTCAAATAATGTTTTTCTTAATTTAACATTTTAAAATGCAATGCATAATTCAATGACTAATATTTATTTTGTAAACTGAAAAATGTGTCCGGCAATAGAAATATTGAATAAAATTTTCAGCTTATTATAATGTTATAAATTTATTTTTGATTCATACAAGAGTTATTTTGAATTTTTTTTTATTTTCTAGACATTAATGTGTGTTTATTTAATAATGTGATCCTGTTTTATTTGCAGGTAGAAGTTGGTTGTGTTATTGTTGATCCTGTGACATCCGATATTATTGCCACTGCTCATGATCGAAGAGAATCGCATCCCATTCAGCATGCTGTGATGGTTGCAGTCGATTTAGTGGCTAGAAGTCAAGGAAGGGGATCATGGGATATAAAAAGTAAGATCACACTTGCCTCTGCTTCCAATTTTTAGCAATTTTCCAATTATCAGAAATTGCAAGAAAAAAAAACCTTCAACATTTCACTTAAATGTGTCTTAATTAATTATAGTCTTCTATCATATTGACATTTTAATAAAAAATGAAGTATAAATTTCTTAAGTAAAATTTTTTTATACAGCAAAAAAAAAGTTTTTTTTTTTTTTTTCTTTTAAATAAATGTTTTAATTTTCCAATTTAATTTTTGACACTTATTTTCTGTTTCCATATTGTTTCTCTTTTTTGAAATTAAATATTTACTGTCCACATTACGATACAGATATAGAAGAAGATACCTATGATGTATTTTTCATCCTTGTATTAAAATTTCATTTAAGCTTTTACATTTGACATAGTATGTAAATTTTTTATATTTTAAAATAACTTCTTGTCCACACACATTTCTAGAATTGTGTTTTTATTTGGAATAATGTAATGAATTTGTTTCATTGGGAGAAAAAGCTGTAAATGATTTAGCTTGTTGCTCTATGGTAATTTTGTGCACTTGAGGGCTAACTAATCTGGGAGCTACAGTTTAAAGTGGATTCTGAACCACTACAAACATCCATGGCCTCTGCGGGATTCAAACCCAAAACCTGTGATACAGAGTGCTAGCCACTCAGGCACCCGTGAATGATTCAAATAATTGTATAAAATTATATATTTTTTCTATTAGTTTTGGATAAAAGTTTTGAATTAAAATATGTGTAAATTACATCTTTATAATCATTACCTAAATATGTGTACCATAGCTTTAAGAAAATTATTATTTGATTAGTTTTTAATCTTCCTCAAGTACAAATTGTAGTTTATAACAGTCAGTAATTGAAAACTTCTAACTTGGCAATAATTAATATAAAGTATTGGTTTTACTTTTGCAAACTATTGATTTGTGTGTCTTGAAGTGTATGTCTTCCACAAACACCATTTATTATTTACAAGAAGGATCTGCAGTTAAATTATAAAATGTAATATAGGTAGTATTTTTAATTAATTTTCATCATTATATCTTTGTTAAAACTTCCATATTTTCACCTTCAGAATCTGTGACAATTAATTTGAGTTAAGAGTTATTTATTTTAGTTTTCCTTGTGGTTTAATGAAGGTGCATTAATATTATTAATATGAAAATATTAGAATTTGAAATCTTGTATCACATATAACTTTTAAGAATGTTCATATAGACCTATAAAGCTCTTTTAAACTATGTATTAATTGTACATATATACCAGTATGTATTTTTTTTTGTTTCAAACCAATTTATGCATTGTATATATCATTCATGGGCTGCAATACCAGCACAACTTGAAAAATAAGGTTTTGAAATGCTGAATCACACATGTAATTAATGGATTAAGGAGTGAACATATTCAGATGAGACCTGATTTCAGTCTCTTTTCAATTAACGAATAAGGACAACCTTCAGCATTTTATGTATTATATTTTTAATATGTATATTTGCCACATCATGTTGGCAATGATTTTAACTGAAAATTCATATTTTTCCAAGTTGTGCTAATATTGCAGCCTATGAAAATAGGTTGTTGAATATAATTTGTGCATTGTGATGCAGTTTTTTTTAATATTTTGCAGGTAAACATGTTCATCATAAGCCTTTTTCAAAAGAGATGGATAGTAAAATTGATGAAATCAAGAAGTTAAACCCTGGTAAAGATGCTAAAAAAATGTGCCTCCCCTATTTATGTACAGGCTATGATGCTTATATTTCTAGAGAGCCTTGCATTATGTAAGATTTCCGATTTCATTCTTAGATTTCCTATTTTTACTACACTTCTTGCTTTTCTTTTCTTTGATTTTAAAATAATGGACTAATTAAACATTAAGTGGGAAAAAAATTGCAAGTAGATTTGTTTGAGATTATAAAAAATGTGGAAATAGTTAATTTTTACAATTAAATATTTATTTTTAATTCATTTTTTTTATAACTATAATCATAAAAACATTATTTTCTGGTATTTATGTTTAAAATCTCTGGACACAAATAAAATTATCATAATCTCCTTAAAAAAAAACATATTTAATGATTACATATTGCAGTAATCATATGAGTCTTATAAAGAAGTATCATTAGTTGCCCTTGCTTTTCTCTTCTATGATTGTAATACATTGTCTAAAATGTATTACAATTACAGCAATATTTAATAGACTAATTAAATTTTTAAAAACAAATTTATTATTGTGTCTAATCCTCGGTGTCCTTCTGTGTGGGGCGCACATCCCATGAGTAATCTACTCGTGTATGGAGGGAAAGGTGCAGCTTCTGTTGTGATGGAGCACCCATAGGTAGAAGTCTGACTTGGCTCCGTGTTGCTGAAGAAGGAAGGCAGTGCCTTCCATGAGAACTTATTTAAAAAAGAATGTAAAATAATAAATATTTTTCTTATAAATGAACATATTTCTATTTTTTTGTACTGTTAAAATTAAAAAAAATGTCTTTTTAACAGTGCAGTTCCAAAATTTGGTTCATAGATTTTTTGTACGAAAAAAAAAAATTATTAAATTTTCTTGTGAAACACTAAGCTTTCTAGTTTAACAAAACAAATTTATTTTTGAAAGATATTTGGAAACTTATGTAGTATATTATGGCCAATTTAATATATGAAGTTTATTTTATTTTTAATGCAGTATTACAGTTTTTTTTCCCTTCCACCCCTAAAAGAATTATTTTAATAAATTTACTAATTAAGGTCACTAAACAAAAAAATTTTTTAACACTAGTTTTTAAAAAGTATTAATGTTTTGTAGCAGGTTTAAATTTTGCAACTTGTTGCTACTTTCTTTCATTAAATTAATATGAAAACAATGAATGAAATAATAAAGTTATTACTGTTATAGGTGTTGCATGGCTCTTGTCCATTCACGAATCAGAAGAGTTTTTTACGTCCATAAATCTTCTAGAGGGGCTCTTGAAAGTCACTGTAAACTTCATCTGCAAGAAAGTTTAAATCATCATTATGAAGTGTTCAGAGTTGAACTGCAGCAATCTACAACAAATGGTATGATATCGAAAATTCTAAACTCTAATAAATCAGATCTCAATGAATCAAGCTGACAAATGGTTTTTATTCTTTTATTGTAAATATTTTTTTTAAATTTTAATAAAAAAAAAAACGTTATTGTGAAGTTATTCTTTTATTACAGATAAAAAAATATATATTTTCAAAGCAGAAAAACAAGCAACATTTCTTAATTTTGTTTCCCAAAACAATTATTTTTGTTTGTAATTAAAATTTTACACAAGAAAATCATTAATATATTTAATGTTTCTTATAAGTACAAAAAAAGAATGCATTTGTTTTATTGGAATTTAAAAAAAATTGATAATATAATGTTGAATGGTTTTATTATGATAAATTTATTATTTCAATTACTCCATATTTATTCAAGATATTTTTAAGAACTATTTTATTAATTATATTAAAAAATTAGAAAATGAGTTTTAGGAATCTGCTAATATTGTATATCAAGATTTCCAAATTAGGATATGCTTGTGAATGTTATTAGAAATGAAATATTTTTAAAATAATAAATATTTTTATACATAGAAATGTTTTTCTAGGGATTCTCATTTAAGCTATAAAAGACACTAAATCATGCGATTAGTATAATTTGTATATGGTTAAGGTCTTACTATATCTGGTAAACAATTAATTTTGATAAAATAAATAACATAGTTATAGAATTTTAATGATATTTCATCAATTATGAAATTTGTATAATTTACTATGTTAAATATTATTACTATACATAATAGTCAGACTTCTACTTACCAGTGCTCCATCATAACTGAAACTTTCCCTTTACCTCCATCCATGAGTAGAATATTCATGGAGTGTCCATGCTGCACTGCCAGAAACTGAAGATTAGTCACAACAGCACTATATATAATATTACTGGCTGATAGATGTCTGTTGAATGTCTAGCCCTTCTGAAATATATTGTTAATGTAATTATTATCAACCAAACCTGAAGCAAATCATCAAGAAGGCTAAGACAGCTTATATCAATTCAATAAAAGATATTGCATTCTATACAGATTTGTAGGTGTTGATGTTTTATACCGAAAGGAGATTAAATTTCAGAAAATCCTTTGTATAAGTATCCAATGCAGGTTTCATTTCTTAAATGAAATTTAAAGGCAAAAATCTGAAAATGTAAGAAATCATGAATCAGATTGTTGTTGTTTATTATTGATATTTATGGAAAGTAATTATAAAATACTCTTCAATATCCAGTATTCTCTTATATGGACTGCATATATTATGAACTATTAATGTATTTTGTAATGAACTACTAATATTATTTTATTATTAATGTAATGAATGCTTCTTTTGCATTCCAAAGTATCTTGAATTAAATAGTACAGCACAATTGATCCTTGCTAACTTTCAAATAAAATACCATTGGCATGATCAGCGCATTTTTTTTTTAATGATAGTTTAAAATTATTTAATGAAACTTGCACTATATTTTTCTAACAAAACAATTTAGTCTTTAAAAAAAAAAAATTTATGTTTTTGAAATTAATTGAGAGTTATTAATTTTTTATATAATCTAGATATAAAATTTTTGTTTTAAAAATTAATAACATTATACAATATTTAATTTTTTTATGTCCAAAAAAATTATAAAAATATTTATCAAATTTTTCTCATAAAAAAAAAAGGGTCTCTTAATTTGAATGAATAAAAATTTCAATGCATCTTAATATCAGATCACTTAATATTACATGTCAGGTTAAAAAATTAAGCCATAGTTTAAAATAGTTGGAAGTAAATAATTAAGGAAAATTAATTCACAGAACCCTGTAATTAGTAATAATTTTCATTTAATATTACAGAATATAACATTTTTAAAAATCAATTTTTAAATGTCATAGGCATTCACAATTTTTGCTATGCTTTTAAACAGTAAATAATAATTAATAAATAAAATCCCTTTGGAAAAAGCATTCTAGATATGTTTATAAAAAATATTTCATGTTAACAGAATAAAAATATTAGTAAAAATAATTTAAAAATTTGAAGTAAAGTAAGATTGGGAATGTATTGTCTAAACCTTGGTGTTGTTCGAAATATATGAAACATATAATTAAATGTTGTATTTCATCCTTTTTTTTTTTTTTTTTTTTTTTACAATTAAATTATAGTAGTCCTACTATAAGAAATGTGACTATTATAGCATTATTACTTTGTGTTATAGTAGTCATATTACTTTAGTTGCTTATTATAATAGTATTAAGTTATGTTTGTAATGTCTTTATATACAGATGGAAAATGTAGAATTTTAAGGAAAAATAAATTTTTATTTAAATTTAATTAAAAGAATTCATTTTGAGTGGCATATTCTTAAATGAATACCAGAGGATTGAAGAGTATGAATATTTATAATTGAAGAGAGAGGCGATCTTCTAGAACTTTCAAGTTTCTTCTATGACATTCCAAGGAACACCTGCGATTTCAAAAAATGCACTCTCATGTTGTTTTCCCTGTGCTTCTCCCTTTTTTATTGATTTGCCCAAAAAAAAAAATCCTAAAATATGTTTTAATTTTCCGTAAAGAAGATTAATCTTATTAAAAAAACCTATCCTGAATTGTGAATGACATATTTTCAATTTTCATAAAATCATGCGATTTGCAAACATTATTTTTTTTAGAATATGTTAAACAAAAATTAAGATTAATCTACATTGCTCATAAATAGATCAAATCTTACTCTGTGTTTAGATATTGTTTAAAAACTATACATTTTTTTTTTTATTTTTAAAGTGATACAAATTTTGCAAACTGTAACATTCTAATCTTAATTATTATATTATCGTCACAATTTTTGGACATTGTTAATTAATGAAATTTCTCTAATTTGATATAAAAATTGTAAAAGCTAAATTATTAAGGGAATGTGAAACAAAATGTCCAAAAAAATAATAAATTATACTTCCATTAATAATATTAATAAGCATCATCATCATTAGTGGCGCAACAGTCCCATGATGAGGCAAGGCCGCCTGCCTGCTGGTAGATTTCTAGACAGGAAATGCTTTCTTTTTACGGGGTAGGGTTGTTAGCCCAATGCTCTATGGCTGTAGAGTGTTGGGCTAACAACCCTTGACAGGTAAAACCTACGGTTAAAAGACCGGGACCTAAGTGGATTCCGAACTACTACAAGCATCCATGTAACCGCCGGGACTCGAACCCAAAACCTGTGGCACCGAGCGCTAGATTAATAATAATAAACATGCAAAACAAAATGGGTAATCATTCTTATTTAAGTAATGGTATTAATATCAAGCCCAATTAAGGGGTTCTTTTTTAAATATTACAGAATACAAATATTCTATAACAGTGTTTGGATATCATGCTGATTATTACAACTATTCAAAAGAAAAAAATATAGAAAAAATTCAAAATTTTAAATCGTAAAATGTAGTCAAAACGTTAAATGTAGAATTCTAAAAGAAATGAAAAAGCAAGAAATTTTCTTTTTTCCTCTTTATGTTCAGAATTTAGTATTAATTCATTTTTTGATTGTATTGGAAACGAAAAAATATCAGATATTTTAATCTAAACATCAAAAGCAAGATTTTTTAAAGTAATTTAAATCTTGAAAGCATGCTAGATATTTATCTTGTCTTGTAGTTAGAAACACATACTGGTATAAAATGTTGACAAGAAGGGGTTTTTTTTTCTTTCATTTTTAAAGTTATTTAGAAAACTTCTGTATTCAGATTGGCATATTAGGGATAAATATCTTTTTAGGGATAAATTTTTTATTTTTACTTTTTTACAGCAAATGTGTTTAGTACTGTATTGGTAATATGTAAAAATTTTTAAAAGATTAAAAAATGTATAATAAATAAATGCAATACAAAGACCATTTATACTTATAACATGGCCCTGATGGCGCTCGGTGCCACAGGTTTCGGGTTCGAGTTCCGGTGGTGCCAGGTGCCATGGATGTTTGTAGGGGTTCAGAATCCACTTTAAGCGCTTTCCAATATGACTGTAGAGAGTTGGGTGTAGGGCTTACAACCCTACCCTGTAAAAAGTCAGCGTCACGGAGCCAAGTCAGACTTCTACCTGCGGGTGCTCCATCAGAACAGAAGCTGTCTCCCTTTTCCCTCCATCCATGAGACCACAAGGGTTCATGGATTTGATCCAGATGTTGATGTCTGCCAAGTGGGATAAGAAACAACAACATACTTATAATATGCATAAAAAGTTATTTTTCGTAAAATGTTTTTCTAATTATTATTGCATCATTAAAAGCAGCGCGCTGTTAAAAAAAATTCCAGAATGTATAAAAATTTACAAATTCTTTTTAAAATATCGTTTCCAGTTTTTTTTTTTTTTTTTTTTTTTTTTTTCGTTATTTAATTTTCAATAAATGAAAAAAAAAATGATGCAAATGTTAATCATTCATGTTTTTTTAATAAAAAAGTGAATTTAAAAAAAAAGAACACTTTTTTTATAAATGAACAAAGTAGACCATAACACAATGATATATAAAGACTTCCATGCGTAACTTTTTGAAACATTTTGCAATTTTTGATTTTATAAAGATTTCTTAAACAACAAGGGGCTGTTGCGTTTGCGTTGATTGCGCGTTTGCCATTGATGATGATCAGTCTTCACATCATCATCATCAGTAGCGCAACAGCCCCTTGTTGGGCCAAACACGTCTGTCTACTGGCAGATTTCGAGACAGGAGATATTTCTTTTTATGGATAGGGTTGTCAGCCCTACGTTTAAGCCTACGTTAAGTATCATGTTAGATTGGGACCTACGGTTTAAAGTACATTCCGAATCACTAGAAACAACCATGGCACTGCCGAGACTCGAACCCGAAACCTGTGGCACAGAGCGCCAAATATTCGAACCTCAAGCCCCAATTAAAGCATTTAAGCAGCAAAAATTTAATCTTTTATACATATCAAATTTCAATGATAAAATTAATTAACATTAAAAATAATTAAATTTAAGACTTTAAATTTGAAATGCTTTTAAATTAACAACATATACATAAGAAAATAAAAACATTGAATTCGAAATAAATACATAAACAAATTGTTACAGCGTGCGCCAATTTCATTCTAGCAAATTTGTTATAAAAACTGAAAAAAAATTTTTTTTGATAATTTTTATCGTTACTCATAAACACAGCTTTAGCACATTCTTTTTTTTTTTTTTTTTTTTTTGTTGTTGTTGTTCTAATGCAGCTGGCAAACACTTAGACAGCTGTCTTGAATGCCTTAAGACAAACGCTGCACAGACATTACTCACTTAACATTACCCGGGGGCGCGTGTAACTTGAAGATAAGCCACGGCCGCGGAGTAACAATGCCCCCGCAAAGCTCTACGATCCTATCAGAGCGGGACCCACGATTTAAAGTGGATTCCGAAACTCTACAAACATCTATGGCACCGCCGGGACTCGAACCCGATACCTGTGGTACCGAGCGCCACTCGACCATTCAGGCCCGCTTTAACGCATTCATAAAATAATTAAATTCGTTTGACTTCTCAGTTGTTTTAAATTATAAAATATACAAAAAATAAATAAAAATAAAAAAATTGTTTGATTTACACATATAGAAAATGAAAATTTGACTTTTATAGGGAATGCATATCTAGATTAGTTCAAAAACACCTGTCAGATTAAAAAAAATATCAGTTGGTTTTTACCTTGTCCTTATTAGAAAAACGAAACGATTTTATCTCTTAAAGAACTTATTGTTTTTATTTAGGAAAGCCTTTTATTTTTTCCTCACGGTAATTTGGATTTTAAGTATCTGTCATCTTAATGATTTCATTTGAACTTACAACTTTTTATCAGTTTGAACAAGTCTAAGTTAAAAAAAGAAAAAAAAAATGTTAATATATGCAAGTCTATTTCGTTTTGTTACAGTTAAGAAACGAGTTCACATCGAGTTTTGTTTACGACTGAACACGGTAAGTGATTAGTCTACATTCCTTTTTATTGCCATCATCAATTGAGTGTGAGAAATGTAAGCGTTCTTTTGCTTGCATTGCTCCCGATGATTCTAAAGGTACATCCAATTGAGGTAACAATTTCATTGAACTAAATTATCAACAATTAATCTTTTATTGAAAAAAACCCAGTTTTTTGGTTCAGCCAATGATGGAGTTAAAATAAACAGAAAAGTTGAAAAGCATGTTTACGCATAAAAAAATAAAAAAAAAATCTAGTAGGATTTTTTTGTAATTCAAATGATGGTTGACGACTGACGAATTCTTTTGGAACTATTTAGCCTAGGGGTGGCCATCTAAATGATCTTGTGGGCCACTTTGGAAATGTATCCTAACTCCGCGGGCCACATATGAAATTATATATATCTCCCTATTAGATTGAGATCCACTATAGACATTTTTGTCGAGTGAAAAATTGAAATGAGTTATTATTATCGTATTTACTATTATTCGTGCATGTAAACATAGATAATATAATAACAATGATACTAAACGCACATTGTAAAGAAATGTAGAACACTAAAGATGAAATATAAAAAATATATAAATATAAACGAAATAAAAAGACGAAATCATTAAAAAATATTTATTTTATAATGATCATATTATATGTGTTTTTCCACTCTCACTTTTCTTTTGCAAATCAATCACAATTTATTTGCACATTGTAATGGGTGTTGCGTCCCTTATGTTTGAGCGTATTTTGTGTTTGGTCAATTTCATGTTAGAAAGAAAAAAAAAAACATGATTCGCAGGTTTGATTTGTCGCTCTACGGTCATCTTGTGCACACTTTAGGCTAAACAGACCGGGACCTACGGTTTAAAGTGGATTCCGAACCACTACAAACATCCATGGCACCGCCGGGACTCGAACCAGAAACCTGCGGTACCGAGCGCCAGAGGGCTAGCCACTCGGCCATTCAGGCCCCATGATTGGCAGGTGTAAGTTAAACCAAATGCGCTAGCAACTTCAACTAAGAGTCTGGTTTGCTCTGCTATCGACAATGAACTGTGCGTATCAAGGGATGGCCACTGCGTCGTTGAGGTCACTTAAAGTGAAACATTGAACCTGTTATATTGATGTTCCAAGATGCGCTCGCATCACAGAGTTGGCAGAATATAATTTAATTATTCTGCGAACTCATAACTGTAAACTCATCAATAAAACAGGCAATATCTGTCCTATATTATTTTAAAATCAAAGTTAATTTTTCCTCATCATTCCGACAGTTCATTTTTGAATATATGGATGCACACATAACGTATTATTTTAATCCATTGGTTTTCACTCCTTTGGCCATTCTAAAATAAATATATTTTGTAAAAGTGTGATACATCTCACGGTCCAGAAAAATGTTCGAGACTGGCCGCATGGGCCCAGAATATGTTTACAAATATAATAAAATTAACTGACAATCATAAACAAATAAAAAAAAAAAATTTTAAAAATTAAATTAGAATTTTGCGCGGGCGTTTTAAATCATAATTGAGAACGTAAGAATCAATCTCCTGGATTAGAATATTTTTATGATTAATAAACGTGTCAAGAAATTTAATACAGATGTGTTAAAGAAAATCTTTTAAAGAAGGAATGTTAATAGCTTTATAGATATCAAAATTGCGCTTGAACCATTGAGCAGAGGTCATTTGGCGGATAGTGATATTTTGTAAAGTTTCAAGCGTTTTTAAGTTAGATTTAGCTGCATAGGACCAAACCGCGCAAGCGTATGTGAGAATTGGGCGAAGCATAGCAGTATAAAGAAGAATTTTGTTGTTCCTGGTCATGGTAGAATTTCTGTTTATAAATGGGTAGACTTTCTGAAGGCAATATGAAATTTAGTTTTGGTATTGGTTTGCCGCTCTACGGTCATCTTGTGCACACGGGGGCTAAACAGAACGGGACATAATGTTTAAAGTGGATTCCGAACCACTCACAAACATCCATGCCGCCGCCAGGTGTCAAACCTAGAGCCTGTGCTAGCCAGAGCGCTCCTCCAACTCCTAAATATTTAGTTTGACTATTCCAGTAATTCAAATAAGAAATCAGAATGTTCCGTTTGTGATGAAAACCGAAAATTTTGTGTGTTATCTTAATTTGAATAAATTATCAATTATCTATCGCATTATTTAAATAGAACATATATTTTTAATGGATTATTAAACATTTGCAATCATTAACATAATCCAAAAACTTGTTACATTACGCACAAATTCTTAACACATGTATTGAGAAATTAACAAAGCTTTTTCTTTCTTATACAGGCTCAAATGCGAAATTCAATACTTATCTTGTTTGAATTCAGTATTGCATATATTCAGATAACATGCTAAGTTTACGGATTTTATCGACACCGGAACATTCCGATTTCTCATTTGAATTACAAATATTTCCCACTGTAGTCTTTTTTTAATGCGTAAACATGTTTTTCGACTTTTTTATTATCAAAAGATTTATCACCACTGTAATTGTCTCAGATTAATGTTAAAGTTATGTTAATTAGATATAACTTTTGAAACGCTAAAAAGCACTAAAAGTGAATAAAAATTAAATAAAAAAATCAATAAAATTAAATTAAATAAAGATCAAATTTTTGATCAGCTTATTAAATTTTATTGTAGCTAATTTTATTTTATTGTAGTTTGGAAACTAATATATATATATATATTATATAAATGACACCATGATTTGTTGTCAAACAAGTAATTACTTATTGTTAGTGTATTAGTAACTTATTTGTTGTTGCCCTGCTGATTAACAAAGTAAGGGTGGGAAAATTAATTAATTAGTTATTTCTATTATTAAACTAATTACAAAATGGAGAAAAAAAATACGCTATGGCTCGTACAATGGCTTTTGGGATAATTAAAGTGCTGTTTGTAATTGATAGCGCTCTGGCCTTCAGTACCGCCTGTTTGGTGGTCTAACAGAGGTGTGATCCATTATGATTTCATGAAACCTGGCTCATCAATCGCAGCAGAAATATATTTCAACCATCTGGACTATATGTTGCAAAAATTAAAGAAAAACAACATAGATTGACCAACAGATCCAATCATATCTTATTACTTGATAAAGCTAAACCATGCACTCCACAAACGACTGTGGTAAAAGTGCAGGAATTGCAATTTCTTTATCATCCCTCATGGTCAGCAGAACCTAACCTCCCCTGTTTACCACTTCTTCCACAATTTGGCCAATTGGCTAGTACTCTGGCCGTTGGTACCACCGGCTTCAGGTTCGAATCCTGCCGGTGGATTGGATGTTTGTGAGTGGTTCGGAATCCACGTTAAACAGCAGGTATAATTAGCCTAAAGTAAACACAAAAGGTCCGTAGAGTGGCAAAAAAAACCCCAATTTGGACAACTTTTTAATAGTTTTGGTTTGGTTTGTCACTCTATGGTCATCTTGTGCACACGTGGGCTAAACAGAACGGGACCTACAGTTTAACATGGATTCCGAACCACTCACGAACATCCATGCCACCGCCAGGATTCGAACCTGAAGCCTGCGGTATCAACGGCCAGAACACTGGCCAATTGGCCAACAGGCAGCAACTTTCTAATAGGAAAACAATTTAATTCAGACAATTCTGTAAAACTGGAAGTCCAGGAATTCATTAATACTCGTCCACCAGGGTTTTACACCAACAGCCTGAACAACCTGCCGCTTAAATGGCAAAAGTGTATAGACGATATGGGTGCATATTTTGAAGGATAAAATAATTCCTTATATTTGTAAGTTATCTTTTTTATACAAATTTCATCCTTGACATATATATATATATATACACGACTATATTGCACCATAAAAGCCAAAAAAGTATTAGCTACACGTAAATTTTCATGTGCTTCATAGAAACACATTCAAATTGTATAATAAAATTAATATAACATTCATAATACCAAAACCCTGGAGCATTTGAAGATTAGAAGTAGACATAAGTTGTAACAAAAAACTGAAAATCATTACGCAAGCACAAATATCACAAAGTTGCGAACTGCATTAGTATATAAACAAGTAATATAAAAAAAAAAAAAAAAAAAAAAAAATTTAAAGTCAATTCCTACTTTTATTTCACTCTATTGCAGAAAGTCCTTCATGAATAATTACCATTCATTTTTTTAAGTTTAATTGGTAGATACATGCAACTTAAATCTAAAATAAAATAAAATTAATGAATTAAATTTAATGACTGAATTAATATTTGAAAAAGCTGTGTTAACATGAAGTGTCATCTACTGCAAGTTTAAAAAAAAAAAATGTATTTGAACTTGAGTGGATGAATAAAAAGTGTTTTATGAACGATTGAAAATGTGAACAAGATATATATAGGGGGAGTGTGAGCTAATAGAAGGAATTGAAAAAAATTATAGAATATATACAACAACAGCCTGTGACAGCAAATCCAGGAAATCAGCAAAAGGATGCACTACAAAGGAAACACACATTCTCAAGGAGGACATCTAGTGTTTATATTTTTCTCTCCAACTCCTCAAATTGCTGGGTAGATGAAGTCTAAATGTATAAATTGTGGATTTTCGATTCGAAACCGATTCGAGAATGGATCTGATATATCTATAAGCTGGAAAGTCTTCCAGTTGCGTCGAGGAGAAAGGCGCAAGTCCTCCGATGGGGGGCTAACTCCGATTTTTGGTGGCACGTTGTATAGCAGGTCCCCTGTATAGCATCCTGAGTAATGTTAAACTTGCTATATTACTGTCGCAAATGATCTCATGTTAAAATGCACGCACACAAAAGGCACATACTACTGTGTCCAAAAAGTAAGATCTATTTTCAATTTAAAATTCCCGGGGCTTATGGAATTTTATTTATTTTTCCTTTTTTATGTTGCTGGCACTGTTTTTGACATCTATATGAAATGTGACGTCTAAATATTCATTAGTATTTGAATTACGCTTGGCTTCGTGAGACACTGAAACTGATTTCGGTGATTTTTGAAATGTCTGAATCAATTGAGCAAGGAACTTGCATTCAATTCTGTTTGCGGAAACGTGTAGAATGTTGCAGAAGGCATTCGATGAGCATTCTTATATCGGAAAGAAATGTTTACAAATGGTACAAATAGTTCAAAGAAGGCAGAGAACGCGTTGAAGACGAAGAGCCCTCTGGCCGACCATCCACCTCAACCGACGAAGCTCACGTCCAAAAAATTAAAGATTTGGTGTTTGCAAACCTTTAATTTAAAATTAGAGACCTTGTTGATGATGTTGGAATTTCAACAGGATCGGTCCATTCCATTTTGGGCCTCAGACGAGTCAAATCTCGATGGGTACCGAAAACACTGAATGCCCCATCTCACACTGCAATGATACTGCGTGCGACTTTTGGTTATTCCCCGAACCCAAAAGACTACTCCGGGGACACCGTTTTGAGTCGATTGAAGAGATTCAACGTGAATCGGCGCTCGCTTTGAACTGCAGAAAACTTTGTCCCTGCCGATGACTTTTCAGCATGCATTGAGGATTGGAAGGAAAGTCGGCAAGAGTGCACTGTGTCCGGAGGGGATTACTTTGAAGGCGATGAAATAAATTTGGAAGAATAAATAAAGAGTTTTTGAAAAAAAATAATAATTGGTCTTACTTTTTGGGCACATAAATAAAAGAACATGGTCTTTCATTCTTGTGTCGACATTACCCTTTTCCTGCGAATAACTTGTGCCCTATGTAATTATGTGTCCTAACTTTATCAGTTGTTTGCTTAAAAAGCGGAAGTGAGTAACATATGTAAACGTACTTTAAATAAGTATGTTTACATATATTACTCACTTCCGCTTTTGAAATCCGGTTGAAGAAGTTGATCGTTTTAAGAAAACAAATTTTGTGGCATACGGTATCACTTGTTTTGATAAATTATTCAGCACATTTGGGGATTTGCATGCATAATTTATGAAAGATATTTTTTTCACTTCTGAAATGTGTTGATTTTATTGGGGGTTTTTCCAGTATGGATAAATCGTATAATCGATAAATTATATGCGTGTATTTTTCTGCTAGTTATCTTTGTACTGTACAAAATAAATAATATCTTTTTGAATAAAAAAAATTGACAAATTCTGCATAAAAAAAATTATTTAACATAACTTTTCTTTCATCCATTTGTTATTACTATTTTTTGGAATTGTATTTCATATTTGAAATTAAATAACTGAAATTCAAAAATCTTAATTAATGGAAATGGCCGAGTGACTAGCGCTCGGTGCCACAGGTTCGAGTCCTGGTGGTGCCATGGATGTTTGTAGTGGTTCGGAATGCACTTTAAACTGTAGATCCCGGTCTAATATGGCTGTAGAGGGCTGCCTGTATGGGCGTAGTGCTGAAAACCCCACCCCGTAAAAAGAAAATATCTTCTGTCTCGAAATCTGCCAGTAGGCAGATGGCCTTGGCCCACCATGGGGCTGTTGCGCCACTGATGATGATGAAATGATTTAATAAAATAATAAATTACTCATAAAAAAATAAAATTGCTGGAATTTAAAAAAAAAAAACAGAAAAAAAAATTGCAAGAAAAATATTTTTCTTCAGTCTCATTAAATAATTAAAAAAACGCCTAAAATGAGCAACTTTGGCGAAAAGTTAGGAGGGGGAAGAAAAAAACATAACATGGGAAATAAAATTGCAACTGCAACACTATTGTTATCTTTTATCACTTTCCAAACAAGAATCCCTTTGAATTGATTTTCTATCTAATCACAGTTAACGGCGAGTACAAAAGAACGTTGGCTGCCATTATCGCATGAAATAAAAGGACAAACACATTTAATTGGTTACATTTCATTACAATGACCTATCTAACATGTTCTTGTCTGTGATAGCGTTTTATTTGTATACAACAAAATTAGGAAGGAACATTAGAATTTAAATGAAAATCACAGTAAAAAAAATTTAAGTTTTAATGAGATCGAAGCTTTTTAAATTGGAAAAATGATTTATTGTTAAACAAATCATTATTTGTATCTTTATTCGGAACTTATTTGTTATCATTTGCATATTTTAAACTATGACATGATTATCTGAAATAAAGCGAAATAAAAAAGACAATTCAAAATAATTTTTTTTTAAATTAACCCTACATCTCGATTCAACTGCGCAACCTGTCCAAATCCATCATGCAGATAATTATCGACAAATAAATTCCTCCAATGCCAAGACAAAAAGCAAACGGTTTGCACTAAGTACAAAAACATGTTTTAGTTGAAAACTGAATCAGAAGATAAAGAAATCTTCAGAATTTTTAAAGTGGCAACTTTAAAGCTCTTGTTGTTTATATGCATACAAAGTGTCTCTGAAACATTTATCAAAAATGTAAGAGCAGGCAGAGGAGACCGAAATAAGCAGATTTCTGAATATATGTGCGGAAATGGCACGTGTGTGATGTTCAGATCGAAGCTCATATACGCTCCCCTGGAGTTAGTAATCATTCTCATGCGGATTTCGAGCCGCATCCACAGATACACGAGTTCGGAACTCACGGACATGCAATTTATGTATGTACCTACGAATGCAATTGTAGCAGCTTATCAAAAAAGAAACATAGTAAGTAATTTCCAAGCAAACAACTGTTAAACCACTACACATTAGAATGAATTCACCAGTAGTTAAGCGAGAGTTGAGGGCATATTAGAGAGTTTTTGCATACCGTACGTTAGTTACCGTAGGACGTCCGTTAGCTTTTTCTTCCTAGCGCGCATGCGCAGTTTCCTATGGGCATGCGCGCTAGGGAGAAAAAGCTAACGGACGTCCTACGGTAACTGACGTACGGTATGTTTTACTTATTTTTGTTGTTGTACATCAATGGACCTCGTGTTCCAATTATATATAATTTTTTTAATGCAGCTGGAAATGCATATCTTGTATGCCATAAGCAAGGGCTACACTGACGTTACTCATTTGACACTTCCCAGGAGGTGCGTGTGTCAATAAAGCTACGAGTTATTAAACATGTGCCTGAAGTATCTCATTCCAACCATCCCAGTACAATCTAGTTGACCAGCATGCTACAATGTGGCGTCCGAACGTGTGACGCGTACCCATACCAGTACAATATATATTATATATATATCGATAGATCAAGTGTACCCCCAAATTGTGGTAGCATAATTTGTAACGATAGGGCATTTCATTTCAATCTACAGATTCATCGTGCTCACTTCCGGACATAGGTTGTCGGTTTTCAAACCAAGCTACCCCATTTCAGAGGAAATTTAGTGTGCCGGTCTTAACCAGCTTTACCATTGTAATATGTACGAATTATTCCCGAGCACGTTGTATATTAAAGATTAAGATTTTAAAATGGAATTTTAAGACAATAAACACAACCCTGTTGCAATTTTTTTTTTTTTTTTCTTTTTTTTTGACATTTTTATTTATTTGTTACTTTTTTATTATGCGGGAATGTTTGTTAAGATACTCAATAGAAAAAAAGCATATCATTTAACATTTTTGACGTTATAAACCCTTGAAAGTTATAGGAGAATGTCAGAATGCCAGAGACACCCTAATTTGTTGTTGTTACCTATGGCTTTATTAGAACTCAATCCATACCAATTTGGCCACTTACCGTAGAAACAAAAAGAACATATAAGTAAATCAAAATTACAAAGGGAAAAAACCAGACATTCTTAACAAAAAACGACACAAAGGCCTTAAAAAATGTTAAAAAGAACTTTAAAAAAAAGGTTCTAAGGTTAAAAGTTTAAAAAGCTAGTAGCACCCTAATAAAAGTCCCTATGATCAGAACATGGCCCTGCAGTAAAGAGTACACAAATCATTATTCTTTTGTAAGTTAGAGTCCAGCCCCGAGCAAACTAATAGATGGGCCTTATTCATTTTCTCTGTCTGACACCATCACTTGATTTGTACTTATTTGTAAAGATATTTTATGTTGTTCTAATGAAGCTGACAATACAAAGACGGTTAGTCTTTATGTTATAAACAAAGGCTTTACCGACGTTACTCATTTAGAACTATCCGGGAGGCACGTGTAGCTTGAAGATAGGCTACGGACGCGGAGTAACACTATCCCCACAATGCTCTAAGATCCTATTAGACCGGGATCTGCGGTTTAAAGTGGACTACAACCACTACAAACACCCATGGCACCACCGGGATGCGAACCCGAAACCTGTAGTACAGAGCACCAGTCACTCGGCCATCAGGCCCCTATTTAAAATTATGCTGTTACATTTAAATTAAACATAGTACATTATATTATTACATTAAAACATATTACATTATATACTACATATAATATATAATGTTGATGATTAAGTCTGACTAAGTTATTCAATTAATCACATGTCTCGTACATTTCTTATTCTGTCTATCATTGCTCATTATAATGCGCTATCTTTCAAGATATTCTTTTCCAAACAAATCCCTCACAACGCTCTATGATCCTATTAGACCGGGACCTAATCTTTAAAGTGGATACCGAACTACTACAAACATCCATGGCACCGCCGGGGCTCAAACCCGAAACATGCGGTACCGAGCGCCAGCCACTCGGCCCTATTTCATTTCCAGATCTATTGTAAAACGTTTCATTACATGAGAATAAAAATTCAAACAAAAACGAATCAACATCAAGCTTTATTGTCAGACTGATTATTGCCTACTTCTTTATTCAAATGTTACTGAGTATTTGCGTATTTTAAATATTTACTTTTTATCTGATTTTTTAAAAAAATTGCGTTATCATTTTTTATTCATCAATTTAGTTTCGAAATCTTCCCCCATATCCATCAAATTCGATTCCTTTTTCGACACACACCGCCCCGAACCAATCAATTTCCATCAAGAATTCCAGGTCATTTCTGTCTGCTTTCTAAAACGAACGACCTTCGCTTTTATGTTATGGATCTTGACAGGCACGAAATACCCGAGGCGCACAAACAATAAACTTTTCTTGCCAGACACAAATGTCATCCGTTCTCTTAATTTGTGATTCGTTCAAAAGTTCTTCAATGCGCGATTCATTAAGAAACTGGATCACGCGGATCACACACGAGGATTTAAATTAAGGCATCGATTAGCATACTGTTGGTTTTTGTTTTTCTCGCGGCTAGATATAAATAAGGGTTATTAAAAGATTATTATCGAGATACAAGGTTGAATTGTTATAAAACCTATAATATTTATAACAATATTATTATTATTATTATTATTTTTTTTTTTTTTTATTATTTTTTTTTTTTAGAAAAAGATAGTTTGACACATTTCTAATAGACGAAATAAAAGATTTATACTAATTTTTTTTGTTCTAATGCAGCTGGCAAACACTTAGACAGTTGTCTTGGATGCCTTAAGGCAAGCGCTGCACCGACGTTACTCACTCAGCACTACCCAAGAAGTGCGTGTAGCTTGAAGATAAGCTACGGACGCGGAGTAACAGTAAACCCGCAACGCTCTACGATCCTGTTAGATTGGGACCTACGGTTTAAAGTGGATTCCGAACCACTACACACATCCATGGCAAAGGGCTTTCTGCAATATAGTGAAAAAAAAGTAGGAATTGACTTTAAAAATTTTTTTTTATATTCTTTCATATTTAATTATGTTTTAGAACATTATTATTATTAATTATCATCATCATCATATAGTGGCGCAACAGCCCCATGGTGGGCCAAGACCTTCTGCCTCTGTCCTCAGCATCAGTGTTTCTCTGCTGGAGACAGATGATGTATATATTTTTCGGGGTAGGGTTGTCAGCCCTACGCCCAGAAGTCACATTTTACCAGGATCTATGGTTTTAAAGGAGCACAAGGACCTATGGATTTCAAATCACTACAAACCTCTATGGCACCACCGGACCTAAACCCAAAACCTGTGGCACCGAGCACCAGTCACTCGGCCATCAGGCCCCATTATTATTAGTAGTAGTAATATTTTATTTTATCATTTTTTTGTTTTTATTTATCATTATTTAGTTTTTATTTATATTTATTTAGTTTTTTCTAAAATTGTAAACATCCATCGTTAGAATTGCGATCGATAAGCTTTTAATCCGTTTTATTTATTTGTACTAGCCGAAGTTATACTCGTTTCTCTCGGACAACGCCAGCCGGCACATATCAAATGCGAATTAAAAAAATAAACCTTAAAATACAGAAATTATAAAGCTAAACTAAACCATCTTATCCTCAATACAGTTATATTTAATTCAGTGAGGGAAAAAACTCAGCTTTTTATTTAATTTTATTTTCACTTTACAATTCTTCCTTATGAATTACATTTGTCCTCTTATTACTGGGCGAGTAGACATAAATTCTTTGGGTTTATCACTGCAGAGCAAGTTCCATGTAAATGAAGGTGAGAAAGGGAATTTTTTTTAAAAAATTAATGCCTCACTATCTTAACGTGTGTCCTTGTGCTTTATTTATAGTGATACTGAATGCTAATCTTACTGGAAATTGCAGTTTTTCTGAGTTGATACTGCAATTCGGTAGATACGAGAGGAATCCACGAAATAAATACCGTTTTTCCTTTATCTTTTCCTTCACGTTATTTTCGGTTCATTTGCATTGTTTGATAACTGTTGAACGGTTATTCTTGTTTCATTACGTAATCTCTGTGAATTTATATTTCTCAACTGATCCTATTTTTAATGTTAAACGACGTTAACGGATTTCTGGTACTTGCATTGAATTCAAAAATTGGGTGGAAAAATTAATACTTTCATTTAAATCAGCCTTTGAATAGACTGATTTATATGTGCCAGGAATCTTGTTTTGAATTTTCATAAATGAATATCGTCAACCATTTCATTTAACAATATTTTAACAATTTTATTTAATTCAATTCTCTATCTTAACAAGTTTTTCTTATTTAGTTTTTTGTCACTCTATGGTGAAGCTAAACACTCTCCTCATTTAATGCGGCCTGATGGCCAATTGACTAGCTCTTTTGGCCTTTGGTACCACAGGCTCAAAGAGCTCTTCGGTTTGATTACGTTCATCTTGTGCACGCGAGGGATAAACAGACCGGGACCTACAGTTTAAAGTGGTTTCCGAACCACCAACAAACATCCATGCCAATATCCATCCATACCGAACCTGAAGTCTAGTATCTCAGACTTCAGGTTCGTATCCCGACGGTGGCGTGGATGCTTGTGAGTAGTTCGGAATCCACGTTAAACTGTAAGTCCTGGTCTAATTAGCCAAAAATGAGCACAAAATGACCATAACCAAACCTCAATTCATTTCTTCGTTCTGTGGCCTTTTTTTTCAATTCCCCACTGGCAAGTACTCCTCATTTAATATGGTCCGATGGCCAATTGGCTAGCGCTCTTATGTTTGGTACCACAGGCTTAGGGTTCGAAACCTGACCGTGGTATGGATGTTTGTGAGGGTTCGGAATCCACGTTAAACTGTAGGTCCCGGTCTATTTAGTCCAAAGTGTGCACAAGATGACCGTAGAGCGACAAACCTAACCTCTTTTACATTTCAGCATCCCGTTAAATGCTACTTAAAAAAATTAGTTAAAAATGGCCATCTGCCTGCTGGCAGGTTCCAAAACAGGAGTGTTTTCTTTTTACGGGGTAGGGTTATCAATCCTACGTCCAACCCTCTGCAGTTGGGCTGGCACTAGAAACATCCATAGCACCACCGGGACTGGAACCTGATATTTTGGCACCGAGCGTTATAACGTCATCATATCCCTTAAATGCTACTTAATATACCAAAATTCTATTTCAGAATGATAGCTATCAATTACAAATGAAAAATTTGCTATCCAAATCCACCCTACCGACTCCAATAAGTTCGCATGTCAAAATATTATGTGAATTCTGTCGGTCATATACATACCGGATAATTTTTGTAAATACCGATAATTAAATGTAAAATATATATAATTAGGTTATTTCATTTTATTTAAAAAAGAAATTAAATGTTCAAAATTATAAACAAAGTTATAATAAATATTATCTTTTTTCTTCGTTGTCGCAACACCCCATGGGAGACCAAGCGCCCGCCCGCCTATTGGCAGATTTCGAGACAGATGGTTTCCTTTTACGGGATAGGGTTGTCAGTCCTACTCACTACAGTCATATGAGACCAGGACCTACGGTTTAAAGTGGATTCCGAACCACTGCAAACATCCATGGCACCGCCGGGATTCAAACCTGGAACCTGTGGCACCGAGCACTAGTCACTCGGTCGTCAGGTGCAATAAATATTATAATAAATTAGATAATATAAATTATATAAATACAATAAATTAATCTTAATTAAATAATTAATCTTAATTTAATAAAAATAATTTTAAATATTGTCACGGAAACCGTGCTAAATGCATGCTTGGCTTGTCCGAATTCAACCTCTGTAGTTGCAAACTGAAACCTTTTTCATGAACGGAGGACTGTAATACTATATAGCCATCATATGGCTGCGGAGTTATAAGGGCATGCAGAGACAAACCACGTTTACATTTTATATACACACACAGTCCAGTCAAATTAATGTGGCCACCACCTACTTTCGATGTCAACGTGAAATAACCCATCACAAAAGGCAGGTGGCAGCACATTGCAGTGGAGTGTATATAAAGAATTCCACTTAATACCACACTCCACTTAAAGCCAGAATATACAAGAGTGTATATTCCGGCTTTTGACAGGTGGTCACATTAATGTGGCTGGACTGTGTATATGGACGGCTATACAAATTCAAGAATAAATTTAGCCATTTTCGGATTGCACACTAGAGCTATAATCTCTTGATTCATCACAAGAGCTTTTGAGATTGCTGTACGATACATTGCTGCTATTATCATTAAAAAAATGTCCACTTTTACTTATTTTGGCAATAAAGAGAGGTGTGGTTTGGTTTGTCGCTCAACGGTCATTTTGTGTACACTTTGGGCTAAATAGACCGGAACCTACAGTTTAACGTGGATTCCGATCCCCTCACAAACATCCATGTCCCCGTTAGGATTCGATCCTGAAGCCTGTGGTACCAAAGGCCGGAGAGCTAGCCATCAGGTCGCGACAATAAAGAGACAGAAAGAATAAAGCAAATGCAAGTTGTCATAAGCAA
Organism: Caerostris darwini; assembly: GCA_021605075.1. Lineage (NCBI taxonomy): Eukaryota > Metazoa > Arthropoda > Arachnida > Araneae > Araneidae > Caerostris > Caerostris darwini. Next base: position 248,876 of record BPLQ01004307.1, read on the forward strand.
TTAATAACAAGTATCTCTTCGCTTGTGTTTTGAGTACTTAAGGACTCCAATGTCTGCAAAATAACATGAAATCACGATTGAGTGACTGTTGGGAAACCACGAATGATCGTGCTTGCCTTAGAATAATATAACTGAAATTGCACGTTTTAGTTCAGAATTAATAGTTCATGTTTATACAAGTTAATTCGTGGTGTAGCGAAAAGATGTGAATAGGAGATACGAGTATATGCGGGATTAATCCAATAAAAAGTTAAAATTTGGTATTTTTATTATCAGTAAAATAGTTATGTTGTTTTTCTAACTACATGAAATTGATTTAAGAAAGAGAACTTAACAGAACTGAATGGCAAATAACTAATAGTTTAGAAGACAATCTGGGGCGTGATTTGGAGGAAAACTAATTGCAGCCTGTTTCTCTCCGAAGATTAATGATATGCATTACTATGCATCAGATGAATACAAAGTGTCTGAGAATTATTGATCACAATGCACAATGCGTAAATTAAAACCGAAGAAAAAATGTTTACTAACTTGTTGCATACAACCACAAAAACTAATAAATTCCGATGCAATATCCGTTACTTGCTTGTAGTAAGTCTGAACAATACTAGGTTTCCTAAGCTGCTGCAATTCCATCAAATTATTACAATGTGTAAGTACAAAACAATTGAGGCACACAACTTTTCACATAACCAAACTCACATGAAAAAATACAATAGAGTTGCATCTAATTTGGTTTGGTTTGTCTCTCTACAGTCATTTTGTGCGCACTTTAGGCTAATTAGAACGGGACCTATAGTTTAACGGGGATTTCGAACCACTGACAAACATCCATGCTACTGCCAGTTTTCGAACCTGAAGCCTGTGGTATAAACATTTTGGAAAATGGAATTTTCGGAATATTTAACATGCAATATTAGGAATTGTAATCCGAAATTTTCGGAACTTGAGCGCCAAATCTTCGGAATTATTAGCACCCAGTCTAAACATGTCAATGATCGCCCGCGACTGGGACAACGTGCAACAGTTGCAAAGATTGCACCCGGATCAATTTCTCCCGCCGGTTTTACCCATCGCCTACTAACCTTCACTTTTCCTCTTCAATCCCAAAACCTCTTCTCGAGTTCTCGTAACCTGGTTTCTGTGCCATCTAAAAAAGACACCAGTTGGGCAATTTCGGATGATGTTCCCACTCGATTGCAGTGGCCATATGAGGGTCAGTCATGGTCGGGTCACTCGGTAGGCGTGGTGGCCACTGCCCCTCGGCCCTCGCTGACCATGTATAAAGGGAAAAGACCACGCCGGTTCGGTTTATCGATATTTCTTAGGTGATCGGATCTACCGTCCCATACGACAGAGAAAATGAAAATCTTGGTAAGTTCAGTTATTGGCTGCTTATTCAGTGAATGGCGTTGGAATTAAATTGAATATTTGAGATAAAAGAATTTTTTTTTTTTTAATTTGTGCCTAAAGAGAATTTTAAATCCAAATAGTCCTGATAAATATAAAATCGAAGTAGTTTTTTCGCCTATTTAATGTATTTTTTTAAAAAATTCACTGAAGAAAATGAAAATCCTTAAAATAAAGATGGTTCAAACCGAGAAGAATCGTGATAATTATTATCACGATTCTTTTCGGTTTGAACAATCACGAAATTGATAATAGTTATCACGATTCTTTTCGGTTTGAACCATCTTTATTCTAAGAATTTTAATTTTCTTGCCTGAAAATTTCTGTAAAAAATATTAAATAGGTAAAAAAATTACTTCGATTTAATAGTTAAATCGAAGTAATTTTTAACTATTTAATATAGAAAAATAGGTAAAAAATTAATACTTAATATTAAAAAATTATTAAAATTTTTAATTTAATTAATTTTTAATTAATTTTTTTAATTTAATTTACAAATTTTAATAGGTAAATAATTACTTCGATTTATTATTATTAATTATTACAAATTATTATTAATTATTATCAATAAAATTACAAATTATTATTGATTATTTTTCTACCTCGATATAATTATTAAATTGAAGTAATTTTTTATCTATTTAAATATATTGTAAAGAAATTTTCACTCAAAAAAATTGAAAATTCTTAGATTAATAATTTCTCAAATCGAAAAGAATCGTGATAACTGTAAAAATGAAGTAATTTTTTTACTTACTTAAATATATTTTAGAGAAATTTTCATTTAAAAAAAAATTGAAATTTTTTAGTTTAACGATAGCTGAAAACGAAAAAAATCAGGATAAATATTAAATTAAATTAATTTTTTACCTATTTAATATATTTTAGACAAATTTACACTCAAGATAAAATTAATATTCTTAGATTAACGTTTGCTCAAACCGAAAAAAATCGTGTTAACTATTAAATCGAAATAATTTTTTACCTATTTCATATATTTTAGAAAATTTTTCACTGCAGAAAATAGAAAATTATTATATTAATGATGGCTCAAACCGAAAAGAATCGTAATCGTTTTAGTCTCCCACTCCCCTAAAAAAAAGGGGGAGATTTTACCCATTAAATAAGAGCTCTTATTAACCCTTTTTATATTTTAGAACTTTGATTGACCATCGAATTGCTGGTTTTCATATAATCGAAAATAAAATAAACCATTTAAAATATCCTGAGTTACCTATTTTTAAAATTTTCCCAATTGAAAATCGTTAACTTGAAAATTAATTAGATTTACGACTACGACGACGATTTGCCAAATTGACGGAGAATCTTGGTTGCTTAGCAACCTCTATCTCCTGCTTTGTGAAAGAGAAGTTTCTTAAGCTTTAAGCCCATTAATTAGATACAAAAAGAGTAATATAAAATTATATATATATATATATATATATTATATATATATATATTAATTTATTTTTTTATTAATTAATAAAAAATTATGCATAGATAATTTTTGTATATTATTATTATAATTTTAAGAAGGTAATAAAAAAATAAACAATAGAAACAAACAAAAACGATTGGAGGGGAAGTTGTGACTCCGCGGAGAAACTGCATGGTCATTCGGAAAGGAGGATATCGGAACGTTAATGAATAATAGTCAGAACAGCGCGAGGTCTTTTGCGATTTTTGAAATCGGAAATGTCGTAATCATAGTTGCTTAGATCATTCAAAACAGAATTATTACTATTTGGAATGGAGTTATAAAATTTTTATGCAATTTTATAAACAAATTGTTTAAAACTTGGGAGGCGAAAGAGCATGTCTGATATCCTCATTTCGGAAAAACCAGGGCGAATTTGTAATCATACGTAGGATTTTATTTTTAAGTCTTTGTAGGATCTCGAAATTCGATGGAGTAGTTAATTTTATTTATTAAATTGAAACGATTTTAACTACATGATTATTATATTTTTTAGATATACCAGTCTCTTAAAATAGCTGCCAAAGTCCATCACCATAAAACTTCACCATAAAAAACTTTTCTATTTTAATTATGCGAATAAACATTGTGATAAATATATTTGAAAATGTAATTGAAAGTTTAACTTAGAAAAATTAATAAATAAAATATTTTTATTTAATTTATCAAGTTAAACTTTTACCATTTCACATATGTTAATTATATCAAAAAATATGTTTTTAGTTTTAAGATGATATATTTCAGTTCTATAAAATACAAGAATTAGTTGATTCTATTTTGTTTCCTATTGAGTTAAATGCTACTCTATTGTTTCTAATTAACCTACTACTAACGAACAGGATTTTTTTAGTTAATAAGGCAGTAAAATCTTTTGCAAAAATCATCTTTTCTTAATTAATTAATAATTATCGTTAATTAGTAATTAGTTTGCTAAATCATTAATCATCCAATTTCAATTAAGAGAAACAAATTGAAAAAAAATAACCTTTTTTCTTAATTTCATTTATTAATTAGTTCTTTTTGATTGAAGCTCACACTATTAAACTAAATCGCGAATATCTAATATAATAAAAATAGAATTATTTAAAATTTATAAATGAAACAATCTTTGGGAAGTTAAGAATAAAATAAACCAACCAGTTTTAGAAAATAAATTTAATTAGAAAAGAAAAATACAAGTGAAAAATTGGGGGAAAAAAATAATAATAAAATAACAAACTCAAAATATCATCATTTACGACGGCATATTGTTTAATATAACTAACCATAATTTAGCTTGAAATCATTTTAAAATCATTGATGGCAATTTTAATATGGCAACAAAATTAAAAGTAATATTTTAGAAAAGCTTGGAATGTACAATGTACAAAAATTTAAAAGGAAAACATGTTTATTTCGCCTAAAAAAAGGTATAAAGAGTAAAAGTAAAAGTATAAAAGTAAAAAAATTAATCAAAATATAATCAGGAAATGTCATACACAAATATTTAATATATTCCGATATAACAAAATAAAAATAGAATGAACAAGAATAAAAACAATATAAAATAGAAAAATTAAATTTTAAGCCGAAACTAAATAAAGCTCATAATTTGAAACAAAAAAGATATTAAAAGATCACAAATACCATATTCAAAATGTTTACCATTTTAGCTTCAATAATATCTCTAAGAACCAATGATAATTTCTCACTCAAATATTACGAATTGTTAATGCATCTAAATAAATGAAAAAAGACGATAACATAACCTTTGAATTTTAGAAATTCGAATTTTTATTAAACGTGACAGTTACGATTAAAAAAAAAAAAAAAGAACAGATTTCAAAATAATTTATTAGGGATTTTAGGTTATGCACACGATAAAAAAAAAAAATCCTCATGAAAAATGGTTTTCTCAATATTTGAATACTTAAATTATTACAACAATGAATCTAAATAAATGATTTATTTGGAATAGTATAAGTATTAGTTCTATATTATTATTAATATTAGTATTAGTATTATATCATAGTTTTATTTAGATTCATTAACGATTGTTAATGCATCTAAATAAATAAAAACAGATGATAACATAACCTTCGAATTTTATTTTATCAATTTGCAACAGTGCCTGTTACGATTAATAAAAAAAAGAACAGATTCAAAAATAATTTATTAGTGTTTTTAGGTTATGCACACGAAAAAATAAAACCTTTTAAAAAATGGTTTTCTTAATATTTAGATTATTACAACAAAGTTTTATTTTATTTAATAAGGAAGCCATTTATTTTTCTTTATGTATATATATTTTTTTTAATGTTAAGCAAACGCTGGTATAAGAATGCAATCTTTAGAATTTAAATTTTTATATAGTTTTTAAAGCATGATTTTAGAACGAAAAATTATGTTTAGTTTTTTATTTAATTCAGAAAATTACTAATATGAATTTCTTCATGATTTTTAAGTATGTACAATATAATAAATTTTGTCTTCTTACAGCTTTATTTCGTGTTATAACACTATATTCAAACAATGATTTTTATTACTTCTAACCTTTTCTAAAATTAATTTCTTCTGAAAATGAAGAAAATTATAATAATTTCCCACATTTTTTTTTAAAAAAAAGCTCACTAAATCTCAAATTCAGCGTTTTTATCCTGTGTTCTAATAACTTTATACATATGAAAAATTTTGCGACGTAAAATGTCAACTTTTAAAGTGCTTAACTTTAAATGAAATTCCCATTTCATAAAATAACGCTTTGACTTTGGTAATTACAGATGCAGGTATTTTTTTAAAAAAAATATTAAAGTAGCATGAACGATAACAAATTATTTAAAAAATGTAATTCTGTAACAGTTAATTAAATAAACTATTCAAGAGATTTTTTTAAATATTGAAACGCTTCTACTTTTTTTTTGAGGATAGAATAGTTTTGATCATTGAATAGAATAATTGATCATTTTTTTTTTAAATTTTCTTTTCTTTTCTTCTAGGGAAAAGAAAAGAAAATTGAAAAAAAAATTATCAATTATTCTAATAGGCAAGAATGTGAAATCAGCCAAAAACATTTCCTGATTCCTGAGTTGATTTCTTTCTTATACTTACGCCAGATAATTTACCGTAATTTTATGAACTGCAGTCTTTATATTCTGTAGTCAGTCTTTATATTACTTATATATCTTTTATATATTAGTCTTTATATTATGTAGTCTTTTCATTTCTTCCAGGGAAAAGAAGCTATGCTAAATGCAAAGTAATAAATGATAATTTCATAAATTATTAATAATTCATGAAATTATTATTCCTTTACCGCAATTTAAGATCAAACAAAGCATTTGAAGAGGTGAATAATTCATAAACTATGTAATTTTACGTGATAAAAAGATACATATACATATATATGGCCTGATGGCCGAGTGACTAGCTCTCTGTGCCAGAGGTTTCGGGTTTGAGATCCTGCTGTGCCGTGGATGTTTGTAGTGGTTCGGAAACCACTTTAAACCATAGGTCCCAGTCTAATACGACTGTAGAGCGTTGGGCTGATAACCCTACCCCAAAAGGTAGGATTGTCAGCCCTACGTAAAAAACAAAAGAACATCTCCTGTCCCGAAATTTGCCAGTAGACAGACGGCCTTGGCTCATCGTGGGACTATTGGGCCACTGATGATGATGATGATCATGATATATATATACTTCAGATTTCTATTGTTTGATGGGGGAGGGGGGGGAAGGATTCTGCAAATGATTGTTACGTTCATGTATATATGCTGTACTATGAAGATATACGCGGTTGTTACAATACACGCGTTAATTTTTTAATTATCGTATTTTCCTCTTAGGTACTGTTATCCCTGGCCACTTTAGCCTGCGCATCAGTTTACGACCTCCCTGTCGTGATCGGCCATGACTCACACCACTACGAAGAAATCCCCTCCAAGACCTACGTTGCAGTGTCTCCAAAGAGTTACCACGCCGTTCCTGTCCAGAGTGTAGCCTATCACCCAGCCTTGCTGAGTTACCGCTACCCAGTCAAGAAGGTCACCGTGCACTATCCTAGTGGACTCTACCACGGACCACACGGATTGGGAATCTACAATCCCAAATTGCACGATAAACTTGAACAAGACTACTACAGAGGTTGAGAAATGTAAGTTGCACGTGCTAATCTCAAACTTCCGTGGGCCGGATTTATTCTTATGTATAATTTAATTAAGATTAAAGCCACCTTTTACCAGTCTTAAAATGAAACTATTAACAGTACGACTTTGGATTCTTGAATACCACTTATAATATGTGTATGACTTACTTAATTTATAGTATCAATCAAGTACAGGGGGATTATAATTAAAGTCCAACTTTCAAAATGCTGTAAAGAAAAGAACCACTCTTCACATTGAGTTCAAATTTGAACTGAAGATACTTGAAGAAGGGGGAATCGGTACGGCATCAAAAAGTTCCGAATTAATAGATGGACTTGTAAGCGGCGTAAAGAAAGTGAATTCAGCTGCCTGTGATATTTTGAATCAAAATGGCAACGTATTTGGTATGAGTTGAACATTAAACCAACTGTACTGTTCCATGGGCTTGATTTTTTAGGTTTTTTGCAGAAAAAAATGACTTCCAAGTTGTGATATTGTTAGTGGAAACCTCATCCACCATGGAAAAGTCATACCAGATTGGATGGGAAAAATCGGTGAAACAGTTTTTTGGATGCCGTACCATTTCCCCCCTTCTTCAAGTATCTTCAGTTCAAATTTGAACTTATTGTGAAGAGTGGTTCTTTTTTTAACAGCATTTTGAAAGTTGGACTTTAATTATAATCACCCTGTATATTTTTTCCATACATATTTTATTTGGATATTCAATAGCCTATTGTTTGACCACAGGCTGTGTAGAAAACTGTTAAGGGAGTGTATCCAAATAGAAAGGTGCTGTAGAGAGTAAGATACATAGAGAGGATTTTAATTACAATAAAAAGCACTCAAATTTTTAATAGTTATAAATTTAAATTACATAATATCAAAAGAAAAAAATAGATTATGAAATTCCACAATAACAATGAAAATTCTTTCGTTCAAAATTGTTTTGCACAGCACATATTTTACAAGCATCCCTAACAAGTAATCGATTCGCCCGTTTCCGTCTTAATTGGATGTTTAATCCGGATGTAGGTTGTTATCGGATGTAAATTTATCTGGTTGCTGATGACCGTACTATAGTATGTTTAGTTTCAATTCACTCAATATTACCGGATTTAAGCCAACATATTATAGTACTGGGGAAGAATAACCACTTGAGAATATCTCTGGCAGATGGTTTAAAAATTTTGCGCCTCAGTCAGGGCCGGATTTAGATGAAAAGAGGCCCTAGACTATTCCACTTATGAGGCCCTTTCACCTCCCATTTTTAAGTTTGTAAATTACATGAGAGATAATAAAATACATCTTGACTGTGATGTATATCAATATGTTAAATGGAATATGTTGTGATGGGTACTAATCTTTATAAAAAGTTGTGGATAATAAATAAATAAAAAGACGAGGACACTTATTTGGACATTTATTCTCAGCACCCTATAGAGTACTTCTAACAATAGCTCATCAAACATAATACACAACATTTACAAATTTAAATGATAAAAATCTTTGACTATGAAAATAAAATATGCAATGAAAATTATTGTATTTTCTATCAAATTAAATTAAATATATTCAATAGATTGAAGATTAAAGCAAATTCAATTCAGATAAATTTATTTCATAATAATTCGCATTTAATGTTTAAGTATGAATTATTATGAATTTTAAGTTTTAAACTGAACCAAAAATGGAACTTTATTCAAACAAAATCCAGATCACAAAAAAGAAAATATCAAATTGTATATCATATTAAATTTTATGTTAATAGTTATTTTATTTAAGAACGGATTCAATCCAAGTATACATTTAAAACGAAATAGTAGATAAGAAGAATTTCTTTCTTCTTTGAATGTAGGCCCTAGGCTGAAGTCTAGTTAGCCTATAGAAAATTCCGGCCCTGACCTCAGTGGATAACGGGTTACGTTTTCGAACTACAGGAGTTTGGTTTAAAACCCATGAACTGATGCCGAACAAAAAGCTTTCATGCTTATCGCCATGGCACGATAAATCCGTAGGCAGGATGTCCTCCCATTTGGACTCGAAGAAAAGGATGGAAAGATCCCCAAATGCAATTCTGGTTTTAAATTGTTGTAAAAAAAGATGAATTTGTTATAGATTCGTTATTGTAATAGAAGATTGAAACGCCTAACATTGGCACTCTTCTGTATGTGTGCTATCCTATCCTCAGTGTCCTGCAGTGCAGGAAAGTCAAACCCAAGGGTCATCTGCTCATGGATGAAAGGAAAGGGGCAGATTTTGTTATGATGGAGCCCCCGTAGGCAGAAGTCTGACTTGACTCCGCCTGTCACTGAAAAAGGAAGGCAATTTGCCTTCCGGGAGGACTTTTAGGGGTTTGGTTTGTCGCTCTACGGTCATTTTATGCACTGTGGGCTAATTAGACCGGAACCTACAGCTTAGCGTGGATTCCGAATCACTTACAAGCATCCATGCCACCGCCAGGATTCGAACTTGAAGCCTGTGATATGAAAGGCCAGAACGCTAGTCAATTGGTCATCACGCCGCTGGACTTTTAGGGGGAACAACCCCATATTTGCATATCGTATGATAGAAACCCGGAGAAACTCCCACCAGGTAGTCCGACTCACGAGGCAAGATGCTGAACATCCCAAACGGCATCGAGACTCCTCGTTTTTTGAAAGTGTCTACGACAAAGCAGTCAGCGACGAAAGCTCATTAGCGGCGCACGTTGCAACTGAGCCAAGTGTCGGGCAGTTTGGAATTTTATAATGAACAAGTGGAGTTTGGCATTTGGCCCTACCCCGCTTTTTTCGAGTTGAACAAAAGGACCTCTTGGTCAATGTATCATCCTACCCATTCCCAGCATGGACACGAAAGCGTTCGGTTTGTCAAGCTCTTTTAGTTAGGAAATAAAAGCTATTTATTCATCCTTGTGCTTCTGACGTTTTTTATTCCATTTTAATTGCATTAATTTTTATACAGTATAACAATTAAACTATATGTTTCTTTCTCAAAATAATATAGATTAAAAAATATATAAATATAATAGGGTATGTCGATATACAAGTTACCCATTAAATTATTTAGTAATCACTATTATTTTTTTAACTAGATGTTTTGTATAATTTAAAAGCATACATATTATTACAACAATAGTCATTTTCAATTTAATCCTTTGCACTCAAGGCCATTTAAAATTTGTCTTCAAGCTCGAGGGCTCCGCTACGGAGATAATGCAAATAACAATATAAATAATGCGTTTCTTTTAATGCGTATATTAAACTTAAATGTGAATAGGATCTTTTCACCAAAATTGCTTCAGGTTGCTGGTAATATGAATGAAAAAACAATTCGAGTGCAAAGGGTTAATATATGATTAATGAGCTGTTTAAAAACTTCCCTTTTTTTTTGTGCAAAACTGATTGTAGATATTTTTTCCAAGAAAGAAATATATATTATAAAGTCTATCCAATGAATTATTTTAAAAATATATTGCTATTTAAAAATCACTTCATATTGGAAATATAGATATTTATTCAAACAATAAATAATCAGCTGCCAATATCAAAATTACCTTTAAGATTAAATCATTAAAGTAATTTTAAAATCCATCACATAAAAAGTATTTCAGAATATATTTTTTTTTTAATATAAGACTTAAGTTTCTTTTTATTATGCTTATAAAAATACTTTTTTTTTTTTTTTTTTTTTCAGATAATATCATAAGATGAAGCAGCATAAAAGATGGAATAATTCAAAAGGAAGGGGAAAAAAAATGTATTTAATCATCAAGTTTTCAAAAAATTCATTTCTGTATAAATTAAGAATATTTATTTCATTCTGTGTAGAAAAAAAAAGGCAGCATAAGTTTGGTTGTTTTCAGAACACAGTGATTTTATATTTCTTAAAATCTTTATTCATCATTATCATTATTTAAATTAATAAAAATTCAGTTTTTGATAAATAGTGCATAGTTTTTATATTTTGACTTTATTATTTTAAAAAATGGATTACAATTTTATTCCTAAATGAAAAAATCCCGATTATTTCTGCAAACTGCATTTTGTGAAATGCAGATATTTTTAATAACACAGGAAAAAATGTTTATGATACCATACAACAAAAAGGTAATCTACAAACATTTGAAATGAAACTATTTGCTTACTGCTAATACTTAAATTATAACTATACTGTAAAATTCCCTGCTGTTTATATATTACTAACATAAAAATGAAAACTACATTAATAATTATAATTAACTATTAGTATATTTATATAAAATTTCAAATATTTTATCCATGTTCAAAAAATAAATACCCAAATGCCAATAACTAACAGCATAATAGATTGGTAAATATTTCACTGTACAGGTTACTTTGAATTTGTGATCTTGACCAAAAAATTTTAAATATAGTTTTAACAGTTACAAACTTATGCACATAAGAAAATTAGACTTTTTCTCTAATTTAAAACCTATTACAACAAGGCTTAATTTCATAATTTTAATACATACAGATATTAAATGTAAGCTACTTTTCAAATAAAACATTTTTTCAATTGAAATGATTTGGGCTAAAAATCTAATACTAGGAATTAACTTCTCACATCTACTCGTACACAACTAAGTAATATAACGCAAGAAACATTGGGTTGGTAAGGATGAAATTTATAATTAATAATATTGCAAACTTTAACAGCTTATTACTTGACATTGGCTTAATATTTTTAAAGAAATAACAAAGCTCTAAAAGCTTTTTTTACAGTTAATTTTGTTGAAAATGGAACAGTCAGAAAATCGCACTATTATGAAAGATTTCTTATTTGGAACAATGCCATTGAAGACAGTACAAAACATTTAAGTGTATTTGGGTCAAGTGTTACTATGTAGTAAACATTGTCAACTCGGTTCGCCAAATTTTGTACAGGTTACTTTGACCTTACAAATGAATCATGGTAGCCCAGAATTAGAGGTCATTAATGACAAACGGGCACCTTTGAGTATGGCATATTTCAAATTGCCTATAAATCATAGTTAATATTGTTTATTTGCAATGCCAAACTTCCACACGTTAGCTCAAATTGGTAAAGTTAAAAATTTGGACAAGTGGGTTGGTTCCACGTGAAACTGAATGAAAAACAAATTAAAGCATCTATAAGCTTCCCGATGTTGCTTTCTCTCTAATGCTTTATAAATAAAATTATTCCTCATATTTATAAGTTATCAACCAACTTTATCCCACCCTTTTTTTTTTATACAAATATCATTGTTGATGGCCTGATATTTTAAGCAATATAAAACAGTAAATATGAATTTTATATACAAGCTCATAAGGTTGGCTTTAAGACTGAAATATCTTAATTCAGATTTTTTTAATAGGAAAAAATCTTCATTCTATATATATAGAAGTAATAGTCCAATAACTGTACACATGGAATGGTAAACATCAAATTATACATAGTCCAGTCACATTAATGTGACCATCACCTATCGACATCAACATATAATATTATATATAAATTAATATATAAATATAAATTAATATATAAATATAAATTAATATATAAATATAAATTAATATATAAATATAAATTAATATATAAATATAAATTAATATATAAATATAAATTAATATATAAATATATATATATTCTGGCTTTTGACAGGTAGTCATTAATATGACTGGACTGTGTATATGGGTAAATGGATTAATTGTGCCATACAGCAAAAAATGTAAAAGATAATGTGCAATTTTTGATCAACAGTATTATTTTTATATTTTAACTTTAATAATTGGGATTTTATTCCTAAATGAAGATATCCTGTACAAGTATAAAAGAAAGTGTGGAATTTTTAGAATTTTTTTTAATATCTTGTAATGTAAAAAACATTTAAAAACCCTCTTGAATGACATTTCCACCCCTTTAATGTCTAATTCGGCTGCTTGCCAATTCACCCTCTCCCCATGCAGTACTCAAGCTCAATTTTCTTACTAAGAATCACCTTAATACATCCAATCATACATACTGCAAAAAATTAGAAGAAAAAAAAAAAAAAAAAAGAACAAACATTTAGGTAATCAGAAAATTTATTTTTCGCTTTTTTTAGTAATTTTTAACAATTTTATAAAGCAAGAGTTCCAAGAAGTTTTTTTTTTTAAAACTTTTACAATTTTTATGACAATTTTTTCAAAGTTTTTTTTAAAAACTTTATTCTATTAAGTGATTTTTTACGTCACTGTCCTGGTAATTTTTTTAAGCCTCTTTTTTTATACCAGCAGGAGTACTCTCCTTGGCATGGTGAGCCTGGAGGACTGCAACAGCTTCCTCAACCTAAAATAAAGTCAATAAATTAATGATTCAATTTCAATTCCTGTGAAAAATGAACGCATACTACTGTGTCCAAAAAGTAAGATCAATTTTCAATTTAAAATTCCAGGGGATTATAGAATTTCAATTTTTTTTCTTTTAGGTTGCTGGCCCTGTCCTTGATATCTGTGTGAAAATTCGACGGCAAAATATTCATTAGTTAATAGCTTAATAGAGTTATCCTACGCTTTGCGAGACACTAAAACCAGATTCCGGCGATTTTTGAAATTTCTGAATTAATTGAGCAAAGAACTTTCATTCATTCAATTTTGTTTGTGGAGATAGGAATGCCATCTGCAGATGGCATTCTATGGAAAGAAATGAAGGCAGAGAACGCATTGAACACGAAGAGCGTTCTGGTCGACCATCCACCTCAACCGACGAAGCTCATGTCCAAAAAAATTAAAGATTTGGTGCTTACAAACAGTCGATTTACAATCGGAGACCTTGCTGGCGATGATGGAATTTCAAAAGGATAGGTCAATTCCATTCTGGGCCTCAAACGTGTCACATCTCGATTGGTACCAAAAACACTGAATGCGCCAGCTCACAATGCATGATTCTTAGTGACATTTTTGCCAAAAATGAAACCCATATCATTCCACAACCACTGTATTCACACCGTGTGACTTCCGTCTATTCCCTAAACTCAAGACCATTCCGGGGACACCGTTTAGTCTATTGAAGAGATTCAACGTGAATCGGCACACGCTTCGAAGGCCATCCCGACCAGTGACTTTTTAACATGCATTGAGGATTGGGAAAAAAAAACGTTGGCAGGGATTACTTTCAAGACAATAAATTTAGAAGAATAAATGAAGTTTTTGGGGAAAAAAAAAATAATATTTGGTCTTACTTTTTTGGCACAATAGTATAAGTGCATTTTCTTGAAAATTTTGCAACTATAAAAATAATCGTTGCTGGATTATAAGATGTACTTTAACTATTGAATGCCAGATAAGAGATTATAATTTTATAGAAATTAGAATTGTAAATGATTTTGAACTGAAAGTCTGCAGCTTAATCTCAGAATGCAGCCTGTTATATTACTTAGTTAAAAGAAATAATAAAAATTAAAGGAAAGATTATAAATTAAGAAAAATTACATGCATTGAAAATCTTTTTACTTGCATTTAATATACAAGAATATTTTTCAATATTTACTATGAAAAGAAATCTAATTAAAAATGGAAAATTCTACATTATATCATTTCTTTCAATTCAGCTTTGCAGCATAACTATTTGACTAGCACATCGAACAAGTAATAAATTCATTCATCTTTACTATCACACCGGATGTTAAACACTCCACATTATCTGTGACCTGACTATACATCCAAATAAGCAAGTATTATACAAACTAAAATATCACGTTCCACTAAGCCTTTCAGAAAATGTAAATAATTAACATGCAAGCTTGCATTGCATTAATTGGCAGACAAATTTATTTTTAAGGAATAAAAATAGACAACTTACCTTAGCTTTCAAAGACTCGTGATGTTCCAACATGTGCAATAATTCTGCATTGTCGATCTCCAAAAGCATACCAGTGATCTTGCCAGCTAAATCATTGTACCATCTGTGGATGATGGGGAAAAGTCTTTCACCCAACATCTGCTTCTGTTCTTGAGCATTAGCTTCTGCTAACATGGAAGCAGTCAGGGGCTCTTGGCCTTGGATGTGCACTGCTTGCTGTGGCATAGATTGCTGAGCCAACTGTCCAGCTTGTGGAACAGCTTGAGGCTGGGGAGGGTTTCGCATGTTGGCAGTATATTTATAAGCAGGTGAACGGCCAGCATTAACATTTGCTGCAGCCATTCCAGCTGGACGAGCTGCTGGAACACTAGTTGGACCCATTGCTGTTACTCTTGTACCAGTTGCAGCAGCTGCTGCAGCGGCAGCAGTAGCTTGCTGGCCAGTTATAGGTCGGGCAGACATGTTTGTTCGCATACCTGGATTCTGTGATGCAACACTTGGTCGAGTACCGGCTCTAGCAAATGGAGCCGACTGCATTGCTTGGAATGCTGTATAAAAAATTTAGTCTTAAAAAATTTGAAGCAAGCTACATAGAAAAACTTAATAGATTTGTTCACTAATATGATTTAAATTAAAGTCAGTTAAATACAACTCCCTTTAGTCGTCGATTTACTTTGATTTAACACAAGCAGCACAAGATTCTAGACACTTGATAAACATTTTAAAATTCTGTCCAAATAGAAAAACTGCAGTTTTAAAAATATTTATACATAGAACATTTTAAAATTAAGATTCACTTATCGAAGTTTAAAAACTGAAAATATTTTATAAAGGGAAATCAGGATAAAATATAATTGATTTTACTTTTCTACCTATAAGAACTATTAATAATTTGTAATGTTTGTAACTTAAAAGCAAAACACAACTTGAAACTTTTATATAATTGTTTTAATAATTAGATGTTTATCAGTTGGAATTATTAGATGTTCTATCAGCTTAAATGCTGAACACAAATTATCTTTCTATATGCAAATCATTAGAAAACTTTTTTTAACCTACAACACTGAATCCAAAATGTTACAAATTGAAAACTCAGATATTGTTACAAACCAATTCAATTAGAAACTTATGTACTTCACAGTAAATCTAGATATAAGTAGTATTCATTTATGAGAGATGACCATTAACATTAGGCAAGAATTTTATTTCAATTACCTGCAGTTGGTGCTGCTCCAGGTCTCATTTGTGGATTCTGTGGCCATCTTGGTGTTGCTCTCACTTGAGGCATTTGTGGGAAATAATTTCGTTGACCTTGTTGCAATGTTGGGACAAAGTAACCAGCATTAGTAGGGTTAAACATCTGCCCCAGATGCTGTAAAAATTAAAAATGTTTAGCCTTAACAATTCTTATACAATACAATTAATAGAAAACAGTAAAGTAACATCTTTAATATTGCATGTTTAGGACTACAGTCATGTCAGATTTTCAAGTGTTAACATATTTTAAAGGAGGACAAAGACATATCCCTCTAGATCAAAATAAACAATGATTAAAACATGCGAGTATTTAATGCATTTGCACACATTCCGAGCCAATAAAGACAACATCTAACAATGCCATCACGCTAGCAACTAAAATTTTTAAACATCAGCAGTATTATGTCGCCATCTGGCAGTCAAGATCAACAAATGCCCGAGTATATACAAAAGGAAAGACTTGATCTGTGAATGATTATATAATGCACAAAACTATTGAATGCCAGATTAAGAAGTAACTGAATTAAATGAAATTACTACTTAAAATTAAATATTACCCAAGAAGTTCTATTAGACTTTACTTATGACAGTAATATTGCAACTAATTTCTGCCATATATTTATATAATCCCATATATTTATATAATAGTATAGAAATTAATAATAAATTAAAACTAACTACATATGTTATTGACTGCGATGAGAATTCTGTAGTTTTTAAATTGGAATTTTATTAATATTCATCTATAAGCCAGAGATTCAACATGTTAATCTGACTAAGGTAGGTTATAAAAAAGCAGATCAACATTAGTTTTAAATGAATAAGAATAAAATTTACAATTGCATATACCAACACTAATTTGACAAGCATGTCTCAT
Source organism: Caerostris darwini (assembly GCA_021605075.1). Taxonomy (NCBI): domain Eukaryota; kingdom Metazoa; phylum Arthropoda; class Arachnida; order Araneae; family Araneidae; genus Caerostris; species Caerostris darwini. Next base: position 265,839 of record BPLQ01004307.1, read on the forward strand.
CCTGCATATAAGTAACTAATAATCAGTTTTGTTAATTTATAATTTTTGTACATGTAGTAAATAAGTGATTTGATGTTGCATTTTGACTAAATAGCGAGGAAAAAAAAGTCGTAATTAGTGATATAGAAACTGATTAGCATTATAATTTACACAATTGAAAATCCAATTATATAAAATGATGGTAAAAAGAAAAAAAAAAAAAAAATTAAGATTGTCTAGGATATTTAAATTAAAGAATTGCTGTGAACTTTAAAAAAAAAAAAAAACTTAATACTGCATATGCTTAAATATTTTATGTTCTAGATTTCAGGATTGAATACATGTTATAAAAGAAATTATGAAAATTTAAGATACCGAGTATAAAAAATACTTAAATGTTTAGATTTTTACATGTTACACCTTCAAGGTACAAGCAAGTTCTACTTGCAATTACAATTTGTAATATATTAAGGCTGGATGATTTTGAAATTGCTGAAATCAATACTTAGTTCATTAATATCACAATCTTATAATTGAGAAATATAAAATTCCAATCATAAACTACATTTTTTCAAAATACATGATTTTCCAATATGAAAATATATTTAACTTTTCTTCAGTTAAAAGTTTTTATTACCTTCAATATATGATTTTAATTTTCAAAACTAAGTCCTCTCCTAATTTGTTTGAAATTTTGTAATGAATACATATAAGCTTCATTTAGTATATTATAAGTCGGAGTATTCATTTATTTTTCCCAGGACAATTCAACATGAAATACCATATTTTTCTTGCCCAAATAAGCAAAATATGTATCAATTAACAAAATAAGGTTGATTATATGAAGGAACAATATTAAGAATGCTTTCTAATAATTAATCTCACCAAAGAGAAAATTAAGGAAATCAATCTCCAAAGCTTCTTGTACATTTACATTGTTTCTTCATTAGAAGAGACAATGTACAAAAATAAATTATAAAACAATAGATGTTCAATTGTTTTACAATGTTTTAAAAGATTATGATTGAGATGGCAATATATTAATGCAAACCTTTAACACACAAAAAGTGCAGATAATTGTTATTCAAAAATACAAGTGCATAAAATCTAATTTTTTAATTACTATTGCTTATACTTAATATGGTAACTCCTTTTTTGTTACTGAAGACAATCAAGTCGATTAAGAATGTTATGCAGATTCCTTTTGCTTAAATTAAGAAAAAGTCACAATACATGATAAAATTCATTTCTTATTCATCTTGGAATTAATAAGCATTAAGCATAGTGACATGCTATTAATGTCAAAATTTTGCATTCCTAGCTTAACCTAAAAGCATTCCATGCATTAGTCGCTTTTCAATTCACACACAACTCATTTAAATAACTTCTTCACAGTTTCAAACGAACCTAGTATTGAAATATTATATTTTGATTTCAAGTTTTTATAAATAGAAAAGGTTAAAAGCAAATTATTTTGGTTATATTTTAACAAAGAATTCTATGTTTGTTTACTGCACTCTCTAAAGAAAAGGTTTCACATTCTTAAAATGCTCTGATATCTTAGTTTTAAACCTAAACATGCAATAATACTTTTATCAATGATTAAAGTCTTGCATTACAAGGAATGATCTATTTATGTGCAGATTATTATATATTTCCACCTCGAACCTGTCATTAAACCTGCAGTTTCTAATTTATTAATTAATCTTGATTGGCTTATATAAGGCTAAAGAGAAAAGTTACTAAGCTATGTTACTGACTAGAAAAGACTGACTTTTAAGACCGAAATGGATGGCAAAACAAATGCCTGATTTTTTGTTAAGTCACAAGACCTTCAATAAACACTAATTTTTATCTGGAAGTCCTGAAGGAAAGTTAACAAATTTAAAGTCACTTACTTGCATTCTCATGCCAGCCATACGTTGCATATATTGAGATGCAAGGTGAGCTTTACGATCTTCTTTACGCTGTGCAAGAGCAACATACAAAGGTTTTGAGACAACTATACGCCCATTCATTTCTGTTACTGCTTTAGTTGCTTCTTCAGGGGAACTGAAGCAAACAAAACCAAAGCCTCTGGATCTTCCATTAGGATCGGTCATAACCTGAAATATTAAAACAAATACAAATTAAATGATAAAAACTATTTATTATTTATTAACAGTTTAATTTATATATGGAAAGTCAATTTAGAAGCTAATCAAAAAAACCTTTATTTCATTAATGTTTTAAATATAATTATATTTATAGTAGTACAATACAAACTTATACATTTCTAAAAAACATTCAAAATTCAATATAATTTCATTATAACCACATATTATCACCATTAGAAAACTGAAAACTTATATTCAATATCTTTAAAATATCTACCAATTTATATCAGAAAACAATGTACAGATAAAAATTAAAATCTAATCATTGGATCATTTATTATAAACTTTTTAAAATATATTTTAATATTTTGCTACTTAGTTGAGCCCTTTTAATAATAAAAGTTTACGTCTGTAAATAGATTTAAAGAAACAAGGATTTTTATATTAAAAATTTTAAAGATCCAGCTCTAATGTAAGCAGATAAAATATCAAAGTTTAAAGCTTTGTGTCCAATAACCTATAAGCTCGCTCATCATATAGTCATGCTATTACACATTTATAAATGGCATTACTAAAAGATAATTTTACATTTTTATGTTTTAAAATTAATATGAAATTACAGACTATAGAACCATGGCAACAAAACTTTTACAATTGTAATGTGATTCAATATAAACCAAACTTACCTTAGCACTTGTAATTGTGCCAAAAGGAGAAAACTCTTTACGTAATTTATCATCATCGATGGCATCGTCTAAATTCTTGACATATAAATTCACACCTTGATATCTATTTAATCTCTCCATCTTCATCATATCAAATCTTCTTTTAAGCTCGGCTACTCTTTCAGATTTTTTCTGGGCTCTGCCGACATACAAGGTTCTTCCATTGAATTCTTTACCATTAAGCTCTTCCACAGCCTATAATAAAAATGTTAAATTTTTTAATATTTAAAACTAAGCATCTTCTCAAATAGATAAAATTGAGATAAAATTAGTTTAGAGGACAAGCAAATTTAAGCTACTTATTTGATCAGAAAGAAGACTAAATTACAAATCGAATCTAATTGAAATGCAACCTTACAATGTTGTTTACCGATGCTGCACATTACAATTTACAGCAGAAATAAAAAATAGCAATTCTTCGAAAAAAATATTGTGATACGAAAAGATACAGAATTTTAAAAACTAAGAGTTAAAAACTTCCCAATGGGCAAAAGTCCCTTAAATAAAACGATCACAACGCCCGAAACCAAAATGTTAAAACTGAATATCATGAAAAATATGGTAAGCATACTAAATAAACAAAGGTTACACCTCTTGTTTTCAAAGTAAAAAGCTTATCAGTTCATTACATTTAAAGATCAGTTATTATCAGACTGTTATCGGATTATCAGTCAGTTATGTTTTATACAATTTAACGCCCCACAATATCATCTATCCGTCAGATGGAGGCAATAGTAATAAGTCATGCTAAATTATACCTTTTCCTTAAGCATCTAGTAAAAATCTTTATCAAATATAATAAGCAAGTTAAAAACTTTTGCCTTTTAAAACAGCAATGTAGGTTTAAAAAGAACAAACCTACATTTTAATCAGCAAAAAATTATAACCTTAACTTGCATTACTTGCAACAATTCGAGAATTATTGCTAAATCTGAAAGAAAAGCACTCAACTCTTCATATTAATATAAGTCGTGACAAATCATTCTTTATTTTATTTTTTAATACTATAAAATATTTACACTTCTCATAATGTATCTTTAACATCCAGCTTAAAAATAGAAAACATTTGAACAGTAGGATATGTACTAAACTGACAAATCTTGTCATTTTTTTCTTTACAAACATATAATTTTTTTTTTAACTTTAGAAATCACATCATAACATTAAAAATTCTTTAAATGCTATTATTGGCTACATAATTAATAAAGCAGTCATGTTCAATTCTAATGAACTTAAAAAAAATTGTAGATAAAACAAAAATATTAACCTTTTCAGCATTTTCGGGTTCTTCAAAGCTAACAAATCCAAAACCTTTAACTTTACCTGCCTCATCTATCATAACCTATAAAATATGAAACATACTTTACAATTTATAATATACATAAAAATACATTAATATATGCAATATAAAAGTTTCAAATTATATACCTTTGCACTAGTAATCTTTCCATATTTCTCAAACATTTCTTTTAACTTGTCATCATTAAGATCTTCACCAAAATTTTTGATATAAACATTCATGAAAAGTCTTGCTTTTTCTCCCATAAGCCTTTCTCTTTCTTTACGAGGTACAAATTTACCTACAAATCTAAAATGAAATACATTATATTAAATAAATGTTAATTTTTTTTCCTTTATATCAAAGAACATGCAAAACATGTGAATATGTTTTATTTATTTATTTATAATTAAAAAAAGTCATTTAAATTATAATAGACAGCCCTCAAATTTATCACGTTTGAAAAATATTTTGACAGATAATGAAAAAAAATGTGCTGCCATGCAGAATGCTAACCGAAAATTTGCAGTTTAAGAAAAATAGTGCTCAAGAGAAAAAAGATTGAATTATCTTTCCTTTTATTTTTTAGTGACGTCGCTCCAAAAAATGATGATAACTGTTATCATTTATCATTAGTTAGCGAGTTAACCGTCGGCGATAAAAACATCACGACACATTTTTTGAGAAAAAAAATAAAGCCTTCAAGTATCTTGACAAATTTTTGATAAGAATAAGATCCTAATGAACATATCAAGTACACAGAGATTTAAAAACATTATATAGAGATCTTCATCAAGGAAAAAAAAAAAGGAGAGGGAAGGTTATTACAGTCGAAACTTGTGACTATTTTATAAAGAATACGCCTGAAAGCACTTAAACATGCTTCATAAAGCATCATATTCATAAATATTTAAAAATAGTTTTTGGTACATGTTTTTTTTATATCCCTCTGCATTCGAACATTCGCCTACACTTTCAGGAACCAATTATGTGTAAAATCAAAAAACTCCTGTACTGTAATAAAAATATGGGTCAAATTTTATAGATTAATAAAATATTCAATGAATTAAAAAAATTTAATAAAAATTTTATTATTCCAGCAAAATTACATCTTTTAATAAAATGCTGGTATGGCTGTTATTTTAGATAATTACCATAGAAGATCTCAATCTTTCATGTGAAGAGAAAAAATTATATTGAAAAAAAAAAAGACTTGCCAGTTATTAAATTTTATATCATACAATATTTTAAAAAATCATTTGCAATTAAATCTAGTTAATAATGAATACGCAATGTATTAAAGGTCTCCAATGTAATTTGTTTGCAAACCTGGCAAGATTTTTAAAAACTTACAATACTGAAATTTTACCGACAACTAGCAATGTGGATTCAGTTACTCAAAAGCAACAATTAAAGGAAAGTGAGTTTTTTTGTTCTAATGCAGCTGGGTATACAGAGACAGTTAATCTTTATGCCATAAGCAAGGGCTGCATTGCAGTTATTCATTTAGCACTACCCAGGAGACGCTTGTAGCTTGGAGAAATGTTACGGATGCAAGTAACACTACTACAACAATGCTCTATGATCAAATTAGACCGGGACCTACTGTTTAAGTGGATTCCGGACCACTACAAGCATCCATGGCACCGCCAGGATTTGAATCAAAAACCTGTTGTACTGATTGCCAGAACGCTAGCCATCAGGCTCTATAGTGAGCATTTCTACTCAAGAGTACAATATAATTAAGTTACTCTAACCAAGTATACACATTTTAAAATTATAAGAATTAACTTACACTTTTCTTCCATTCAACAGCATACCATTTACTTTGCTAATAGCATTGTTGGCAGCTTCTTCTGTTTCAAAATGGACAAAACCATATCCTTTAGAATTGCCTTCTTCATCTGTTGCAACCTAAAACAATTTTCAAAATTTGTTATACATCAGCAGTACACTAGATTGAAATATATACTTGCTTCATGCATTCAAACATCTAATAAGTTATTTTCACTTTCAGTTTGAAATTTTTCGCATTTTCCATTGCTTATTGAATAATTAGAACATGGTAATTTTAAAGACAGTATAACAAAGGAGATTTCTCAAGTTATGAAACATGCTAGGCTTAAAAAATATATATGTAGAGGAAATCTGGTACTTACTTTGCAAGATAGAATATTTCCAAAAGCTGAGAAGGTGTCATACATCGCTTTGTTATCAATTGTTTTATCAAGATTCTTGATAAAAACATTTCCAACTCCAGATTTTCTTAGAGAGGGATCTCTTTGAGACCACATAATACGTATAGGTCTGCCTTTAACTATGTCGAAATTCATCGTATCTAATGCTCTTTCAGCTGTAGTTAAAAAAATATATATTGATGAGAATTTTAACCTTATTTTCAAACAGATAAAAATGAATAATTAAAAGTTAGTACTTCAAATTATATCACGTTACATATGTTACAAAGTTGTATCAGATACAGGCCTACATTAACTTACCATCAACAGGTTGCTGGAAATTGACGTAGGCATATCCTAACGAACGTCGAGTTATTAAATCTCTACAAACTCTGATAGATAGAACCGGACCAGCGGTAGAGAACTTTTCAAATAACATTGCTTCAGTAACATCTAGTTCAAGATCACCAATATATAACGAGGCAATCGGGTAATTAGCTCCTGTGTTATTCATAGTTAAGCCTTAAAACAAAGTTACTTAACCAAAAAATAATTAAAGCTACTCAAAACGATCTTCAAAGGAAATAAGTATTTTTGGTCTTTTAAAAGTTTTTAATTTTTTTTTTTACTTCTTGGAACAAATATAACCCTAAAAAATGAACTTAAAAAAAACCCAACCAAGCTACTCAAGCTACACGCGGCGATAATCGCGACTAAGTGAAATTTGCCCTGTGCTACCAGTAATATATGCGTGCTTGTATTCATACGCGGCAGAAAAACAGTTCCACCACATGGAGAGTTGAATTTCTTAATTAAATAAATAATTTCAAAAAACAATTTGCAAATTAAATTTAATAGAAAAAGAACTTTTCATTTAATACGTTCTTTATTATAAATTTAGCAAATAACAATATTTCTTTTAAAATTTAAGGTTGCACTTATGAGTAATACGGTTAAAAAAAATTGTTTTTTCATTTTCACTTCATTTCGGTTGATATGTAACACTTAATTCGTATTAATTTTACAAATATTACAAAATTATTTCTATATATTAATAATAATAATTCCAATAATCAATAATTACGTTTGATATATTAAAAAAACTATTTCAGTTCAAGAGAATAATTTTTCGAGTTTCACTCAATCTCTTTCAGATGTGCATCGTTTTAAAATATCACAGAAATGTTTATGTGTTACCTAGCACGAAATTTAAACATATTTTTTTTTCTTATTATTTTTATGGATATTATTATTACCACAAATATCTTGAGAATAAAATATATACCATCTGCTATTTAATTTCCACGTGTACTTCTCATCTGTAGAATCTTTATCAAGGTGAATTTACAGCTCAGCTGAAACTTTCGCTTCGTACTTCTTTGAAATGATAAGAAACAAAAGAAAATAATAAAAGAAATTAAGTTTAATCTATTTAGATTCAGGTAGATATGCAGAACATAAGACGATGCCCCTGCATACCAATAGACAATTAATAAAAATATTGTAGTCTGATGCCTTGTCAATTACTTTTAAATTTTATGTTCAGATTACTGCCCCAGGTTCAGCCCTATGATTTCTGGCATCCTGGGAAAGCAGATTTTCGGGGCTGTTTTCATGAATAATAAAATTTTTAAAAGCAAAAAACTAAAAATATATAAATTAATTTATTACGTGGGTTGTTTTCGTTTTTTTAACGAATAATGTTGTTTTGTCAATCAGTATGAATAATTAGCCTGCCTAAAACACTATTTTTTAGCCTTTAGAAGAGCAAATATTTTCATGGAGCTTTTTGTGTTTCTGTTCTTTGCAATATAATTTTCTATAGATAAAATTTCCAAAAAATTCATTTTGTCTTGAGACATGGTAGATTAAAAATTTTTTTGTATAAGCTTTAGTAAACTAAAGTTACTAAGGTAAAGCTTCTCTCGTCAGCGGCCTCGGTAACAGGCAATATAAGCATTATTCTTAATGCAACCAGTAGATTTAGCATGAAATCTTGTAACTTATTAATATTTATGAGTTTAACGACTACGAGAAAATTATTCTTTGGATATCTCTTGTTTAATTAAGAGATCACAACCCTTAATGTCAACATTATTTTTTTTTGTAACTCTAACAAAAAATGTGTAACTCTTGATATGATATTTTGAGTTTATTTTTATCTGGAAGACCGTTTTGGACATTGAAAAATCCCCATATGTTATTAAAATTTTGTAACTTTTTAAATATCTTTGATAAAGAATAAGTAGTTCTGATCAGAAGATAAAATTTTTAAATCTTTTTTTCTGGGTCATCGGCGTTTAGAACCTCTTTTGCATCTGAAAGTAGCTTGCTTTTTAGGCTTGTTCTTTCATTCATGAAATGGGCTTTACATATAAAGCTGTAGCTAATTCTTTTGCTGAATCTAATACTTTTTTATCTATTTGCAAGATAATCAGTGACACTGTTCATTAGTGAATTTGCAGTAGATAGCTCCACAGATTTGTGGACCACATTTACTCTTCCCTTAAGACATCATTCCAGCTATTTATCATTACTAGAAAACTGCAATCTTTTATTTGTGGGGCAGCTGGGGGTCAAGTGTCTAGTGCTCTGGCCTTTGGTACCACAGGCTCTAGGTTCGAATTCTGGCGGTGGCATGGATGTTTGTGAGTGGTTCGGAATCCACTTTAAACTGTAGGTACCAGTCTAATTAGCCCAAAGTGTGCACAAAATGACCATAGAGCGACAAACCAAACCAATCAAATTGTGTTGCATGAGTTTATGTTTTATGCCGCACCACAGAATCAGACGCAGACATTTCTTATAGTTCATAACGAGCTTCTCAAATTTCCTTGATTTTCACATTTAATGGTTGGGATACGCTCCATTCTGCATTCCCCTTTAATCTCCAAATAAAGTTTCTAAAATGAAGCATTTAATACGTTTTTCAATGCATGCCATATATGTGCTGGACAATACCAAAATAATAAAGAGATTCCAAGCAATTTGTTGCAATGGCACCAGTCTCTATTTTATATAGGACGTCCGCGTGCAATGTAAAACGCCCGTGGATTTTCTTTTAGGATGAAACCCTTTGTACATGAAACCCTTATTTTTTCCCCTTTCATATTTGATTCGTTATTGTAGCCATGGCCTCGGCAAGCAAGTAGGTCTAGGTTGCAATCTTTCAGAAAATAAAGTATACTTTCATATAATCATTAACTGTAGTTTCTATAACAACTTTATAGCTAAGAACGTGTTCCTATATTGCACCATCTTTTTAGTCAAAAAGTCGTATTGTAATGAAAGCTGTTCGAAATGTCGGCGTACAATCTAAAATGAGAATAAAATATCCAGCTTTGTGAAATATATTTTCCTGTGCAGAATTGCCAACAGATTCATTAATTCGGTCTGAACATTATTATTATTATTTTTTACAATAATAAACGTGAGTTCCTTAAAGCACAAAACGACGTGCATAATCCTTCATTGTTCATTAAAATTTTTTAAATAGCGCAAGATGACCTAAAAAATTCCCATTGTTGGGTATAAATAATGAAATTCCAGTGAAAGCCAAGGTGTTCAGATAAATACAGAATCACGTTACCGACACCTTAAGCTGGTCCTATTTTGGGCAGAATTTCTTCCCTCTCAAAGGAATAATTTTGTCAGTTTCAGTATCATTTGCTGGTTTATATTTTCAGGAACGTTTCAAAATGTAAATAATGGTATAGAAAATATACCATTATATCCAGAAAATATACACTGGTGCACAAAATTTAAGTAACAATTTTTTTTGATATAAAAATATCTTCGTCTTTTTCATTGGCGCGACAGCCTCATGGATGCTCAAGGCCATCTGCCTACATACAGATTTCGAGACAGGAGATGTTTTCTTTTTACGGGGTTGGGTTGTCAGCCCTACGATCAACATTCTACAGCCATATTAGACCGCAACCTATTGTTTAAAGTGGATTCCGAACCACTACAAACATACAAAACATCCTACAAACATTCATATACGGCACAGAACTTCTTGTGTGCTTGCGATGCGTTCTTGCCTTTTCGGAAATAATACAATGAAATATGTCTGAAAGGAACGTCTTGTTCTTCCATTTTTAAATTGGGATAAAAATGAAACTAAATAACTAATCGATTCAATTTTTTTACTAAATTAAAGACGGACAACAAGAAAATAATATAGGCTAGGTGCTTTGAACACGTTGACAATGTGCTAAAAAATGTGAAGAGAAAAGAATGTGCTACTATTATTAATGTGCTACAAAAGAATGTGCTAAGACCATGACAAAATCAGCAATCACTTAAGTGCCAACCCAATATACTATAATATTTAGCTAAATTTTATCTAATTAATGGCTAAAAAAATGCTGCAGTCTTAACATCTCCTCATATTGCATCCTTTGGTATCCCAGGCTTCAGGTTCGAATCCTGGCGGTGGCATGAATGTTTGTGAGTGTTTCGAAATCCACGTTAAACTGTAGGTCCCGGTCTGTTTATCTCAAAGTGTGCACAAGATGACCGTAGAGCGACAAAAACCAAACCTCATATTACATTGTCCGAACGCCCAATGAGACATGGAAGTATAAGAAATTAAATATAAAAGTATGCATAAATTATGCACGAAATGCTTTCCTAACTTGCAGGAGAATATGAAAGAAAATCTATTTTTTGAAGTTATGGCTTCAATAGCAGATACAAAAAAAATTGTGAAATGATTAATTAAGAACAATAAAGATAAAAAATAGTAGCATAACGATGAAATAAATCAATAGTATTAATATTAAAAATCATAACAAATTTAAAAATTTGTATTTACATTGCATGCATACTATTGGGGGTAAATTTTATGTAATCAAAGGCTAAATGATAAAATGCTGTAGCTCATCTGGTAGCACTGAACTTAATTTAATATTAATGCATATTACTGTGTCCGAATCATCAATGTTAGAGTAAATGTAATATTTTAAAACTCAGAGTAAGAATACAAAATGTTCGCCATCATCATCATCACCATCAATAGCACGACAGCCCAGGGTGGACCAAGGCTTTCCTTTGAAGAGATTTCAATGCATTCCTGTGGGTGACAAGGGTCCTCCAATTCTTAACCTCTAGTACAGTAAAATCATTTTCAACTGCGTCTATCCATCGCAACTTGGGTGATTCTCTCCCACTTTGCCAAAACGAGTCTTTTTACAGGGTTTAAGTCATTCATTCTAAATACATGAGCATCCCAGTTGAGTCTATTGATCTTAATAAATTTTATAATATTTGGGTCCGTATAGCATTTATAAATGTCTGCGTTGTACCGTCTTCTCCAACAATCACTTTCCTTAACACCTCCAAGAATAGTTCTTGAAATCTTTCGCTCAAATAGACCCAAATGGGCCTCGTCAGTCCAAGTAAAACCATGCTCTTACTCTTTAGTTTTTGGCATTACTCTATGGTCCTGACCAAAGGTGATGTTTTTCTAGCAGTGGCAGGAAATTTTTTTACTTTTTCTACCAGAGTCGAATCTGAATTCGAACATTTTTGAAGGAGTTGGTTTAAAAAACCGATTCCAGACTCTTTTATAAAAATATTTTTTAATTTTTCCAAAATTCTAGGAGTTAATGTTAAAATTAAATGTTAAGGAATCAAATACATTGTATATTTCAATGGTACAACCAATAGCAAAACAATGACTGCTTTAGCAGCATAGCAAGTCAGCGTTGAGAAACTTTTTCACAGCATAGAAGCTTATAAAAATTAATTAGCAACGAAAGAAGTTCTTATAAGAAGCAATTTTATTATTAAGAAAAAAAAAAAAAACATTTAATGTATTACAAATATAGCATCTTTGTGATTCAAATGGATATTTTTCTTTTACTTGTTTACAGCTATTTAGTAATATTTTGGTACCTGTTAATTTGATATTTTTTTAAAGCAAATATAGAATACAAGGATATCTTTTAAATAAGCGTAAATACTACACTTTCAAAGTTGTAAAAAAAAAAAAAACTTTGTTACGTCAATCTGCTTTTATATGAATTCAATAAAAGTCATTGAATTTATTTCGTAAATTCTTCTAAATCCATTAGCAAATATCCTAGTACATATTACTGAACCTTGGATTAATTTTTACCTTTCAGATTCATCATTACGACCCAAACGTTCAGCAAACAATTTTTTTATGACGAACACATTCTTATGGCATCTGCAACTGGTCCTTAATTATACCGAATTTTCGAACTTAAATTCTTTTTATTTTATATTTTAAACTTTTTATATTTTTTATTTTATTTGTTAGTATTTTTTAATTTTTAGAGTGCCATTTTTAAATTTTTAGAAACATTATTTTGTACCATATAATGACATTTAAGCAGCCAATAATTAATTGTGATTTTACTTATGAATTAAGATGAGGAGGTTAAGCGGTCTATCCCCATTGGCACTTCGTAATCCGGGGATGGCCAACCCGCGATCCGACTTGAATATTTTCCCGGCCCGTGAGATTTATCACACTTGTACAAAATATATTTATTTTCTAATGGCCAAAGTAGTGAAAACAATGTATTAAAAAATGCACTATGTGTGCATCCATATATTCAAAAATGAACTGTCGAAATGACGAGAAAAAATTAACTTTTAATTTAAAATAATAATACTCTTGCGAATATGGGACCGACATTGCCTGTTTTATGTATGAGTTTACAGTTATGAGTCCGCAGAATAATTAAATTATATTCTGCGAAATCATGAAGCGCGCATCTTAAAACATCTATTTATAACAGGTTCTATATTTCACTTTAAGTTACCTTAGTAACGCAGTGATCATCCCTAGATACGCACAGTTGACAGCAAATCAGACTCTCTGTTCAAGTTGTTAGCGCTTTTGGTTCAACTTACACCTGCGAACTTTTTTTTTAATCTAAAAAGAAATGGACTCAACACAAAACACGCTGAAACATGACGGGCGTTAACCTGTAACACATATTACGATGTTCAAATACCCAAATTCAGATCGATTTGCAAAAGCTAAGTGAAAGAGTGGATAATCACATGTCGCACTAGTAAAATAAATATTTTTTAATGATTTCATTTTTTTTTATTTCGTTTATATTTATATATTTCATTTTTAGTGTTATATATTTCTCTACAGTGTGCTTTTAGTATCATTGTTATTATTATTATCTATGTTTACATGTAAGAATAATAGTAAACACAATAATAATAACTCATGATGTTTCAATTTTTCACTCCAAAAAAAAATGTCTATAATAGGTCTAAATCTAATAGGGATATATATAATTTTATATGCTGCCCGCGGAGTTAGGATGCATTTCCAAAGTGGCCCACAAGATCATTTGGGTTGGCCACCCCTACCGTAATCGGTACACCAGTTGCCAGGTATGAAAAATCCTACTCAGGAGTCAACAATGTTATAGGCCAACTTCCCACTACTGGTTATTTGGACTAGTCCAAATCCCTCAGTTTTTATTTTCCCAGGACGAATTTTCTTGGAACGTCTTTGCTTTTCTTCCTTCCGTCCCTTCCTTATCCCCCCCCCCTCCCCGACGAATCAGGGACCATCGGTCACCCTTTTGTCCTTGGGGTTTGTGTAAGGTTACGAGTGATCATGATCGAAAAAGTGACTCACTGAAAATCCAAGAACGTGCAGAGTGGTAGATAAGATAGCAACAAGGTAACAAAGGCAATTAATTTCCTTGAAGCGTTATCCTGGCGGTCCATGGATGTTTGCTGTTGGTTCGGGATCCACGTTAAGCAGTAGGTCCCGATCTAATTAGCTTAAAGATTGCACGAAATGACCGTTGATCTACAAACCTATGCTGTACAAGAACTCCTAAAACTCCATACAATCATTAATGAAAAAATAATAATAATAAATAATAATTACGAGTATTTACAACACTTAAAACGAAAAAATAAGAAAAATATAAGATTGAACATGGAACAATATAGAACAAATTCACTGGAAAAAATTTTATGAAAATGTTAGGAATGAAATGTTGGGATGTTAGGAAATGAACGAACGAAATTAATTAAATAATTAAATTAATTATTAAATTAAATAACGAAATTAATGTTAGGAAAGAAACGATTAAAAAAAAAAAGAAAATATGGAGAAATAATTAGGTATTTAATTAATTTTTATTACGTATTTTAGGTACGTAATTTTTAAATTAAAAAAAAATTGTTTATTGTCTATGTCTCCGTAATTTTTAAGTTTAAAATAATTACGAAAAATTAAAAAAACCGTAAAACACAAAAAGGCTAAAACTAAAAATTAAGCAGCATAAGCACCAGAGTAAGCGTAAGAAAAAAAAAATGTTGTTATATTTTCACAGTTAGAAATTTTGAAATGAATTGTTTGAGTTAAGAAAACTATTTATTTTACCAATTTACTTCGCACAGCAAATTGTTTTTTTTTTAATTACAATAAGAATTTAATGATTTCAATTTTGATGAATAATTTTTGACAGTAAATTTTCAGTTTAAGTAAAAAAAATAATTTTGATGGATACTTCTTAATTTGGTTTCTTAAATAATTGTATTAAATCCAAGAATAATTCAATTCTGAAAATTAAGTGGCAGACGATTTAATAATTTTTGCATAACTTTTAATTCTTAAAGTTCTAATTCTTAACTTTGAGATGCTTCGCATTTAATAAAACTCTTCGCTATGTTCTTTTACTGTATATCAGACCTCTTAGAAAAATTTCGAATAATTTACTAAGAATTATTTGGTATTTTCAGAATAAGAATAAATGCAATGTTTCAAAACGCATTGTTTACGTATTACAATAGCTTCCATCAAAAATTTTGCAGACGATTTTTTTTTAAATTTTGTTTCCGATTTCGAAATAATTCGAATTCATTTTTATATAATTCGAAGGCATTTTTAAAATTATTTCCTTTAACAACAGTATTTTAAAATTTATATTTAATTTTTTAAAGTAAAAAAATTACTTTAAATTATTAAATTTCTATAATAATTTAAAGATAAATAAATTACACATTTATAAAAATTAATTGATGAAATAAAAATTATTGATTGAAGTTATTAAAATAAATTATTGATTTATATCTGCAGCAAATATTTATATATTTTAAGAATACTTTTTCTTTACTAAAAAGGGCTGGCGTTCTTAATTGAAAATTGTGTTGATGAGTATTGTTTAAAAAAAAATTGTGGATTCATCGATAAATGAGTTTTTTTAAATATAAAATTAGTTAGAATGTTTATCCCTTACTACCTGTAATACCAGAAGTATTAAAAATAACATTTTTTTTTTGTTTTTTTTTTTAAATTTTAGAATGTATTGGTCAGAATATTCAGCATTTAAACTTACGGGAATATATAGAATATTATTATTTCGGTAAAAGTTCAAATAAAGTTTCTTAAATGCATGGTCTGTTATTTGGCAATTACAATTGCGGAATTATATCCAATTAAACATTTATTGTTAGAAATACAATAGTTAAAAAATCGAAATTAATTTAATTCTGTGGGGGAGGGGGGATGATATAAACATTCAACTAAACACACACACACATTAATTTCGTAGGCACAAAAATAAAAGTTTGTTTAATAGTTAAATATGAGGTAATATTTTGTTTTTTAGCAATTATTGTTAGATTGTAGATTAGATAGTAGAAAAAAACAGCTGCCACGAAGTCTAGATAGAAGTCCTCATATATTAATATAATTGTTTCCTAATTTAAAATAGTAGACGTTCATAGAAAATAATTTATTTGAGAATTTTAAAATCTAAAAATAATAATTTTATTATTATTACTATGTAATATTTTATTATTATATTGTTAAACCGGCTTAACTACTTTTGCAATTGTAGTTAGTTTATTATTAGATTCTAGCAATTATAGTTTAAAACCTTGGTTCCAAAGTGAGTAATGCATTCAATACATGCACTTGTTGGGGGAAAAAAAAAACAAAAAAAAACCCCAATATAAAGTTAAAAAAATTAAATTCTGCTCATTAAATTTTTAAGCGCAACCTTTATTTTTTTTATGTTTTTGCTAGCTCAGAGTTCCAAATTCGATGTTGTGAGAAAAAAAAAAATGAGATTTTTTGTTTTTTTCGTTATTAAAATGTGTGTTGGAATGTTAAAATATTTAAACCATTTACTTAAATTAATCAGTAAGAGATTGAATTGAGTTCGTTCAGTTTTTGTTATGGCTTCATGATCTTATTGTGATAAAGCTTGCGCTTTTAGAGGAAAACTTCACTTTTAACATTGAAGTTTTTTTTTTCTTCTAATGCAGCTGGTAAGCACTTAGACAGCTTGGTTTTGGATGCCTTAAGGCAAGCGCTGCACAGACGTTACTCCCTTTGCATTACCCAGGGGGCACGTGTAACTTGAAGATAAGCCACGGACGCGGAGTAACAATGCCCCCGCAACACTCTACGATCCTATTAGACCGGGACCTACGGTTTAAAGTGGATTCCGAATCACTACAAACCATCCATGGCAAAGCCGGGACTCGAACCCCGAAACCTTGTACCATGTGCCGTACCGAGCGCCAGAGCGCTAGCCACTCGGCCATTCAGGCCCAACACATTGAAGTAATATAATAAAAAAACATGCATAAAGCTACACGGAATCTATTACTCTAGGGATCTATTACAACAATATAAGTGTCTCGAACAATCAATTAAAAGGTCTCTTTCAAAAATCTGTTATTTCTATCTGTCCATTAATTAGATTATGATTATTATTTTTTTGACATTTTTTTTATAATTTTCATGGATTATTTATTGAAGAAGAAACATTTTTTTTTCATTATATTTTATCAACTTAGATTCTAATCTCAAATATCCTACCTAATCAACAACAGTATAGCAATATATTAACAAAATATAACACAGTAATAGTAAATAAATAATATAATAGTAATACAATTATTATTTTTAGATATTTTAAAATTTTCAAATCAATTATGTTTGATGAATATTTGCTATTTTAAATTAGGAAACAATTATATGAAAATATTCGAATACCTGTTCTAAAATATTCGACTACTAGAATATTCATATTCGAATTCCTATCTAGACTTCGTAATTGGCTAAATCTTTAGCCTACTGTACCACAGGCTTCAGGTTCGAATCCTGGAGGAGGCATGGATATTTGGGAGTAGTTCAAAATTCACGTCAAACTGTAGGTCCCGGTCAAATTAGTTTAAAGCAGGGGTGGTCAACCCGCAGACCGCAAGCGGCCAGCCTTGAACAATTTTCCAGCCCGTGAGATTTATCATATTTTTACAAAATATATTTATTTTAGAATGGCCAAAGGAGTGAAAACTAATGTATTAAAAAAATGCATTGTATGTGCATTCCTATATTCAAAAATGAACTGTCGAAATGATGAGAAAAAATTGACTTCGATTTTAAAATGATATTCTTGCGAATATATGACAGACATTGATAATATAAAACAATATATGACTGTTATATAGAGAAATTTTACAATTTGAGAAATCTGGCAAGAAAAGTTGTTATCGCTTTTGGTTCAACAACCTGCGAATCGTTTTTTTTTTCAAAAATGAAATGGATCCAACGCAAAACACGCTCAAACATAACGGACGCAACACCTATAAAGATGTGCAAATACCCAAATTATGATTTGATTTGCAAAAGCTAAGTGATAGAGTGGAGAAACAAATATCGCACTAGTGAAATAAATATTTTTTTTATTTCGTTTATATTTATATTTCATTTTCAGTGTTCTATATTTCTTTACAATGTGCGTTTAGTATCATTGTTATTATATTATTTATCTTTTATTCTATCACACTTATACAAACTATATTTATTTTATAATGGGCAAAGTAGTGAAAACCAATTTATTAAAAAAGCTCACTATTAAAATAAATATTTTTTAATGATTTCATTTTCTTTTATTTCGTTTATATTTATATATATTTCTTTTAAATGTTCGTTTAATATCATATTATCTATGTTTACATGAACAAATAACAGTAAACGCCATAATAATAATTATCATTCTGTTTCAATTTTTCACACCAAAACAATGTTTATACTGGGTCTACATCTAATAGGGGGATGTATAATTTTATATGCGGTCCGCGGAGTTAGGATGCATTTCCAAAGGGTTGGCCACCCCTGGTCTAAAGTGTGCAAAAAAAAAAAAAAAAAAAAAAAAAAAAAAAAATGATCAAAGCGACAAACCAAAAAAAATATCTAGACTTAGAGGCAACTTTTTTTTTTCTACATCTATTTCACTTTTGATCGAATTCTAAAAAAAAATCTACATAAAAATATTTCAATTAAAATTGTGCGAGAAAAAAATTTCCTGCTTTCTTAAATCTAGAATCTTATCTGATATGGAAGGTTTTACAGGAAGGAGTAAAACCTGTTCCGGTTTCTAAATGTAGCCAGACGAACAAATTCCTAGCATTATTCCAATTCTCCCCTTTTCCGAAAAGACTTGAGACCCCTACCCCCCCTAAACCTGCACGAGTGCCCTTCCCTCAAAAGGGGATGAAACAAAACTCCACTTCGAGCACCATATACATTTTCCCGCCAAAAGTAGTACGTCTTTATTTTATGGTTATGTGGTTCGTTGCTTATTCACAAGAACGCCATCTAGTGCGTTACATCGAAACTAAGATTACAAATGAAATCGGTGATGTTGATTGTTCCGCTGATGATGGCGCAACCCTCCGGTTTGTAACGAGAACCTTGCATATTTTCCTTGAGGCGCTAGAAATCTGGCTCACAAAATGGAGAATTGCTGTCAACACAGATAAAAGTCACGCTATAATATTTCGAAAAGGAAATAGTCCGAACCCCAGTGATAACATTTACCTATTTGACGAACTGATTGAATGGGTAAACGAAGTTAAATATCTAGGTCTCATCATCGATAAAAAATTAACTTTCAATAGCCATATCACTAATATCAAAAATAAATGCTGGAATAAAATTCATCTCAGTCTTCCTCTAATTGGTAAATATTCAACCCTATCACTTCAAAATAAAGTTATACTTTACAAGCAGGTCATCCGCCCAATTCTTACTTATTCTGCATCTATTTGGGGACTTGCTTGTAAAACTAATAAATACAAAATTCAAGTTCTACAAAACAAAATTCTTCGTATAATCACTGGGGCCCCCTGGTTTATCAGAAACGACGTTATTCATAACAATCTCAGAATTGCTACAGTAGACAACTATATCACTGATCTCTCTAGAAACTTCTTCCTTGGCTTGAAAAACCACAATAACTTAAAGCAAAACTATTTTTTGCACACAACGAAGGAAAGCACAAATATCCTTTTTCAACCACAAAATGGTCAGCAGATCTGCTCCCACCATAAAGATTTATTTTCTTTCTTAGAACTCCTGGATTTCCCACGTTTTCGTAAACATTTTTTTTTTCTTTCATATTTGTTCACACGCTCATGTGTCTGTTCCTCTACTCATTACCGATGGTAGTTTTACTTTCAAATCATTACGGTTCCGATATCATTTCTTTTTATTGTTCCTTCTCCCCATTTTTTCTGGGAATTCTAGTTTTTGCTATTCATTCCTACTCTGCGTTCTCACGTTCAACCACCTCCCTCCCAGATATCATTTTATCTATTGGATTCGGATTTTTACTTCGATTCTTTATAATCTTTCAATTTATGTACTTTTATTATCCCTCCTTCATTTACATAATATTTTTAATTGCTGTTTCTCACATCCTACTTTTAATTTGATTTTGAGTAGATGTGCGCTTCGCGCGCAGGTACTCGACCTGCATTCAATCTAAGTAAGCGCTGCTGGACACTGAGGATGAGTCACAACAACAGCGAAATATTACTTTATGCTATTATTATATTCCTAACTGTACACAATAAATACCTTTGTCAGTACAGCCAAACCTTAAAATTTGTATTTTTTTCGTTGAAAGATTCTGTCGTGAATAATTAATTATCAAATTTTTGTTATTTTTTATGGTAATTGTAATTATAAAAAGCTAAATGTCCACATATGTGGCCAAGGGATTGGTGTTGAGGGTAAGAAATAAAAACAACACATGACACACGGGAAGTAAAATACAAAATCTCTTTAATAGTATTTTGAAGACATTGGAGAAGAACCAATTTAAAACCATTTCGTAAATTACAACTACATTGCATAGTTCAAACAGTGAAGGTAAAACGTGGCATGAAATTCATTTACAAGGTAGTGAAGTAAGACAATAAAAACTTAATTTCAGAAATATAAGGTATTTATGTACAGTATGATATATTGAGAGAATAGAGGGTAGATTTTCACCTGTAACAAGTCAGTTTCCGTATTCAAAACAAAATAGCTATTTTCTTTTTTTTCTTCTTTTATGTGTATGATATGGATAATACTAATCCTACTTCTTATATATTATCTTTAAAAAAAATCCGTGTCTTTAATGGTGCAAATTGGTCACGAAATTTTGTAATGTCACATTCTCCAATGACTTGATTAATAACATTTATTTCTTGTTTCGTAATTCTAATGAAATACCTTTATTAAATTGAAATATTTCAAGATATGAAGTGAAATTTATGTATTGATACATATACTGGATCAATGAGTTGATATAATGAAAATTTTTTTTTTTATCTTACACCTTTGTGCTATTTTAATTTACTTCTTATTTTAACTTGGACAATAAAATATTTTTAAAAAATTTAGATTGAAATAATTTTCTAATTTCAAAATTGGAGTTCTATAGCTTTTATTTTAAAGCTCATGTTTATAATTTCAATTGAATGTTATTACGATAATAGATTGATTAGATTATAGATTGATTATATTTTATAGATTATTAGAATGATCATATTTTAAAAATATCAAATCGAATTTGGAATTTTGAAATTATTTCATGCGGAATTTTTAAAAAATATTAAATTGAAAAACAATTAAAAATAATTATTTCCGCATATCTAATTTCGGAAGTTAAATAATTATATTGAATGATATAATCTCATTAAATTATTTCACGCGATACTTTTTTTAAAATTTTAAATTGGGAAAACAAAAATGATTTTTTTCCGTGTATCAAATTTGGGAAGTTAAAAAATTATCTTGAATGACATAATCTCATTAAATTTCTTCAATAGCAGTAGAAGTTTTATTATAAATATAGAATTACATGTTGATTAATAATTGTTTGTTATTTAAAATAATCATTTCGTAGGAAGTTATTTATATCCAATTGATGTTAAAAATTAATTTCTCTAAATAAATTGATTTCAATATAAAATGGTATTAATGTAAACTGTAATAGGAATCCTTTAGTTATCCTAAATAAATTTTTACATCCGCTAATCAAATTAAAAATCCCAATTAATTCAGCAAGTTTAAATAAATAAATTTTTTTCAAACAAAATTAATACATTTTTTTCCATGCTTTAAAAGGTTTAATAGGAAACTAATGTTACAATTGATGCGAGCGTGAAAATCTACCCATTATAAAATGCTATCCAAGCAATTCTTGAACCTTTTGTCTGCGGACTGATTCATAGAACAACAATGTCGACAATTCTTATTTTTGTAATGGCTCAAAATTGATTCAAACACTCATTATGAACAACATAGTATTCGAAATTTATTAATTCAAATTATTGAATTAAATTAACTTACTACAAGCTAATTTACAAGATTTTAAGGAGACTAAACAGAATTGTGAAAAGCGATAAAATAAAATCTGGAATTACTACACATTTAACATGAAGAACAGAAAAACTAAACAGAATTGCGAAAATCGATAAGTTAAAATCTGGAATAACTATAGAATCAACTGTAGCACATTTCAATAATGATTTTGAGTACTAATTCTTTGGTGTAGAATTCAGTTAACATGAAGAACAGAAAAAATAAAAAGAATTACGAAAATTGATAAATTAAAATCTGGAATTACTATACAATTAACATGAAGAACAGAAAAGCAAAACAGGATTGCGAAAATCGATAAATTAAAATCTGGAATAACTGTATAATTATCTGTAGTTCATTTCAATTATGATTTTAAGTACATCCTTTTTGAATGGCTATTTTGCCAATTATGCATAAATATCGAATTGCACTATTTTAGTCAATTGTCTTTCATCAATTTTGCGCCAATCATGTAATTTGTCCGCAGACACCACGCCAAGAACCACTTATCTATTCCATACATTTAACACAAATGTTTCATTTTTCTTTCTATACTATCATATAGATTCAATAAAGTAGGCACCATTTTCTTCACCGCTTTTCATTGTACAGTTAAGTTCGGAGAGAAAAGTACTTTAAAACGGGCGGACAGAACATTTATAATTTTTTTAAAACTCAGGTATTAAAATTTGTTTTGCATGATTATCTTTTTAGCAGCAATTAAATAAATTATTTGGCTTTCAAAATGGCAAGAATTTGGCAACAAGTTACAACAAAGCATAGCATTCGCTATCAGATTTTGCAGTCAGAAATGCAATCACAGCATCAGTGAGATTCGAATTCCAATAAACAAAAATTTGTTGTTCCAACATGATAAGTACTGGAAATAAAATGCACACATAAAAAAAGTATACAGGCAATGATGCATTTCAATGATATAATTTTACTTAAATAGTGTAATTATTAAAATATTTTACAGTTACAAATAAAGTATTTTTCAAACTAAAATGGCAATTGCAATACCAACATATGAGTGAAATATCTTTACTCGTTTTGAAAAAAAATTTAAAAAATGATACAAAAGATAGATGCATAGGGATTTTTAAAAATGATAAAGGGAATATTTAGCAATTTTTCTTAATGTCCAATTTTATGCTCTATATTCATATTTTCTTCCTTTCCGAAGATTACAAATTCGTCAAACTGCGTTAGAATTTGAAATATAATGCTATGGATATTTATGAATATTTTGGATTATTATATTTTGAATATTTATGGATATTTTGGATTATTATATTATGGTTATTTATGGATAATTTGGATTATTATATTTTGGATATTTTGTATCCCAAAATACGTTTGTAGTACGAAATTGACAGATTTAAAAGAATGAACCCTTATCATTTGTTATCACAACTATACTACAAATAATACGTTAGAAATGAAATTCAAACTTCACATTCAACGTGGACATAGAACTATTAAAGATAAGATTTAAAAAAATTAAAATATATCTCATATGTTACAAAACTATGTAAGTCTATCTTTTGTACTTAACAAAAAAAAAATTTTTTTTCAAAACAAATCAAGATCTTTCGATTTTTACAAATCAAGGCAGTGTCATTCATATAATAAATTGTTCGAAAAAAATATGATAAAAATGAAATCAAAGATTAGAGAATCTTAAAAATAAACAAGATAATAGTTTATTCAAAAAGAATTACATTTGAAGATATAGACCACTTTATATTTTTTTTTTCTCAATAAATCTAATTTTTATTCTTCCAATAAAGTCCTAATATATCATAAAGAACAATGATATACAATTTTAAAAAATTTAAAGATCCTTAAAATATTTAATAACAATTTTTTAGTTATAACAATTTCTAAACTTTTCAACAAGAAATAGAGAGACTGTAATGCTATAAAGTTCTTACAAAATGTATTCATTTTTTTTTACCTCCAGTAAAATGTTATACTTGATTGAATTACCCCAAAGTCGAGTAATTTTATCTCTTAATACAATTACTTCGAAACTATACATTTCAATACAATACACACAATTCTAACTTATCATAATATGGCCCAGTTGAAATAGAGTTAAGAAACTATCTAAATAAATATTGAGCGCTTTTAAACTTTATCGACAGAAAATATAAAATTATGAAACCCCGATTTTTAAAGTTTTTAATACAATAGAATGCTTTTAATTTTAATTTTTCTTTTATTAACTATATATTATATATCAAACTACTAAATTGAATGATTTTAGAAATTTTCAGTTTTTACTTTATTAATATTTATATTCCAGACATTATTATTTAAAAAAAAAATAACACTTATTTTCATATACAATTTATGAGAAATGATCAATTTCTACATTTATTTTCTTGTTTCTGTTTCTGTTTGGTCAATTGTGATTGAACTGAATTTAATATCCAATCGATGGAATATTAATCAAAATGAAAGTTTTGAAACATTAATTAAAATAAAATTTTCGCATATTTATTTTTCGAATTTTAATTCTTGTGTCTATTTAATTCTCTGTCGGTTTTGAAATTTTTTTTGAATCAAAGCAAAAAACTATTCTATCAAGTGTTAATTAATATTTACCTTTATTATTTTTAATTATTATTCTTTGTTTTATATTTACCTATATTTTCTTCTTATTTATTTTTTAATAAAAATGAGGCCATAAAATTAACTTTCTTACCATACAGATTATTTTTTTTATAGTAATACTTTATTTATTATTTAGAATAATAAATAATAATTTATACAAATTTTATATTACAATAAACACCTCTTATTTTTTTTAAAAAGTTTCAAGATTTCAAAATTTAAACATCTAACTGAATTTCTAATGGCTTTCGAATATAAATTAAAAATTGTTCAGTTCGCTGACGGCCACAAAATTGAGAAACTTTCTAAAAAAAAAAAAATCGTCTGCATTAAAAATGTTTAATTTCGAATAATTATTACTTATAAATAATTTAATATTTAATTAATTAATATTATTATTAAATAATAAAATAATAATAATATTATTTTATTATTATTCAATATTTATATTAATATTATAATAACTATTTTTAATAATTAATATTTACTTTCGATCTTTCAAAGTTGTTATTAAGAATGATAAGCATAAATGCAATACTAAGTTAAAAATAGTTCTCATATTTAAAATAATTTATTAATTCACTTATATTATTTATTTTTTTATTTTAGAATATTATAATTTAATATTTATTTTAATAAACAAATTAAATTATTGTTATTTTAACAAGCCAATAATAAAAATCGTTTGACAATAAAAATCGTTTTTTTTTTTTCTCTTATCGATATTTAATACTTTTATTGTTATTAATTGAGCCAGACATAAAGTTGACTTCGCGATATAATTTTATATTATATAAAATACGAATTAAAAAATCGGGGTTTCACAGATTAAACTATAGAGGACGTGCAATTATTGAGGAGTACGTGCCTTTTTTTTTTTTTTTTTTTTTTTTTTGTTCATTCAAGCCATACTCATGATTTTGAGCATGTTATATCACAGAATTATGGAAAAAAAAATTCAAAAATATTTCAGTAATTGATTGGTGTTGGCGAATTGTTTTGGCTAATCTTGGTATCAAGCTAAAGTAAAAAATACCCTGGATCAATAAGCTAAAGGTGAGTTAAACTTTTGATCTAGTAAATTATTTTACATTTTATTTCATTGTCAATGATATTCTAGAATAATTAAAAAGTAAATTAAAATACCAAGTAATCTTTTAATATTTTATACATGGCACATTTTAATTTTTCTACCATATATTTCATACATAAATAATTATTTGTTAATTATCAACACAAAATAGTTTAATGATTGTATGTATTTGTTCATTTTAGCAATATAAAATACTATCTTCTAATTTTTTTAATACTTTATGCTGAAAAAAAATTTAATACTTTTTTTTCATTGTTTAGTTGAAATCAAAATAATTTATCAAAATAAAATTAATCATTTATTTAATCAGGATTTAAATATTTGATCTAATACATTGATGCTTTAAATAATTTTCCAAAAACATTTAAAAAAATAAGATTGTTAGCGAAACAAACTGTATATTTAATTTATTTACATAATAAAACCTCTTTGATCAATTTTTAAGTTAAAAATACACTATATAGTGCAACCATATTTTATTAAAATTATAATCATACGATTTTTCTTAAAAAATCATTTCATCAAATTTAAAAGTATATAACTTGATTGAACATACACATATTTTAATTTACAAGTAAATTAAGTTAAGAAAATACATACATTTAATTTGACATTTGCATTCAAATGAAATATATACAAAACATTTTTATTACATAATTAGCATAAAGTAAACCTATATTTAGTAAAAAGTTAAGTATTAAAGAAAATGAATAGCATAAAATAACATAAACAGTAAAAAAAAAAAATCCTTTTTTCATAATTTTTCATTTAAATTTTATTTGCTGATAAATACAACACAAATTTAAAAATCTAACAATTTTAAAACAAGATATTTGAATAAAAAGGAAACAATTTCTTTGAATAAAAATTTCAACAAGTGTTTTGTATAAAAATGAAATATTTCTAATTTTAAAAATTGAATTTGAAAAAAATTATTCAATACATTTTCTAAAATAATCAACGTATTTTTTTTTTCTTTTAAAAATTTACTTATTCAGAATGATCAGTTTTTGTTTTGCGATTAAATCTCTATTAAATGAGGAATGTTAAAAAGAAATCAATTATATTTAATTTCAGAAAACTTTAAAACAAAAAGTTAAAAAAAATATTGAAAAATTCTTATAATGTTAAACAGGTATATTTCCATCTTGTTCGATTTTAAATACAACGAACAGTATTTATTCTAAACGAACAATATTTCATTTATTATTCCTTTGTTATTTTTTTTCCTTTAAAAAAATGCAAAAGAATAATTTTGATTCATTTTGAAAGAATTTAGCTAGAAGTTATTTATTTAAAAATTTATATAAAAATTCTATTAAGTTATTATATGTTCAATGCTCTTTGGCAACACATTTGATTAAAAGTTTATCGAATTTCGAATAAAACAATTTTATCTGAACAACAAAAAATAATTTTAAAATATATAACTTTAAAAGCAAATGCTATAAAGAAAATTGCAAAAATTAAAATCAACAACAATTAATCTGGCTATTAGAAAATTTGATGTCACTTAAATAAGCTTTGTGTTTGATATTTGGCAATTGGAATCTTTTAAACTCTAAAGAATGTATGTGGCTTCCAGAAACTTTGATCTCAATTTGATTCATTTCAAAGATGGAGGGAAAAAGTCTGAATAGGTCAAGGACTTGAATTCGATGATATCTACAGTTACAGTTAATCATTTTGTAATACTTTTATTTTCACCCTCCTCAAATCTTCATAATTATCGCACACATAAATGAAAAAATGAACTGTTTTGAAAAGCAAACAATAATGAAACAAACACCCAAAAAAACTGAACCTTTTTCTGAACGACATCCATCGAATACATACAAAAGAAGTGAACTAAAATCGACGAAAGCGTTCAGAACGACAAATATTCTAACGCAAAATTAGGAAGAACAACTCATCTTTTCTTGGATTGTATGGGATGATTAAAAACTTCATTATTTCTCGGGAGTCAACGGACAGTGGTTTTCTAACACCTGTAAAAAGACAGAAACAAGATTAATCAACATACTGTAACAGAACTTTAATATCAAAAGGAATATTTTCACCTAATTTAAATTGTTTTCTTTAATTTTGGTAGCTTTTATGGCTGTATGTCATGCATAGAGCTTTAAAGCAAAGAATGACATATGGTATACAGATATGTTAGGCTTACTTCAACATAAATTTTTGTATAACTTACTTTTAACATAAATTTTTTTGCTGAAGTAAGTCTGGCATTACATGTATGTTCTAGATACATATACATAAATATATAGTCACGTGTGGGTTCGGGTTAGAATAGCCCCACTGTAGCCCATGCATGTCGTAAAAGGCGACTAAAATGGATACTCAATGCCTTGGGGTATAACCGAGTGGGGTAAAGTCAGACTTCTCCCTTTGTGTGTCTCATGTCTTGGTGCCGCAAGGTCATGGACAAAAAAAGCTAAATTTTTTACCCTTTATCATGACTCATGATATTAAGGCACGGGTTCATAAATTTGGTTTAGATGCTGCTGTCGACTAAGTGGGATAAGAAACAACGACATAAATATATATTTTATATGCCTATTGAAATTTATGTATGTATGTACTCAGAAGAAACTGTCCCAACTGCTAACTTTGGCATGCATGTTATATTCATGTTGTCATATTCAGAACGAAACAACGTTCGTACAATATATGATGAAAATAAACATCAGAACGTGATAAAGTCACAAAATGGTAGTTATACAAGTTGAACTAAGCCTAATATATACATATGCATATATTAGGCTTAGCTAAAAGGGCATTGTGGGATATGTATATATTAGCTATACAGAATATATAAATGGATGTCAAATGCATCAAAAGCTTTGTCAAATAAGACAAACATGGCAGAATCTATTTCTGCCAATATTGCCAGACAAATTGACTGCTCGTCATGTTAGATATTGGTATGTACTATGTATATATTAATATATAAATGCATACATAAGTACATATCAATATATTATACATATATATTGAGGGGTATATATAGAAGCGAAGTTGCTGATCTGTTTGCTGGGGATTGTAGAGAACTTCGCACTGCTCCTTCCTCTGATCTACGAGCTTCTTAGATACATTCCCTATTTCTGACCAAAGTTAGAAATTCCACCCAAGCATGACTGGTATGCCGCCAAGTACCCTGGATTGTCCTTGTAGTGCACTTGCTTAAGATTTGCTCAGACTGCTTTATCTAGGCTAAGGACTGCCACACAAGGAGTTTAACCTTCAACGGAAATGTGAAGACGCCTGCCTATTGCCACTGCCACTGCTCATCCTTCTCATATCATTGATTGCATTGCATTGCATTGGTGCCTCTGTGGGATATCTGTTAAATGAGAGAGTGATTGATTTTGATTTATTAATGTGGTATGATCTTTTGAGCCTGGTATAGAGGGCCTAAACCAGCGGGATAAGCAAAAACAACAAGTGATCAGTGGAAAAAGCATCTCAGTGGAAGCTGAGACTTAACCTAAAATCGTCCAGCAATCTATTAATGCTATCCTTTGTAAGCGTAAAATTGATGGGATATAGCTACTGGCACAAAATGGATCATAGGTCGTTTTACGAAGATATGATCTTATCATGCATTTAAGTACTTTATAATTCTGAACCTGTACGATAGAAAAATTTTCCCGATTAGCTGCTGCCATACAACTACTACCAAATTGTGGTCAATTCGTTTGTATGACAAGTCCATTATTGTAAAGTCTATAATGAGATCTATGACAACAAAATACAATTATTTGAATTCAATTCAGTTCTATGGTTTTTAACTACAACTTTTCGCTATTGTATTCCCGCCATTATTTCATCATAGTGTTGATTTATAAATTTTTAAAATTTATGTAACTTTTAAAGCTAAGTTGGTGGGTGGGTACACAATAAAGATTAAATTCTTTTAGATGCACACATTCTATATGTTCTGGATGCAGAATGTATTTATTGTTAAATCCTGGAATGTTGAATAGTTGGCCAGTTTCAAACTCATCCAAATATTTTATGTAACATTTAAAATTCATTTATTTTCTGACACTATATTGGTAATAATTTGTATTTGTATTCAAATTGTTTAATAGTAAAAGATTTCGCCAAATAAAAATTAATATATTGTAAATAAACAAAGCATGGCTTAATGTCGAAAGAAGAAATTAATGTTCGAAAATTTTAATTTTTGCCTTTTCTGCATCATTTTAAACATATCCATTAATTGATAAATGATTTCTTGATTCACTACGACATTACAATGTTACAATGTCGTTACATTGCGTTTAAATGGGTGTCTTCCATTACTTATTTGTAAAGTTTTACTTTTGAAAGTTAAATTCACACCAAAAACTGAAAATTAAGAAGCACCAACCAATTAGAAGCCTTTTCTCCTGTCAGACTCTCCCGTGGGGTTTCCAGCTTGAATTTCACCAAACTTTTAAGTTCAAAACCTTTACTCAGAGTTAATTTAACCCAACAAGAAACAATTGATTCGAACAGCGATGTTAAGAAAAGCTTCATTTCAGTAGGTATCAATGAGAAAAACCACTTTATTTTCTGAATATGGTCCTTAGATTTGGTCTGATATGGTTTGTCGCACTATAGTCATCTTGTGCGCACCAGGGCTAAGCAGATCGGGACCTACAGTTTAAAGTGGATTCCGAACTACTGCACCACATCACTGTGCTTAGAGCTCAGTTGCCCCTTTATAGTTTGGGAATGATGTGGGTGAGAAGTCTGATTGGGCTCCGTGACGCTCTACGGACATATGAGACCAGGACCTACGGCTTAAAGTGGATTCCAAACCACTACTACACCACATCACAGTGCCTAGAGCAGAGCTGCCGCTTTACAGTTTGGGAATGATGTGAGTGAGAGACTGGGTTACGTGACGGTCTATGGTCATACGAGACCAGGACCTACGGCTTAAAGTGGATTCCGAACTACTACAAACATCAATATATCACTGGGCATGGCATCAATTGCATCCAGGGATTCTAACCTGACGCTTGTAATAACAAAGGGCAGAGTGTTAGCCACTTGGCCAACAGGCCGCCATGGTCCTTAGAAGATGGGTGAATATGCCGTCGAAAAAATGGATGAAATTGAGATCGCAAACAGTGTACGATTAGAACAGGCTTCTAAGAGGCTGGCACTGCACGTGGCAAGTTTTTTAATCTTAAGCGTAAATTCGGCTTTCGTCTCAAGACTCGTTCCCACCGAGGCGGGAAGCGTTGAAGATTCACGCAGCAGGCAAGAAGTTTTTTTCAACCCCTTCACAGCGAAACGTCAAAAATAGCATTACGCCTAGTGAAGTTCCGCTTCGAGTTGAAAGTTAGTCAAAGCGGTGGATTTCAAACCGGTTTCAGGCGAACGCGGTGAGGCTAGTGATTGGTCAACGCTTCATGCTTAAAAGCCTCGGTGGGAACTAGCCTTAACAGTAAATTCAATTTACAAGGAAGGTGAGGATGGAGATGAATTCACCTGTTTGGTTTCGAGAGACGGCTCCACATATCTCCACACAAAAAATGCGAAACACAAAAGAAAGTTCAAGAAAAGAGAGAGAGATAGAGATAGAGTGTGTGTCCATCACAAAGAACTGAAACTGTTCCCCGGCACAAGAAGAAGAAGGCACTGGAATATAGAGGCCCCGGCTAGAGGCGCGTGTCGCCGAAGTGCTTGTCGTCCCAGCGGTCGTGGTAGTTCTGCTGGGAGCTGGGCCGCTCGTCCCGTAAGCTCGAGAGGTGGTTGTCGTTTGGCACTTGAGGGGGCTGGTACAGGTAGGGGTTGCTGCTGCGGCGCTCGGCGGCCTGGAGGAGGCGGTGGGCGGCGCGGTCCAGCTCTTCGGGGGAGAGGTTGATGGCCTCGGCCAGCTCGCGCTGGGTCGCCTTCACGAACTCAGGGTCGCAGTAGCGGCCCAGGCCCTGCTCTTGGAGCACCTGCGCAACAAAAGAGATGTCAAAATCATGAATATCAAACAAGTAATATAAATTTTTTTTTTTAAGTCAATTCCTTCTTTTTTTTTTCACTCTATTGCAGAAAGTCCTTTATAAATAATTTTCATTCATTTTTTGTAAGTTTATCTGGCGCCCTCTATGGGTAGATATAGGCAACTTAAATTTAAAAAGAAACTCAAATGAATTAATTAAATTTAATTACTGAATTAATATTTGCAAAAATTGTATTAACATCCAGTTATGAGTTCAAAAAAAAATGTATTTGAACTTGAGTGGATGAATAAAAAGTGTTTTATGAACGATTGAAAATGTGAACAAGACATATAGAGGGAGAGTGTGAGCTAATAGAAGGAATTGAAAAAAGATGTATTGCTTCTGAAAATGCCATAGTATAATACACGTGCATTACATTAACAGCTATCAGCAGACACTATAGAATTTGTGGTGCGACTCTTTACGGCTTTCAATCAAGATCTAACCTATAAGACCTTGGACATCAAACCTAAAATCTGCCAATATTCTCTGAATCGTGTCTTTTGATATCATAAGAACCTTGGGTGATGACTGTTGGCTTCAAACGGATAATAGCGATGGTGTAGATGGTCGCTTTCCAACGACATGGTCTAATTATGCGTTTGGATACTTGATAATCCTAATAAGAGTATTTTACTTTTTAAGGACTTAAGACCTATTATGCTTGAAGACGTATGGAGATCAAAAGATCCATAGAACTCTTACGGAACCAACGTATATAAAACGCTTTAAGTCATTAGGTGATTGCAAGATCGATATTAGAGAGTTTTTGCATACCGTACTTTAAAAATACGGTATTTTTTTTCTCTCTAGCGCGCATGATCATAGGAAATTGCGCATGTGTATCTGTAATAATAGAGAGTTTTTGCATACCGTACGTTAGTTACCGTAGGACGTCCGTTAGCTTTTTCTCCCTAGCGCGCATGCTCATAGGAAACTGAGCATGCGCGCTAGGGAGAAAAAGCTAACGGACGTCTTACGGTAACTAACGTACGGTATGCAAAAACTCTCTCATGTTTCCTATGAGAATGCGCGCTAGGGAGAAAAAATATAGGACGATTAAAATACGGTATGCAAAAACTGTCTATTAATACTTAAGGGACCTATATTAACTCGTTTTTCGAGAGCCAGAAAAATTAAAGTATGACGTCTTCAGAAGTTTGAATATATTATATATATATATACACAGTAGGACAGTTGTACCAAATGCCTAGGTCTTTCGACCTAGCCTAGCGTAGCCAAATACCTGGGGTCTATAAAATTCGAACAATTTATTCTTTTTTCATAATACTTTTATTAGAAAATTCGTGTTCTTATACTATACTATACCATGAAAAATTTACATATTCAGAAAGTACTCCATGAAGCATTTTCACGAGCATAGGGTTGAATGGCCATGATATGATATGGGCCATACGATTGAACTGAAATGTCAGTGTTTAGACATGTTATCATCACAATCGGCTTCTAATACTTTTGTTTCTGAAAACCGCGAATTCCTAGCAGGGAATTATATCATTATCTATGTGTACTTAGCTTGATGGATCTACTGATTATCAATTTATTTCAGCATTATTTAATCAAATTTTCAAAAAAGCGACAGATTTCATATTATGATGCTTCTTGCTTGGTATCTATGAACTTATGGCTTTAAATCAATTCCAAGGATGAATTTTTCTTTAAAAGAGAGAAATTAATTATTTTTTTTTTAAATTTAAGAAACGCTGTAATCTTATCTGGATAAATTGACAGCTCAATTAGGAAATGACTGACTAAATCACTTACATTGTGAGGAATCTATAGTCAAACTAATAATCCGTCTACCATTCTAGTTTGTCCTATCTAAAAGGCGATGTATTTCAAACTTCATCGATTTAAAATCCTGATAACGAAGAGCCATGGCAACACCATACATGAGATGACCAATGTATTACATCAATAAATATTTTTTTTCTTTATAACAACTAATGAATTGTTAGTATTGTCTGAATTATCCTAGTTATTTATGAAAATAACGAATTATATGGATTTTAGATGATAATGTTCAGTAGCACATCAATAGAAACACAAATAATTCGAGATGCTCACATTCTATAGAAAAATGCAATACAAACCCTCCCAACAAGATTTTCTGCACTGCCTATAACTCTCTCATCTGGATTGTATTTCTGCAAGTTGTTTGGAATTTCTACACCATTCATTTCAGGTACATACTTGCTGGACCCTGAAAAACAAAGGAGTGCCACATTAATTTGCGAAACATGTCAACGATACATTTTACATGATCAAACAATCCAAGAATTCAATTAAATTTTTCATTTATAACTATATAGATATTCACTTCTAAACACATTGATTTACATTTAATTATTTAAATGTTTGAATAAATTGAATGAAATGTGTCAGTGAAGTATTCTAATAATTTCCGTCTGTCAAAGATTTTGAGCAAATGGATTTAAATAGCACACTCAATATAAAACTATCACGACTTCATATAGGCTATATTTACTCTACGAACTCGCACCTACTTTGCTCGAAACCATTTTCTTGCTTTGTTCAGCATGTGATAGTGTTTTGTCTTTTGAACATAGTTTTGTACATGATAGTATTGTCTTTTGAACCTCGTACTGTACCGGAGGGTTTTGTCTTTTGAACCTTATCCTATATGTGATAGTATTTTGTCTTTTGGACCTTGTTCTATGTGTGATCGTGTTTGATCTTTTGAACCTTGTTCTGCGTGTGATAATGTTTTGTCTTTTGAACTTCGTACTGTACGTGATAGTATTTTGAATCTTGTTCTATGTGTGATAACGTGTGTCTTTTGAAGCTACTACTGTACGTGTGTGTTTTATCTTTTGAACCTTCTTGATTTTTCTTTTGTCTTTGAACCTTCTTGATCTTTCTTCCTCTTCTTTTGTCTTTTGAACCTTGTTTGATGAAAAGTTCCTGTACCATCATTTCCAGCCATTCTGAGATTTCTTGATTCCCTCTTATAAACACCTATAGCACAGAGCGCAATTCCATTATTCTGCAGAAAACCTGCTTTGAATTTTAGTCTCTGACACACCTTTTTGACATGAACAGTATTGGATAAAAACCAATTTTATTTTCGTGATAAGTTGGATTTCCACAAGAAATTTCAAGGTGTAGAATGCCAGTCAATAACTGTAGACATAAAAGTCTGTCAATCAGAAGCCTTTTATCCTATCCCATTATACCACCATCTCTTTCAAGTTGAGTTTCATGCAAATTTCGACGCAAGACTTCCAAAGAATTCCGAAATGAATCTTCAACCAACCCTCGGAAAAAAAAAGTTTTTTTTTTGTTTTTTTTGCCTATCGGGTAAATCGGGGTAAATCCATTGGACTTGCCTATTTAAGTCTTCAATTTTCTGTGAGAATCTTGAACCGTGGACGAAATTCCAGCTTTAATATCAAATCTTTGATGTGAATTCAGCTTTGGCGTTTGATGCTAAACTAGTTTTAATCTTAAATCGTGAATCCAGCTTTAGTATTTGGTGTGAATTCAGCTTTAACTTGTGGAATGAATCCAGTTTTAAACTTAAATCGCAAATCTAGTTTTGGTAATTGGTATGAATCCAGCTTTGGCATTTAGAGTGAACCCAGTATTAATCTTAAATCGTGAATCTAGTTTTTGCATTTGGTGTGAATAAAGCTTCAACCTTAAATCGGGAATCCAGCTTTGGCATTTGGTGTGAATACAGCTTTAATCTTAAAATCACTGATGGATTCCCACTTAATGCCAAATTTGAAATCAATAGGCGTGTAGGTAAGAAGCGATAGAGAGAGAATGAACTCACCGTGGTAGGAAGCTCTGTGCAGCGGCACGTGGTTGCGCCTGTCGACGGGAGGCGAGGCGGAGTCGATGCCGGCGACGGCCATGACCGGCAGCGGGGAGAACCTGAGGGAGGCAGCGATACGGCTCATGAGGGTGCGGTCGGGGGACTCGTGGCTGGCCTGCTTTGTGAGGCAGGGCAGGCGGAACGAGCCCCCGCGCAGGAAGTGCCGGGGAGGCGGGGTCGGGGGCTGGGTCCGCTCGTCAGACTCCTCGGAAGACGGGCTGGATGGGGGGAGGGGTTAAAGGGAGCATGGTTAAGAGGTACGCACTCACTACAAGTGGATTTTTGCCGGGGATGCTGTCCTCGCTCACTGCAGCAGGGATAATCGAATCAGTTTAAAGATTCGTATCAGAGATGAATTTACATGTAATTGTGCTTTGTGCTTTTCATATTCAATGCATGTTATATCAGAATCCACATTAGAACGCGAAAGCCTTAATTCCTTAAATTCGTAGGGAAATCGCAACACATATGGGCACTTTTACTAGCGTTAAAGGAAATATAACTACCACTAAATCTTCTTCTTCACAGGAGGACCAAGGCCGTCTGCCTATTGGTAGATTCCGAAACAGGAGATGTTTTCGTTTTTTACAGTTTAGGGTTCTCATTCTAACGGTCCACAGTCATATTAGACTGGGACTTACGGTTTAAAGTGGATTCAGAACCACTACAAACATCCATGGCACAGCCGGGAATCGATCCCTAAACCTGTGGCAACGAGCGTTACAACGCTAATCACTCGGCCATCTGCCCCGCCCAGTAGTTTTTTTTCACCCGATATCAAATCAAAGAAATTATGATCTTTTGAAAAACGATTAGAAACTATCTCGTAGAGGGAGATAACTGAAATTTCTCGAGTTCAAATTTCAACTACCAGAAACAGAAGAACAACTGTTTCAAATCTGGATGTGACAAAAGGCTTAATTAGTATGGATACCTCTAACAGTATTAAAAAAAAAAGGCGTTACTTATTATTTTTCCGTAAATGAGTGAATGTCATGCTCATATCATATCATACATGCCTGTCACAGTCCACCAATTGAAACAGAACTCCAATTGCTTATCCTTAAAAAAAAATTAAAAAAAATAAAAAAGCAGGCATTCCGATTATATATGGCAGACACGTAATATGTCCCCATTAACATCGAATCTCATCGCTTCTGATAGCAGTGTGCGCAACGAACATCACCAGTGGATCTATACCCTCCTTCATTCTTGCTGTGCACTTTACAAATATTTGGTTTGCCGCTCTACGGCCATTTTGTGCACACTTTAAGCCGATCACACTTTTGTGCACAATTAGACAGGGACCTACAGCTTAAAGTGGATTCCGAACCACTAACAGACATTCATGGCATCACCAGGATTCGAACCTGAAGCCTGTGATACCAAAGGCCAGAGAGCTAGCCAATTGGTCCTCAGGCCACGCAATTCGCAAAGGGGCCGTAAGACTAACATTATATTCTTTTATTGGTTAAAATTTATTTTCATCAGGAATTCTGGATAAATAACGTATTCTACAATTTTCGAAATTATCAAGGTCGTTATGATTATGCTTTTAATTATCAGTTCAGGTATCTCTGGGGTTAAAATACATTTGCTCGAGAACAGCATCCCCGACAGAGTTATTGATGATTAAAAGGAAAAACACTGTTAGTAGTAACTACTTAAATTTCTAAACTTTCTATGTCAACTTATAAATCAAACTACAATGCTACATTTTAAAACATACACAAACATAAAAATGTCTCACTATAACATCATTACATGGAATGGTGTGAGCTTATTATTATGATGATGAAATTATTTATCTTCCAGGAATTACATAAAGACTGTTTATAATACACAGTGTTGGATGGTTACGAAATTAAATACATATAAAACATGCTGTTATTTTAGCTTAAATAACATTCTAATGGATTATAAAGGTTAAGTCAATAAGAATTAAATTTTTCATGCATAATTATTTAAAGTTATTAAATTATCCCAATAATTTAAATGGTAATATTAATGTAATCTCTTTGACAAATTGTAGCCATACAAAATAAGTAGGTTATGTTTTTAAATGTTAATAATTTCGAAATTTTTGGAGAATTTTACATGCTCAAAAAATGCCTCCGAAGATTTTAAAATGACAAAATAAGCACGCACGAAAGTAGGATGAAAAAGTACAGTTTAATTGCTCAATTTCGACAGACAAAGTTGAAATTTTTTTCTGTATGGATACAGGGTGGTAGAAAAGGGTTTCTATGCTAATGAAGAAATTGAATTGAATTGCACTAAAAATTATAGAAAATTTTCCTTATTAAGAAGTGTTTTTAAGATAGTTAAATAATTTAACAACCATTTTGGTATAGCATCGAATCACCAATGTTTTTATTAACAGCAACATTTCACGAAAGCAACCGAAAATGAAACATTCTCTTTGATGACCAATATCTTTGAATAACTGATATATACAGGGAATATAATTGAAGTCCAACCCTTTTCAAAATGCTGTCAAAAAAGAAACAATCTTCACAATGAGTTTAAATTTGAACTAAAAATACTTGAAGAAGGGGAAAACAGTATATCAAAAAAGTTCCAAAGTGTATTAATAGATGGCGCTGTAAGCGGCATAAAGAAAGTGAATTCGGCTGCCAGTGATATTTTGAATCGAAATGACAATGTATTTGGTATGAGTTGCACATTAAACCAACTGTAGTGTTCAATGTGCTTGATTGTTTCGGTTTTTTGACGGAAAAAATGACTTCTAAGGCATCCAACAGTTGTGACATTGTGTGTGGAAAGCCCATCCACCACAGCAATGTCATACCACATTGGGTGGGAAAAATCGGTGGAATCTTTGCCGAATTACCACTGTATATCCATAAATAAGCAATTTCTATCACCAATATTACGTTTTCAACGTCAAGAAACTTTTTTAAAATAAGCATTTAACATGCTGCTTATTGTAGCACAAAAATAAACATATGCTCATGCATTATTTTTTTTTCTGTGAAACTCGGTAAATTGCGGTTAAAATACACCGCCTGAGCAAAGCTTTGTCTATCGAAATGAGCAGTGAAATTGAACCTTGTGAAAAGGGTGAGTGAGAAAAAAGAGTGCAGTGAGGATGAAGTGAAGAAAGAGAGAGAGAGGTTGTCCTACTCTGTGAGAGAGACCGGGGTGATCCAGGAGCCCAGGAGGTGCAGGCCGAGGGAGGCGGTGCTCCCGCGGTGAGAGTTGTCCTCGGAGGATCCCTGCAGGGAGCGGTGGCACACCGAGGGAGGGGGGACGTGGAGGTGCATGTCGCTGGCACACATGGCACTGCGGAGAAGAGAGAGTGCGGGCGGGAGAGAGACAGAGGGAGCAGGTCAGAAAGAGAGAGACAGAGAAAGAAAAGAGAGATGTGATCCACCTGTAAGTTTTATTTGCAAATAATCCCTATTCTAGTGTGATGTGTCCTCTAACGGAGTTTAAAACATAAAATACAATTATTTCATGTTTTTGTAATGGCCATGTGATCAACTTTAGGCAAACGAAACTTATTAATTTATTGACAGCTGTATTTTAAGGACAGGGTCATCTTAGTGGAAAATATATCTTTCTGGACTATGTAATGTGACTGGGTAGAAGAAAACGAATTCGTATTTTTATAAAATACACATGAAGCTGTGATAAGTCCCTCTCTTCTTTGCCAAATATTTAACATATAACTTTTTAAGGATCTTCTGTGTTTTCAACTGAGAAGCAATGGCTTTCTTTGAGGGCTGGTGACACAAGGCCCACATGTGGAAAAAAAAAAAAAAAAAAAACCATAAGAAAAACAGCATACACGGAACTTGATGATAATAAATAGGAAGCCAGTGTCACTTGCACACTGTGGAAATGATCAAATAAATGACAATATTTACGAAATATGGGTAATGAATTTATTGAGGAAGTAATTTCTCCCTTCGAAATAGCCGCGATTTACAGACATCTACTGTCTAATATACATATCTATACACTAGTGGTCCCGGCAGTCGTTGTCCTGCCCTGAAATTTAAAAAAAAAAATCCTCGATTCTGCAGATTCGCAGCGCCACCTACCAGGTCCAGTTGTAAATCCAAACTATCCAGGGACCTATTTAAACACACTCAAAATATTTCATCAAAATCGATCTAGCAGAACCAGGCATAGGCTGCACTGAAAAAAAAAATGCATTGTAGAAAATTACATATCACGAATATATTTTTCATCTTCTAATATATGTGCATACTAATTTTCAGGGACATCGTTTGAATGGTATATATGATATGCTGCAGCGCTCTCTGGTGGCAAGTAACAATAAAGTGGATAGCGCGAACCTATTTTCCATACTCGAATATTATTACCAATTTTCTTTCAATTATTACAACTCTCCAGGAATCCACTCCAACACACACAAATTTCATGAAAATCGGTCCAGCCGCTTAGGAGGAGATTAGTGACAAACACATAATGCTTAAGAATTATATCGATTGCAGGGCCACCTACCGAATCCAATTGTGAATATAAATCATCCACTCAAACACATCGAAAACGGCCCAGCCGTTTAGGGGGAGTTCAATGACAAACACACGTACTGTAGAATCCTATTGAACTGCCACCTACAGGTCCAATTGTAAATCAAAACCATCCAAGGACCCACTCAAACACACACAATTTCATTAAAATCGGTTCAGTCGTTTAGAAGTTCAGTGACAAACACACGCACAGAAGAATTATATATATATAAATATATACTGATTTAGATCCATCATAAGCACATAAATTAGTCCTTTATTTACTCGAATGCTGAAATGCGCACAGAAGTGATTCAGTTGATTTTCCTGTTCGTTTATTGATGTATTTATTCACGTGATGTAGGGATTTAAAGAGGAGCACGCGCAAGAAATGATAAAGTTTATTTTGCCGCTTTTTCGTTGCCCACTTATTCAGGAAGAAAAACGGAATATATAAAAATGTGATTCAGTTGCTTGTAGTAGATCAATAGATTTCTTATTGGTTCAATGGCCTATTAATCCATGCGATGCATAAATAGTACTAGAATGACACGAAAACTGCAGCTGTTTCATGTTTAAAATACTATGAAAAATAAAAAAATTATTAAAGTAAAGGTATCTCTGAATTATATCTACTATGAGATATCTATTGGTTTGCAATTTATTTATTATACTGAAATGTAAAATTACTTGTCAGTTAGAAGTTTATATAATTTTCGTTGCAAATTCGGCAGCATTCAATTGATTTTAAGTTTCTGTACATTTGTAATTTATTTTCAAATGCTTTAAAGTAAATTTATTTTAAAAAGTCGTAACCTTCTTGTAACAAACTGTTTTCATTTAGAGTTAAAATTGGAATTGGTTGAGTTGGAGTTGGTTTTTTAAATCTTTTAAGTATACAATTATCGTCATCATCAATAGCACGACAGCCCAGAGTGGGCCAAGGATTTCCTTCGAAGAGATTTCCATGCATTCCTCTAGGTGACAAGGGTCCTCCAATTCTTAACCTTTAGTACAGCAAAAATCTTTTCCAACAGCGTCTATCCATCGCAACCTGGGTTGTCCCTGTGGCTTTGCCAAAACGAGCCTTTTTACGTTTAAATCCTTCATTCTAAATACATGAGCAGCCCAGTTTAAACTATTGATCTTAATAAATTTTATAATATCTGGGTCTTTATAGCATTTTTATATTTTTACCGTCTTCTCCAACCATCACTTTCCCTAGCACCTCCAAGAACAGCCCTTAAAATCTTTCGCACCAATATACCCGAAATGGGCCTCATCAGATCTTGCCAAAGTCCACGTTTCACAGCCATATAGCAAAATAGATCTAATAAGGATTTTACACTTTTTATGCAGCTATTTATTTACATTTTCAAATTAAAGATAACTTACAATTACATGAAAGAATTACAATTGTTTATACTTCACAGAGTGTGTTACAACACTCGCATAAGCGGGTCTGCACAGCACTCGCCGTTCCATTTTTCCGACTTCTATGGCTATGTGGCAATAAGGCCTCTGGTGAGCATGTGGGCTGAGGTTCAATCCGCTGGCGGTTTTGTAGTAGACACCGTTTCAAAGACGAGAAGACGCAATGGCGTTTGCGATGTTCTGCCTCGTGAATTGGACTACCTTGTGGGAGTTTTCTGGGTTTCCTCCCATACGTTACGCAAAATCGGAGTATTTCCACCCGGAAGGCATTGCCCTCTTTCTTTGGCGGTACGGAGCCAAGTCAGACTTGAAATCTTCCGCTCAAATAGCCTCATCAGATCTTGACAAAGTCCACGTTTCAGAGCCGTAGACCAAAATAGGTCTAATGAGGGTTTTATGCAACAAGAATTTAGTTGTTCCTACATATGAACTGTGATTTAAACAGATGTCTTAACCCATAAAAGGCCTTATTGGCAGACAAAATTTTGTTTTTTATTTCAGGTAAGATATTATTTTGACAATTTTTGACCCTAAGTATTTAAAACTAAGTACAAATTCAAAAGCGTAAGTAAGTATGCAGTCATTTATTAAAAAAAATTGACAGATTGATCACATCTCATTAACCAGAAGATAATGGAGATAGAATTAAGTAAGTTTGAAGAAATGTGTGCGCTACACTCGTCCAAAGAAAAGTTTTGAAATGAATCATAAAATGAAAATAAATCAACAAAAAAGGAAGAAAATGAAAGGTATGAAAAATGAAAAAGAAAAAAACCCAAAGAAAAAGAATAAAGACCCTATAATTCGAAGCACATAATAAAACATTCGGATGTTTTCAGTTCATTTGATGATATTTAATTAAAATAATATACTGAAAATAAAAAGCAACGTGCAATAATAAAATTAACTTTTAATTGAACTTAAATGCAAAACACATTAAAACAGTGCATTTATTAAAATACATACCTCATGCAAAAAAAAGGAACATGCTAAAAACTTCATGTTTTGCGAATCATGCAATCTTGGGGCAAAACTCATACAAAGAAGAACAACACAAAATGAATCTTTGAATCCTTTTGGTTCAATACTAACATTCCTCAGGGATATTTTACACTTCGCTACACATCAACAAAACGGAATATCAAACATAAACATTGTCACAACATTTTTTTTCACAGAAAAATAAAGCAATAAATTCAATAAATTAAAAACCAAAAAATTTTATAAGCCAAAAAATTTTAATGGTGAAATGCTGATACTATTAATATACAAAACATTTTACTCATACGTTTTGGTATGTTGAAGAATACAAATAACATACATATATGAATTTAAATCATATTTTTTTTCTTGGTTGTTAATATACGAAGAGTGTTTTTTTGCGTAAGTACCACTTTTAAATGTAAATCATCATTCTGCACATGCGCACTAAGTACCTTCATCTATCGGCTATCCACAGACAAAATTTTGGTAGTATTCGCGTGCTTCAACGTTTATTTATGTTTAAAAAATGTCTCAGATTATTCCACATCCCCCCGATTGTGAAAAACGCTCTGTTATTCGTTTCTTAAAAGCAAGAGGAGTAAAAACTGCAGAACTTCATCGGCTAATTAGGGAGGTTTTTGGTTTGGTTTGGCGCTGTACGGTCATCTTGTGCGCACTTTAGGTTAACCAGACCGGGACCTACAGTTTAACGTGGATTCTGAACCACTCACAGACATCCATGACATAGCCAGGATTCGAACCTGAAGCCTTCGGTATCAATGGCCAGAGCGCTAGCCAGTTGGCCATCAGGCCGCATAGGGGGAGGTTTTTTGGAGAAAAGGCTATAATCCACAGATTGGTAAGAAAATGGCGTAAAGCATTTATTAATAGCATGTTGCCTATACTGTAACATGCAGTCCAAAACAAAAGGGGTGGAACACTTCGTGGAGGGTCATTGGGATGGGAACAGCTTGATGATCCTTCTTATTTCTTTGACTTCTCCCCTAGTGATTGGCGGAAATCGTTTCAAAGACGATAGCAATATCTAAACTATATAATATGTAGTAATGCAATACAGTGGCCAGTCAGTGTTGCTAGTTTGTGAATTCTCCGATGTTTGATGCCGTCACTTTCGTTCCGAATTAGCCATCACCAAGAGGTGGTGGTGGTTTGGTTTGTCGCTCTACGGTCATCTTGTGCACACGAAGGCTAAGCAGACCGGGATCGACAGTTTAAAGTGTATTTCGAACCACTCGCAAACATCAATGCCACCGCCAGG
This sequence comes from Caerostris darwini, assembly GCA_021605075.1. Classification (NCBI taxonomy): domain Eukaryota; kingdom Metazoa; phylum Arthropoda; class Arachnida; order Araneae; family Araneidae; genus Caerostris; species Caerostris darwini. Next base: position 309,537 of record BPLQ01004307.1, read on the forward strand.
ATTTGAACCTGAAACCTGTGGTACCAAAGGTCACAGGTTGGCGACCTGTGGTACTTGGGCGCACAAGGGGTGATGACCACCGACTCCCCACGTTACTCTAATTATTGTCAAATTTTGGCGAATGCCGTAAAAACAGCTAAAATCCCAAACATCGTTGAATCCCGCCAGTTTGGGGAAAACATAATCCTCACATGATGATACTCTTCATGTGACTTTTACAATCACCATTGTCATGTGATGGTTTCTATTTACTTGCAAGAAGGAAAATCATCATTACCATTACCATCACCATCATCAGTGGCGCAACAGCCCCATGGTGGGCCAGGCCATCTACCTACTGGAAGATTTCAAGACAGGGGATGCTTTCTTTTTACAGGGTTGAGTTGTCAGCCCAATAATTATACTAGACTGGAACCCACTGTTTAAAGTGGATTCCGAACCAATAAAAACATCTATAATATCGCAGAGAATCGAACCAGAAACATGTGGCTCCAAGAGCCAAAGCACTAGTCACTCGGCCATCAGGCCCCATAGAAGGAAAAATGAGCTTTTATTGCACTATGACTGGATGTTTCAAGAAATGTGTGAAATGAGGACCTTTTCACAAGTGCGTGTTAGTTTTATTTATTTGTTACAATGAATTAATAAAGAATGCTTTAAAAGCATTCGTATTGTGCATGAATGATTCTACTCTGACGTAAATCGGGACCATTATTGCAATATCGTATGCTAGATAGATGATTTTTTATGCTAATCTATTCATTTGAACCAATTTGAACTTATTTAAAATTAGTTTCATTGGGTTATAACAGTTTAACACACACGATGATAGCTTGGCGATTTTTGTCAACAATCTTTGCTGTTGGCCGCTACTACTCTATGCTGTTGGAGTGAAAAGGAAAAAAAATATCTAAACGATTTTCAAAAGAAATGGTCCAAAAAAGATGTTTGCACCAACTTTTTGTTCCTTTAGAATAGGCGGACTCGCTCTACTACATTACTATTCTGAGATCAAAACAGACGTACTGGAGTAAAATTAAATATCAGGAGGAAGATTTCTGTAGTAGGAGGTAGATTTCTGATTTTTTTTCAATAGGTTTAACACATACGATGACATCTTGGCAATTTTCGCTAATAATCTTTGCTGTTGGCCATTGCTGGTCTATGCTGTTGGAGTGAAAGGGAAAAATATCTACTACCATACAACTATTTTCAAAAGAGATGATTCGAGAAGAATGGGAGATGCTTGGAACAACTGTTTGTTCCTTTAGAATAGGGGGACTCATTCTAACATATTACAATTCTATGATCAAAACAGACGTACTAGAGTAATTAAAAAATCAGGTGGTAGATTTCTGTAATGACAGAATGATTTCAGGAGTTAGTCATACGATATGATAAGTGCCTTCATATATAGGTGGAAATTACGTAGAATGGGCGATTATTTGTACAGGTTTTAACGTAAGCATAATTGCCCTTAATTTGCTTTTCATATCAAAATAGTACTTACTTAAGAAACATTCCTCGTATATTTTAAATACATTATTTAAATTTTGTTTTTAATGTTGCGAAAATTTGAAAATACATCATATATAATTCCTATATTTTTTAATGCATATAACTTCTTCATACAGTGAAACATCAATAATCTAGAATATTTGTATCGTGATATTAAGTGCAATTTAATATTGAATGAATTGCCTTAATTCGTGATAAATTGTTTTTTTATAGTAACTGCAAATGTTAAGCTATTATTTCTGTATAGCATTTTTGGTCACCGTCGTCTTACCTTTTGGCTGCAATAATTTAACATTGTTGCACAGAAAAAAAAAGCAATATTTCAAATTAATAAGTAAGGATAGTTTTTGTAAACATTTACTTCAATGTTATTGTATTATACAGAAAGTGATAAACGACGCAATATTTCTATAAATTTCTTACCGTTTAAACGCTAAACATTTTCGAATGTCGAACACTTTGACTTTAAATGATTCGTCTCTAAAATGGTTGAGATGTAGTGGCTTCAGCTTTACCGAGGGAAAGGAAAATTGCAACGCTGAATTAACATTATACTGTCGCAGAATACCACGCTTTGTCTCTCGACTGATACAATTTATCGTTTCGGTATAGTTAATATAAGTTAGCGCTTTATCTCACGCCAATTAGTGTAACACTATACGGTCTTCAATATAAGTTATATCTTATCTATAAGATTACGTCTTTTTTAAAACGTTCTGTTGGTACAAAAATTTCCTATCGAAAACCTTCAATTTTTTCTCTGAAAGTAATATTAATAATTAACAGAAATATATGAGTAAAAATAATTTTTTTAACAGACATCCAAGAATATTGATATTGCACTGTATGATAATCATAATACATATTTTAAAAACTATAATTAAAAAAAATCGATAAACAAAACTGTTTTATTAATGATAATTTTGTTTATTCTGTCAAAATAATTTATAAAATAAAATTACTACTTCACATAAACCTCTTTTTATGCAATATTTTTAAAGCTAATTCGGAATTTGAATATCGAAGATAATAAGATTCATTTTTTAGACTAATTATATAAGCTCTTAATACAAAAGTAATTAAGAAAAAAAAATTCGTAATTCAAAAGAATTTTGGGAATTTTACAAAAGTGAATTTTAGTTTCAATTCTATGAAATTTAAATTCTGAATTCTAGCAATTTGTGTAAATAGTGCAGTTACTGAATTTTCAGCATTTGCAAATCAAACGAAAATAAAAATCCACATATAATTATAATTTTTCTAAGAAATAATAAATATTAAGCTTTGTGTCAATATACAAGGTGATTATAATTAAAGTCCCACTTTCAAAATGCTGTAAAAAAAGAAAAACTCGTCACAATATGTTCAAATTTGAACTGAAAATACTTGAAGAAGGGGGAAACGGTATGTTATAAGTTCCACCGATTTTTCCAATCCAATTGGGTATGACCTTGCCGTGGTGGATGGACTTTCCGCTAACAGTGTCACAACTGTTGAATGACTTGGAAGTCATTTTTTTCCGTCAAAAAACCGAAACAATCAAGCACTTTGAACACTACAATTGATTTAATGTGCAACTCATGCCAAATATTTCGATTAAACACATCACTGGCAGCCGAATTCACTTTTTTATGTCGCTTGCAGAGCCATCTATTAATATACATTGGAAACATTTTTGGATGCCATACCTTTTCCCCCTTCTTCAAGTATCTTCAGTTCAAATTTGAATTCATTGTAAGGAGTGGTTTTTTTACAGCATTTTGAAAATGGGACTTTAATTATAATCACCCTGTATATTAAGGCAATTATTTTGTTCAAATTAAACACTAGCTAAGAAGTTTTCAGACAAACTCTAATCGTTAATGTCTTCATAAGATAATTTTATCGCGACTTATTTAAAACATTATCACACTTAATCGAGTTAAAACTAAAACAAGAGATGTCTTTATGTATGTATTCTCCTTTTCAGGTCTTCAAGACATGATAGTTAATATTACTATTTCACGATAATAAAAACTTTCCCGTTTATTGTCAAAAACTCATACTGAATAAAACTTTTTGAAATAGAATTCTCAGCAGAAACGAAATCAATGTTTTTTTTGTCCACAAGTTATATTAAAATTCATTATATGTATTTCAATTCTTTATGTATGAATAAAAATCATAATTCAAAAAAATTCTTATTATTTTATTTATATTTCATACTTAAAATTAACCAATACTTTTTTTCTACCGAGTTGATAATTTTTTTCACGTGTAACTTTTAGGTTAGTTAACTGTTGGGTAACTTAAATTTGCGTAGAAAGAGGTTTAAGTGCATTTAAAACTAAGATGTATTTATATCAAGTTCTAAAGAACTTCTGTCCGTTTTTTTTTTTAAAAATAGGATAAATAGAAGTTTAAACAGTGTTATAACTATATATGATAAATTTGGTGATCTTCTATAATAATATTAAGATCAAAAGCCGATCATCAATCTAGATGTTTGGTTTGTCGCTCTATTGTCATTTTGTGCACATTTTAGGCTAGTTAGACCGAGACCTACAAGCTTAACGTGGATTCCGAACCACCAACAAACATCCATGCCAACGCCAGAATTCGAACCTGGAACCTGCGGTACCAAAGGCCAGAGGCTAGCCAATTGGCCATCAGGCAGCATCATCAACCTCGATTATGTCTGTATCCAAAGATGATACTTTTGAGTTGGAGGTGGGATATGAGAAGAATTGTTTATTTTGAGCTGTTAAGTGACCGTCAAACATTAACTGCTGGAATAAATTATCAGCAGCCAAAACGTTTTTCTTGTAGAAAACGGCCTTTGTTAATAAAAGAAAACGAATTATTTTACAGCATGACAATGTCGTACTAAAGAGTAACCAAGAGTCTCCTAGAAGAACTTGGCTTTGAAACGATGTTACGTCCGCCCCTATTCTCACGACCTTGCTCCAACGGATTGCCATCTTTTAGAAGCTTACATAATCATTTTGCAAGGACTTGGACTGATTTCAAGCGAAGAAGTTAAAGCTAGATTCTTCCTTCAAAGCAAAAACAAATGAATTTTACAAGAAAATAAAAGTAGGGATGGGGGGCATCGGAAAGTCAATAGGAAAAAGTGTTGATTAAATAACTATTTCTTTGGCAAAGATTTCAACTGAAGAAACGGACAGAACTTCCATTATAATTTGATAACTTAAAATAATACCTGATTGAATAATAATTAGTTTAATAATAATAATAACAATTTTGTTCTTGACAAGGTATCACTCACCTGGATTGCGTGTCTCTGGAGAGCACGAAATGGTTGGGGCGATGCATGGGGCTGACCATGTTGAGCGTGTTGGCCGGCGACACCTTGGCATGTGAGCGCGTGGCATTCGGGCCCCGGGCGTTAGATTGCTTACCGCCCTTACCCCACATGTTGCCGAACAACATATGGTTCCTCTGTGAATGGAACAGAACAACAATGATTTGCATATCTATATATATTGTTTACTTAAATATTTGTCTATTTTCCGAAAACCATGCATCGCTACACGAACTCGGAGCTGGCAGACATGCACTTCATGTATGGATTAGATTTTAAGTGTTTCGACCCACCTACATAATTATGCATGTTGGCCGAAAAATTCTTGAACTGCTTTGGAAAAGAAAATACTTTAAAAAAGGACAAAGTTAGGAATATCTGTTTTATACAGTATTAAATATTTGAAAAGATTTTCCGAAACACTTTATCTGATAATCTACTTGAAGGCAACTCATCTAAAACCTGATTTAACTTTATTGTATTATAAACATCCGTGATCAACCCAGATTTAAAGCAGTTGGTCTTTTCAGACACCTGACGGGCCATGATTGTTTGGCCAGTCGTCTTTTTCGAATAAGAATATTTGCAAGCCCAAAATGCATGTTCTGCAGTCTGGGAGAGGACATGGATTCATCCTACTTTGCTGTCTGCCCTGCACTTGCTTCTTCTACTGTGTAGGGTCGTTACTGGGAGGCTAGGGCCCTTATGGGCTAAACATGTCACTATGTGATTTTTCGTCGTTTCTCGTTGTTGTTTTTATATTTCTTGTGTTCTTTTTATTTTACCGCTTATTTATAGCTTGCCATTGGAAATAAAAAAAAACATTTGAAAGACAAATTTTCATATATACATGTTTATTTACTTTACAAACTAGAAAAGAAACTGGCATGTCGCACGCCACATTTTTTTCCCCCAGACAATTGTGAAATTTTTATTTACCCAAAGTTAAACCAATATGAGCCGAATCAAAACCAGATGCTTTAATCACAAAATAAAACCTTCACCCTACCTCAAACTTTCCTTTATAAATCTCTATTGAATTTTAAAATAAGATAGTTACGTATTAACGTCATACAGGAAGCTTCAAAATTATTATCACAAGCGTTTTAGGGAGGTAGATAGTCCTTATAAGTCTGTTGGATTTCAAAATAATACAGCTACGCTATTAACGCTATACAGGAACCTGCAGAACGTTATACAGGAACTTGTAGCAGGTAGACATAGAGCAGGGGTCTCCAAACTACGGCCCGCGGGCCAAATCCGGCCCGCCAGTGTCATCCATCCGGCCCGCGACAGCGAATAGCTTATTGTTGCTGTAATAAGTTGTAAAAAAACACAGAATGATAATAACTCGGTTTTATTGACTTGCTAGGTAAAGCTGAATGACAAGCATAATACGCTGAAAATTTAACTGAAGCATAACAACTAACAAATAATTTAAATGAATCCCACTAACATTATAAACTAGTGAACATCCCGCGGTTACCCTCGGTAGTTATGTTGGGGTAAAGAGTATCGCATATGTATGTATATCGATGTTTGGGATGTATATATCCTGAATCAAACATGATTTTTATCCTAAAAATCCTCCAGGAACGGAATAGTCTAGAAATTATAGATAATGGCAGAAAAATTAAAACGGTTTTGGCCCTTGGTACTTACTGGAGTAAACAGTATGGCCCTGAGGCTGGAAAGTTTGGAGACCCTTGATCTAGAGAGTGGATTAATTCAAAACAGTTGAGAGTCCATCAATGAATTTATCAAATTTCCCAGTAGACGCACGTTACATCATCGCTTATTTGCACGGGTGAATCTAATTTTGTGCCGTTATGGAATATTGAATGCTAGCAAACGACCCTCTTCCACAGCAAAAGAAATGATGTTCAGTGCTGAATCCAAGTACCAACACTTAAAAATGAGTTGTGATCCAACCTTTTGCATTTGCCATGTCCCATAGAAGACCTATGAAAGATGACAGGACATAAAAAATGAATTAGCTTACCCTGTGCATGGGTAGAATGTCCGGTCCGTCGTCGAAATCGTCGTCCTCCAGATTTCCGGAGATGGCTCTCCTGAGTTCGGGGCCAGCCTCGTGGAGAGTACGAAGCCCAGCCTGAAAAACACGTTGCCAGATTAGTTCCGAACAGATAAAAATTAATTTTATTCTCGTTTGCAATGATTACGCGTTAAAATTTAGCTTCTACATGTTTGCTTATAGAAGTATTCTATAACCTTAAATGGATGCTATAATAAATGAATTAAGCAACTCTGAAGTTTTTTGCACACTTATCAGGTTGCAACGAAAGTTCTTTTAGAATAAAAGGGAAAAATGTATTCATTTAATCATCAGCATAATCGCCCTTCTTTTCAATGAAATCTTCCCATTAATTTTTATCTTTTTTTCTTGAAGTCGGACTACCTTCTGCAAAATGCCGGTAAGTTCCTTAAAATTATGGTAACTTACAATATTTACCAATATTGTCACGATGTGTGATTGGTTAACAATTTTCAAATATGTAAAAAAACTCATAAGTTTCTGAGCTATATATTGTGAAGTTTATAATTTTTAAATCTCTGACGATACCTTACTAAAATTTATAAATTTCAATAACAGAAAAAAAAAGATTCAATATAATATTACTTAAAAAGAAAAAAAAAAAAAATGTACTATTGTAAAACAAACTGCTAACTTGCCATCTGCACCAACTGTGACGTTTCAATAGGGGATCATGGAATGACAGAAGATCTTCATGTGATCCAATCGGAGGCTTCCTACTGACAGAAGATGTTTCTGCCAATAGTGTTCCTTTTGTTGTCAATACAGCGAGAGTTTTCAAGAATAACTATGTACAGTACTCGTGTCAACCGAATAGCAATATTGGATACTTAAAAAGCAAAAAAGCTACTATTGTAAAACAAACTGCTAACCTGCCATCGCGCCGACTGTGACGTTTCAATAGGGAATCATGGAATGACAGAAGATCTTCATGTGATCCAATCAGATGCTTCCTACTGACAGAAGATGTTTCTGCCAATAGTGCTCTTTTTGTTGCCAATACAGCTAGAGTTTTCTAGAATAACTACATACAATACTTGTATCAACCAAACATCAGTATTCGATGTTTAACGTAAATTATTCTCTTTTTAACCCTTAAAATTAAATTAAAGTTATTTAAAAATCAGTCTTGACCAAAATAACCTACTGGAATATCGTTGCATTATGCTATCCAAAATACCGTTCAATATTGGGAAAAAAAGTGTAAATGATTATGTGTTGTATAACGTTTGGCCACTATTGTACATTCCCTTAATAATGAGTCACCCAGGAAAGAACAGAAGATGTCATTTTCGGTATAACAATTCCACAGAATTTACAATTTTATAAAGCCAAATTACCTATGCTTTACATAATGGAATAAATTGTGTGCTACCAAATTTATGATTAAAGGGGGTGTCGTGTGTGATAAAGAAGAAGGAGGGTTGGAGTACCTGCAAGGCCACCGTGCTCTCCTCGCTTCCATCTCCGACCGCCCGCTCCCGCTCCTCCTTCCTCTTCTTGAACCTCCGGAAGTAGTCCTGGATCAAGAAGGTGGCATAGAACTTGCCCACGGTCACGTCCTCGTCCGCTGCTCGGTAAAAGATTGAAGACATATTAAGTCACTGCTTCATTTTTGGTTTTATTTCAGCCAGACACATCTTTATCACAGGGGTGTTCCGATAACTTTTATTTAATGTTTTAAAAACAAAGCAGAACATTTAAGAGAGTTGACCAATTTTTAATGATCCATTAGAAAACATAAATTGGTTTATATGAAAACAAAATATTTTTATTTAGGAATTTTCTTAAAAATACAAACATCCAAAAAAGTAATTAATCCATTGCAATTCAACTTACTTCTTAGAATATTCTAATATGCTTAGTAATGGTCTCAAAATAAAAATACGTATGCTTTTGGTGGACTGTAAAAACTCAACTCTTTTATTCGAAAACCAAACGTACTCTGGCGACATTACTTTTCTTTCTCCTTCAAGCAAGCTCACGACTACACAGACGAGAAAATTTATAATTCCTCTGGCGCCAACCTATACCCCTTCGATTCTTCCTTTTTTTCAAATTTTTTTTTTTAGAAATTATGCACGTGGAGCTATTTATCCATGAGGCAACAATGCTTATGATACAAAAATTTTAACTTACCAAAATATACATATTATAATTGTGCATTTGCATTTTAGTTTTCTATTTCAGCAATTTGTGTGTGTGTGTATGTGTAAGAAGTATCTCAGAAATAAAAGAAATAAATTTATACTGACAGCAACCTAATTAATTGCACAAAACAATTAAATTTTCCAGAATAAAAAAATAAATAAATAATATTAAAAAAATCGGACGAAAGCAATGTTATGATGCCGTATTGAGTAATTAGTGAAAATTGAATAATTTTGTTATTTATATATATGGTACATTAATAATTTGGGTATTTATAGATTACATTTCAGTGAAATCAGCCAAAAATAAGTGCTTAAAAAGATTTTTTATGATCCAGTCATTTTTAAAATTAGCTATATCTGGCAACCTTGTCTGATTGTTAACTTTTGTGTTTGCTGAGACAGTGTAAACAGAACTATAGATTTCGTGTATGATATAATAGCTTATATAAAACATAAAATAACTTGATATTAGTTGCAATAATATTAAATTGGAATAATTAATCGCATATGTCAAGAATTGGAAAATTATAGTTTAAAAAAACTAAAAAACACGCTTTTAGAGTTAATTAAACTAAAAAGTAAAAAATAGTTGTTAACATAAGAATAAAATGACTGACGAGAAAATGAATGTCACTGTTCTAAAAGCGTGGGGTGCTCGATATCAATCGTTATGATTTTTCGTTAGTTTCATTCCGAAATGCAGAGTTAGTTTTAAAATGTCATACAAAGCGCCCCACGCTTTTAGAACAGTGACATTCATTTTCTCGTTAGTCATGTTATTCTTATGTTAAGAACTATTTTTTACTTTTTAGTTTGATTAACTCTAAAAGCGTATTTTTTAGTTTTTTTAAACTATAATATTTAAATGAGCTTCTAGAGGTACGGAGGACTGGAACTATAGTTCTTACAATAATTTAATTGTGTTGTAAAACAAAGGCTAAATGCGAATAGGTCGAGCCAGCCAGGATTCGAACAGGGAATCTCCTGATCCGTAGACAGGCGCGTTGTGCCGCTGTCCCACGTAGGTTTGAATGTCTTAGGTACTTTCATTCTACATGGGTTAAATTGCTCTTCATAAGTTAAAATAAAATCACTCATCCTGGTGATTCTAATCATGATGAGATAATAAACTTATCAAAATATTTCAGTGTCCTTGATAAGTCTACAACGTTTAACTTAAATCGGATCGCTTAAAGTAGGGCCAAATCGAGCCCAAAGAGTCAGTTATAAACAAACATCAGCTGAAACTAATAAAAGCGTATTAAAAAGGGATGTTAGGTTAAAATATCATCCCCTTTCCTAAACTTGCTATTCGTAATAAATTTTAAAATACCGTAATTTCTTGCCAATAATCAGTGAGATATACGCTAAAAAATGTTAAATTTTTGGGGTTCAGATTATAGGAAGCTGTATAAAATCTGGACATTTTTTTCCCAAGATGTTACATACAATTTTTTTCGCTAAAATGCCGCCTGAAAATGCTTTTTTCCAACAAAAAGCGATACTGACTTCGCGTGAGAAAAAAAAAAAAAAAAAAAAAAAATAAATAAATAAAAAAAAAATATAAAAAATGTAAACATGAAATTGTTAAGAATGGAAGAGACCAGAGTTTTACATAATAAGGCAAATTGCGATGCGGATTATGCGAGTGATTGGACTGCCGATTATACGAGATCTTTTATTTGTCGGACGGAAAGTTATGCTAGCACCTTAGATTAGAATCAAAACTATAATGCTCCAATTTATCGCCAGGATTTTCGAATTCATCTTATAATGTGTTGAACAACATTGAGTCAAACAACATAAAATTGGAATAGAAGGAAGTATTCCTAAAAGTAGGATATCATAAGTGAATAAGTGATTTCATATTTGATAGAAAATAATACAAGGTAGTCCAAATTACTCATTTTTTAAGTCCATAATTAAAAACTAATTTTCACACAGGTTAATTCGTGGTGTTTTGATAAGATATGAGAATATGAGATAACACGAGTTTTAACCGGAATATTCCAGGTAAAAGTTATTACTGCATCATATTTTTCAGAAAATTGCTTTTAATGTAAAAATGTATCACGTTGATTCTTTTTCGCGCATTTGAAAATATTTTTCTGAGTAAATTATCCGTAGACTTTTACTTTACTGGCAAAAGTGAACAGCGATCTGGTTTATGGTCAATGACACAAATATGATTGATAACACATTGTCCGTGTTTCGTAAAAGCAACTGCACATGAAATTCGTTTCTGATAAAAATTGAATTGGCAACCTCGCTGTTGGTAAGGTAAAGGAAGATTACCTGCAGGAGGAACCACTTGATCCAGAAGTTTCGGATTGGTCCGTTTCCAGATTTTCTTGATGATAGCTCTCAGTTCTTCGTTGGCTTCATCTATGTTACCTTTAAAAGAGAGAATCGCATGGTGAGATAGGAAAAACAAAAGAATCCTTCAATCCAAAAAAGGGAACTCTATGGGGGAGAGGGGCATACCTTCCGTTTTGATCTTCAAGGACGTTCGCACCACAGCGAAGAGCGTCGCGTTGAAATTGACCGTCCCGTCGCTGTTCAGTGGCATGTTCATGGAAACCAAACGCTGAAAAGAATAGGTGAATATGAATAGAATAGAATAATTAAATATGAATTGTTAGTTGATAGTTTAATAATTATGCATTTTTTAAAAATGTTTAGCTGTTGAATAAAAGATAACTGACCTTGCAGGCAACCCTGTGAGGACACAATTTACCGAAGCCCAACGGAGGAGAAATTTTACGAAGTAAAGTTACCACGTCGAGATGTTTGATTCTCCCCCTAAAATACATAAATTATCACTCGTCATTAACAGTTACGAAATGAAAAATAAATATAAAAACTTTGGAGGGTGGTGCAACTTACTAAAAGTAAAAAAATTTTTGTATAGGAATGTAATGTCGGAAGTGGCGCATTGAAGTAAGAACACTCTTTCAAACAGATCTCTCACAACAGTTAGAAACAATGCTCCAACTGTAAACTATTTGTTATTATAAAAGACAACAGATGGAGCCACGAACAAGAGCTGTAACTCCATAGAAGGCTGTTGTCTTGTACGGGGATTCGAATGTAAGAGCAAGGGTGGAAAAAGGAACGCGACGGAGTTGCTGATGGGGGTGGTGGTTCGATTAAGTACTTTTTTGGTACCAATAAAATTCATATATATATATATATATCAACTGAAAGTTGTGTCAATTAATTATAAAAAAAAAAGAAGATAACACAACTTATACCTGTACGTGACAAGTTTCGAGTCCTCTGACTGGCAACCCCCAGCGAACTCTTTTTTATTCACTATTTTGCTCACTCTATTTTATTCTTACTATTTTATTCATTTAATTTTATTTTCATTTAAGAGACTCCAGTTGACTCAAATACGAACCTCGTTGCTCAACTATTCTTATGTCTACATCTTTAGAACTGTTCTCCAATTATTCCTTCGGCCCTACTAATCATGCAGTACTGTGGGTTGTCGCCATTTTGAGCATTTATTGTAAACGTGGTATCAACGTAGCCCTTTGCAATGATGTTGTCAATAAACAATGTTTTTTTCATGCTTCATTGTTTATGTTTATGCCCAAACGCGTCACTTCCGATCCTACATTCTTATACAAAAACACTTTTATCTTTTAGTAAACCACCTCGTTGAAGTGTGTCCCATGATTGTTGAATCACTCAGTATATATGTAGATTTAGCCGCTTGCTTAAGACGCATCCCGGCCGAAACCCCAATTTCTATAGATTTAGCCGCTTGCAAAAGATGCATCCCGGCCGAAACCCCAATTTCTATAGATTTAGGATTATGCATCCCGGCCGAAACCCCAATTTCTGTAGGATTACACCGGTTTCAATAGATGCATCCCGGCCGAACCTATAGTTTTGTTAGACTTCTCTACCAGTCTAACCAAAGCTGAACTTTTGCAGTGGGTGTCTAGGGTATTTGACAGACAAAACGCAGTAACAGGACGTTACTTTAAATGAAGCCATTTATTTCTACGATATTTTACAATGATATTTACATTAATTAAGGGGTTAAACATCTCTCGCTGCTTAACGCAGCCTCCCGCCAGAGTTCCTGCCAGCCGTCTGCTAGCGTTCTCCTCTTCTTTTTTCATCTACGGGGCCCTCTTCCCTTCTCGTGGGGTCAGAGTTCAAAGTTCAATACACCCCCACGTTGTAAACAGGGTCTGTCAAAGACAAGCAAGTGTCGCTATCTGGTGATTACGATACCAACAAATCCTACATATATATGATAGGTCAGTGGGAAAAAGTATCAGAAATAAAAATATTAACAGCAGAGTGAATGCTTACTTGGCATCTGGATCGTATTCTGACCACAACCGGACAAACTCATCAAGATGGTGGGGACCCAATATGGACCAATCACGTGTCAAATAGTCGAAATTGTCCATGATGACAGCAACAAACAAATTAATAATCTACGAAAGAGGAATCAGATATCATTTAAAGCATATTATAAAGATAAATAAGCAAAGTGATATCAGTCAAGTTTCAGTGATGTCAACTCACGGCCATAGTACGCGAGCCGTCCGAATTTGATTTTCACTAATAGCATATGTTGTAATCGATGGAAAATTTGAGCAAACTCAGTATTTATTGGGATATGAGTGTGAAACGGATACTCGTCAATTCAAGATATTGTAGATTCATCCAAATATTATATTCAATTTATTACCAGCTTATCGTTTTGAACTATTCGGGATTCAGAGCCATCCACTTTTGATGCTTCAGTAATATCAAAATTAAGGTGGGTAACACCAGATATTAAAACTCACATCGTAAGACGCCACAAAATCGAAGGCCTAATCTCCTGTCTACTTAAGGCTTTTAGTCTTTTATTAGTTGGCGTTTTACGATGGTAGTATCCAGTAAGAGTCCATCTTTAAGCTCTTGTTGTTGTGTTTAATCCCCAGTGTCCTGCAGTGATGGGATGGATATCCCATGAATACATGGAAGGGGGGAAGGGGAAAGGGAGCTTCTGTTGTGATGGAGCACCCGTAGGCAGTAGTCGGACTTGACTGTGTGTCGCTGAAGAAGGAAGGAGTTAGCTTCTGGGAGGACTTTTAAGAGGGAAACTATCCCGCGTTTGCAGATCCCCTATTTGCTATCCCGTATGGGAAAAAAACCAGGAAAAACTCCTGCCAGGTAGTCCGATTTACGAGAGAAGATGCTGAACATCACAAACAGACCGGTATAATGTCCCTACCAGATGTTTGTATCACTTGACAATGTTCAAAGTTTCCTCCATGAAAGAAGATTTCATGCAGATTACATATAGCCTTGAACCCATTGCCACCAACGGACCCACTATTCTTGGGAATACCACTATCGACTACACCTTTGCCACAAACCTCAGTGACTTGAGTGCAAACTTTATGTAGTATACTTCATTTACCATTGGTTCATTACGTTTATATAGTAACCTCGTTATGTTTCAATAAATGCTTATGTCATTCATTCATTCCTTATTTGATTCGATACCCCTCAATTCTTCTCATTGTCACCTCCCACTGCAAATCTGTTCACAGAGATGTTTTCACACATTATTAAGTACAATATCTCCCACAACAGTCTGCTTTGCAAATGTACAGAGCACTCACCAGAAAGGAGCAGAGGATGTAGAATGATATGAAGTAGGGGATGGCGATGTCCGTGCCGCACGACTTTCCTTTGTCGTCCGATTTGGCGTCGCAGCGCACGTTGTCCTCGTTCACGCAGGCCATCATGATCTCCTGCCAAGCCTCGCCCGTCGCAGACCTGCACACCAAAGACGCAAACTTAAGTTGTCATGACAACAGCATGCGTATATGATTAATAAAAAAGTTACATAAATGTGCATTGTATTTACAAAGAGGGATTTCGAATACAATCGGACTTTGGTTAACGACGGCAACACGTTCAGTGATAATCGTCGTTAACCAAAGCCGTCGTTATCCAAAGTGAAATTTTTCATTAGGTTTGATGGAAAATCGATTTTCTTCTCCCCAACCACACTAAAAAAGCAGATGAAAATCATTAAAAATATCAATAAAATATGGTAAATGACATTTATTATTATATTTGCGACACAAAAATTTTTTATTTTGATATGAATCATTTGCACAGTTTTTAACTATCAGTCTATTCTGCAAAGACAATTGAGTTAATTTTTCTGACAAATGGACTTTTTTCGTATCTTTATTTTCCCTGATTGTTGCTTGAAGAATTTTTTTACTCGCCAATAATCATTTATTGGTCATGTAATTCCAATAATTCTTGTATGTCTTTTTCCTCTACTTCTAAGTTAGGAATAAAGCATCAACAATAAACGGAAACTGTTGTGTATAATGAGTTGTCATGTCAGGAAATGTTGTCCTATTGACCTTCTCATACAAGACAAGAAACTGTTTTTTACTGGACAATCCCATAAAGCGCTTGGCTGTGTGAGGATTAGAAAATTCATTTTTTTAGATCAGAGAAAGGTTAACAAAATCAAGAATCGTAAGAAAACAGATTTTTTCTTACATCCACTAGTTGTTTAACCAAATATGTCGTTATACAAAGCAGCCGTTAACCAAATATATCATCCAGAACCGTCGTTATCCGAAGTCCTCGGTAATCATGGTACCATTGAAATGAGAATTACTCCAAGAATTTTTAAAGCAATTTTAAATTTTTTTTTAATCGATTCTTTTACATATTTAAGAAAACATGTTCTCAATAATATATCAAATTAGTTCTAATAATTTTAAGATCAAACTTGACAAAAATTATTGAAATTAAATAATGCGAAATCTATTATTTTAAACAACTATTAGTTTTTTTTTCTTTAACCAATATGCTTAATAATATTTTCCGCAAGATTCACAAAAAATACGTATATAACTCAAGCTTATAATTTAAAAAACGTTGATTATTAGACTACGATGAACCATTTTTGAGATTATCCTGGATACGGAATAATTTCTTTATAAAATATTTGTTTGCATTTCTTTAAACTTAAAAAGAAATCAATTTTTTCCATTTAATTTATTATTTTTTTACCTGGTGAGGTAACTGAAACCTACAAAATAAATGTATTAGTTATTGTTTAAATAATCAAAAGTGTTTACTTTTACTGTTATATTTTGATATATTACAATATTTGATTGGAATTCATGTAGTTGTGTTCTTTTTTTAACATTTTTTTTTTTGTTTCAAATGTGTTCTAGTTAGGCTTAGCATTTATTGTTCTAAATTTTTTTTTTTTTATAAATATTAAAAGTAATCAATCCTTCGCAATTTGCCAAACGATAACAAATCGTTGCCAAATATTTTGTACTAGGAAGTGAAATTACCTTTGGATCCTCTTTACTTTTATTTTACATTAATAATTTTTCCGAATAAAATTTATCAAAACTGAAGAAGTTTTATTTTTTGTAGACAGTCATATCAGTTAGCAATGTATAAAGAGAAGATTTTTTTGATTTCTTAACTTTTTCGATTTCTAAACTTTTAAAATATTCGACGTATTCCCGAAACTTGACACAAAAATCTGCCAAAGATTTTAGTTTAACATGTTTTTAGTTCATGAAAATAGACAAATAATAATCTTTTTTATTATTATTTAAAAATTATTTTTTTCATATAAAAAATATGAGGAGAACTTGAGGCTTGAATTTAGCTCACATTTGGCGGTGTTTTGATTTATAATGTCGAGCTCGAACAGATGATAGAAATTCACCTTTATTTTAAATTACGTTCTATCAATAAATAGATTGCTAGTTTATTTAATGCATAGATAAGATGTAAAATTCTCCATTCATCAAATTTATTGATTTACTGATTATGAGCCACTTGGATATTAAACGATATCAAGTGCACTAAGAGAATCATTGAACTAGTTATATAAAGGTTAAAATAAAAAGAATCAGTTGCGATTTCTCACCGGAAAAGCACCAGAACCGCTTGAGGAAATGTCTGGAAGTTGTTGTTGCGATGAATCTCTGTGTCTGGGTCCAAAGCAATTTTACCGAATACCTGAAAACAAATTCAAGAACATTTATTTAATAAACAAAGATTAAAAATATATGAAACAGATAATGCTAACTATTAGAAGGAGGGAGCTCAACAGACTAATTTAAAAACAGCAATTCCACCTACTTGCATACCAATGACAGCGTAGATGAAGAAGAGCATGGCGATTAAAAGAGCAACGTAAGGAAGTGCCTAAAGAAACAAATAAATAAACTGTTTTTTAAATTTGTCTTTGCAGTTGGAAAATAATTTTTTCTCTCATTCAAATTTATTAAAAAATAAGAAGTAATTTCAAAAAGTTTTATATTTTAGAAAAGTGTTATAGAGAAAAAGTTAAATTAAATTCAACAGGAATACAAAATAATTAATCCATGTGTTAAAATGTTCACATTACAAAAATCAGTCGTACTGTCACTATCAGGGAAAACTGAAAATAAAAATGTTTTTGGAAATAGTAGAGAAAAGTAATATTTATACCAAATATAAAATTATCAAATATTAGAAAAATCATTAACAAAAATAATAATTATTTTTTTTTAAAAATTTATTTACATAATATAGAATACAGCTGAATTTTGAAACAGAATCCATATGTTCCAATTACGGGCATCTCAACCCGATTCGTGGCTCAGAGGCCACGCGCTCGTCTGGTGAGCACGAGAGCTGAGGTTCAATCCGCTGGCAGCTTTGTTGTAGACACTGCTTCAAAAAACGAGGAGACTCGATGGTGTTTGGAATGTTTAGCATCTTGCCTCGTCAATCGGGCTACCTGTTGGAAGTTTTTCCGGGTTCTTTTCCATACGATATGCAAATGCAGGGTAGTTCCGCCAGAAGGCACTGCCCTCCTTCGTCAGAGACACGGAACCAAGTCAGACTTCTACCTACGGGTGATCCATCGCAACAGAAGCTGCCTCCCCCCTTTCCTTCCTTCCATGAGTCCACACGGGTTCATGGGCTTGATCTAGATGTTGCTGTCGACCAAGTGGGGTAAGAAAAAACACGGACGTCTCTAGTGGCAAGACTATTATGGAAAACTGAAATTTAAAAAGAGGGAAAATCTGGCTAATAGGGTTTTAGGAGATATATATTTTTTTAAAGATAGAAATTTTGTAAACTTTTAAATAGGAAATTACCTACATAAATTCGACTAATGTTAATCGTTTCCACTTCTTTTTTATTGGCGCAACAGCCCCTTAGTCGGCAAAGTCGACTTTGTCGTTGTCGACTCAGGAAAGTGAAATTTTGTTTTCTTTTTACAAGATAGGAATGCCAGCTCTACGCTACAGACAAATTAGACCTGGACCTACGGTTTAAAGTGGATTTAGACTCATTACAAACATCGATGGCGCCCCCGAGACTCGAACCCGAAACCTGTGGCACCGAGGGCCACAGCGTAGTTATTTCTAGGACAAAATTTTAAAATTCCTTTCATATCGACAGTAATTCAGCTAGCCAGAGAAAGTCGGATAAAAAAAAAAAGAACACTTATGTTGTTGTGAAACATCCTAAGTGTTCGGCAGCGCGGGGCGGACATCCCACGAGTAGTATAATCCTGGATGGAGGGAAAGAGAGCTGCTGCTGTTGTGATGGTTCTATCAGATATAAAAATATTTTATTAGGTATATTTGATCTTTTCTATTAGATATAAAAATTTGTTGTTTCCTATCCCGCTTGGTAGACATCTAGACCGAGCCCATGAGCCCTGTTGTTCTGGATGATGGTTGTGATGGAGCACTCGTAGGTAGAAGTCTGACTTGTCTCCGTGGCGATGACTTTTTACAAGGTATATTTGTCAGCACTACGTCCAACAATCATATTAGACCGGGACCTATGGTTTAAAGTGGATTACAAGCCCTTACAAACATCCATGACACTGCCGGGACTCTAACTCGAAACCTATAGCACTGAGCGCCAGTCACTCGGCCATCAGGCCAAGGCACTGCTTTCAGAAACAAATAGACTCAATGGCTACCTTATTTGTATATCAGCATTTCTCATTTACAGTTGGTGGAAGTTTTCTGGTTTTTCTCCAATACGATATTCAAATGTCCTCTCATCTTACGCAGGCTGCCGACGTACAGAACAAAAAAGTTTTATTAGGTCAGAAAATAGAACGAAATAAATTATGACAATTACTTGGAAAGACTTGATAAACGTCCACAGCAGAGTTCGGATGCCTTCCCCTCTGCTCAGGAGCTTGACCAATCGCATCACTCGGAACAGACGAAAGAAATTTATGCTAATTATACCAGAGTTGGGCTGGAAAACAAAAAGCAAATAAATTAACATAACTTAATTATCAAAGAAGGTGAACAAATAGCATTAAGCCACTCCCACGCGCTGAATGTCAATTTCCCCGAAATGTGAACAAGGCGGAAAAATAGAGCAGAAAAGCATCCGAATAATTCATTTAAATGATGAACATGCAAAAAAATCTCTCGCAACAATTTGTCAGACATTGTTGAACGTAACATCTATTCGATTATTCATCGAGTTAGGTATTTGCTGTTGTTGATTTCACAAAATGACGAAAGAACATGCATTCGAACTTTATTTTGACAATGGAATTTTCTTTCGTACGAAATCGTTCGAAATATTGCAAAAGGATTTTGAAACTTCATTGTGTCTAAAAGGAGATTTTCTTTGTATGGTATGAGACACGTAAGAAAAGCACATTGCAAAAAAAAAAAAAAGCTAATGTTCTTCTAATGTTTTTCTAATTGTATGTATTTATGATGCATAATACCATCTAACTGATCAAATTGTAAACAAAAAAATATTATTTAAATGCTTTTATGTGCTTACGTGAAGATTGGTAGATAATCGTCTGAATTAGGGTTGGATGATATATGAATTTCAGTACTAACTTATAAAATTATTAAATAATTTATGCATTTGCTTACAATGTTTTGGAATTTTTGACCAAAAAATATTGCCGCCATCTTCCTATTCTTTTGATACGACATAGTGGTATTTTTTAATTTTAATCTCACCACTAAAACCGTGACTGCCTCGATTGGCGATTTTGGGCGATTTTTGGTGCATTTTTTTTTGCCATTATTTCTAGCAAGGCTTCATTGGTAAAGGCAGCGCAATTTTAAGTTAATGTTCTCATAGATGGTGTTATGCATCATAAATATAAACAAACTGATCAAAGTACTAATAAAAAATATCATTTAAATGCCTTTCTGCGCTTATGTGAAGATTCGTAGACAATTGTCTGAATCATGGTTGGACATCATATGAATTTCTGTTGTAACTTGTAAAATTATTAAGTAACTTACGCATTTGCTCACAATATTCTGGAAATTTTCACTAAAAAATGATGTCGCCATCTTCCTATTCCTTTGACATTGTGCGATTTCTTTATTTATTTTTATCTCACCATTAAAACTGTTGCCCCCTCGATTGGCGACATCGGGCGATTTTTGCACATTTTTTTGCCATTATTTCTAGCAGGGCTTCAATGATAAAGACGGTGACTTTTTTTAACCATGCTCATCAATGGACATCCAGCAGTAAAGATGGTCCTATTGTTTGCCATGATTCCCAACACGACTCTAACGGTACAAGAAATCCTGTTTTTCATTTGATACGACGGTGTGCGATTTTATATTTTAATTTCACCATTAAAACTGTTAATTCGTGGCGACTCTTTTTTAATCTATTCGTGAAAATTCCCTGCTTGTTTTGATAGGGTTTCATGAAAAGAACTTTGCTTATTGAAGAAACTTTACAAAAAGTGCATTGCAGTCGTACAGGATTATTTTCAGGTAATGTAATAAATAAATATTGAGTGATAAAGCGAGATAATATTAAAACGTTCCTAATATTTTTGATATTAGGAGCGACATTGTGCGATTTTTTCCATTATTTCTTGTATGGTAAAGACAGGGCTATTTTTTTACCATGAACACCAGATTACGTCTAATGGAAAAGACTGCCCTAGCGTTTTCTCTCTGTGCCACCTATGATAAAGACGGTCATATTTTTCCTATTATGTCCAATGTATCACCAAAGGTAACAACGATCGCATTTTTTTGCCATTATTTCTAGCATGGCTTCAGTGGTAAAGGCAGTGCTATTTTTCGCCATGCTCTTCAATATTCATCCAGTAGTAAAGATGGCCTATTGTTTGCCATGATTCACAGCACGCCTCTAATGGTAAATGAATTCCTATTTTTCCTCCCCATGGCCCTATTTTTGTCACGATTTCCAACGTGTCACCAATGGTAAAAACGACCGTATTTTTTGCCATGATTTCTAGCCATGATTTTAGTAAAGATGGTCTTATTTTTGCCATGCTCCTCAACGTGCCTTTAATGGTAAAGACGATCCTATTTTTTACCACCATCCTCAGTATGCGTTTAATGGTAAAGGTATGCCATGAATACTAGAACGCATCCAATTATGAAAACAAGATTTTGTTGCAATGCAAAATATTATAGAGTAAAATCAAAATTAGTAACCCCTAGATAAAATTATAATTTGTAAGATGCCTTAATAACGTTGAGTTTTTCTGGTGGAGATATTTTTTTTATCCAAAGACACATATAAAATTTTAAAAACATTCATACTCAACGTTTTCTTGTAATTTTTTCAACCATGAAAAACAATTCAAGAAGTAACCAGAAAAACCACAAAAGAACAAAGCTGCATTTTTATAACAACTTTTTAAAAACTATAAAATATCTAAATAAAATTCATAAAGAGTAAGTAGCCTTTGAAATTTATCTGATGAAAGTTATTCTAAACAATTTTAAAATCTAAAAATTAATCGCTTTATTAAAATCTGGTCTAGTAAATTTTTAAAAAACTTAAAGTTAAACATGTCTTTGTTTTATCAATACGCCATCTTTAATTTTTTTTTTCATGAAATATAAATTTTAATAGAAAAAGTCTTTGAAAAATTGAATTGTTGGAGGGTTATATGATTTGCTCAAATTATAAATCTGAAGTTTTATCTGCTTTTAAAAGTATATTGAACAAATAAAAATTCTTTATTTTTCTTTGTCCCTATCTAATGATTATGGAAGAATAACAACAAGATGAAATCAGAATCGGTCACTATTCATTTACTACTTCTATTTACAAAATCATTGAATTTCAACATTGAAAAAGAACGCAAGTTTGATTTAATATGGGAAAATATCACACACACACAAAAAAAATTGCTACACAATTTACTACACAATGTAAAAAAAAAATTCACTCTCAAATGTTTGTTTCAATGCTATAATTTGATCCAAGAATGTTTAAAACTTTAAAAAAATTTTAATTATATAAATAATTATTATTATATAACTCAGACACTGAAGATAAAAACCAGAATGTGGTTTACGTTTTCACATCACCAACGAACTGTGATGATTTTTTAAACAGTATTTTCATGATTTTTATTTTTATATTGACGATAAGCAATATTTTCAAAAGTAAAATATTTAGAGAATTTAATTTGAAAATATTTTAAATGCAGAATTATAATAATCAATAGACTAGTATCGAAATTAATAACAGGAGATAAACTTTTTTCAGAACTGATTGGAAATAATGTACTTAATTATTATTGGACATTTATTTAAACATTACAACTTTTAAAGTGCTAATAATTCCTCATCTATTCCTTTAATGGTATAACATCCTCACGGTGGGCCAAGGCCGTATGCCCACTGGCAGATTCCGAAACATGAGATGTTTCCTTTTTTATGGGGTAGGGTTGTCAGCCCTACATCAAACTCTCTACAGTCATAGCAGAGCGCGACCAACGGTTTAAAATGAATTCCGAACCACTACACACATTCATGGCACCGTCGGGTTTCGAACCCGAAACTGCGGCACCGAGCGCCAGAGGGCTAGTCACTCGGCCATCAGGCCCCACATTATCTAATACGAAATACAGAAAAAAATATATTTTTTATTTTTGATGTCAGTATTTGTTTATAAATTTAAACTTGATTATACAATACAAAGTGACAAAATTATACATGCAGATTATCTATAAAAGTATTTGTCAAAAGTGTAAAGTAAAATGAAGAGGACAAAATAAGCAGATTTTGCAACAAGTGTAATTTGTCCTCCGATTGTGTGGAAAAATTGACAAGTGGCCAAATCAGACAAATTCAAACAAAGCGACGTCATGGAGGTTTGGTTTGGTTTGTCGCTCTATGGTTATTTTATGCACACGAGGGCTAAACATACCGGGACCTACGGTTTAAAGTGGATTCCGAACCACTACAAACATCCATGGCATCGTCGGGACTCGTACCCGAAACCTGCGGCACCGAGCACCAGAGCGCTAGCCACTTGGCCATCAAGCTTACGTCATGGAGGAGAAAAATCTTTTCCGGAAGGTTTTTTTTTGTTGTTAAATTTTTATTCCATGTGATTATGTTCGAATTTCGAATATCTCCTTTTATTTTTATGATATTCTTTTAAAATTTTCATAATAACTATTAAACATTTTTCTTTGAAATCTGTTTTGTGCTGTGTATATATGATACCCCTAATAAGTAATCATCCATTCCTCTTTCATCGATTCATCCATTTCCTCTTTCGAAAGGGATGTTTACCTTTTCAGGCAATTGGTGGCTGAATAATAAGTGAGGACGTCTGGAGAAAAGTAAAAAGAAACATTTTAATGATTAAACTTTTTGCATTGTAATGATTAAACTTTTAGATACCCGAAAGTATATGGTTTGTCGCTCTACGGTATTTTTTTGCACTCTTTACGTAATTAGACAGGAACCTACTATTTAACGTGGATTCCGAAGCACTCACAAACGCCCATGCCATCGCGAAGATTCGAACCTTAAGCCTGTGGCATCAAAGGTCAGATTGGCCAATTGGTCATCAGGCCGCTAGGTGCTTGAAAGAGTGACAAACAACCAGTAATTCAAGATTAACAGCAGTGGCGCATTGATTGGTGTATGTTAGCAAGCAGACCACGAACATTTCCAACAGCAACGGACAGTTTAGCCACTCGATCATCATCGGATTCAATGAGACTTCCGTAAATTCCGTTCTTAATAGAGAGTTTTTGCATACCGTACGTTAGTTACCGTAGGACGTCCGTTAGCTTTTTCTCCCTAGCGCGCATGCTCATAGGAAATTATGCTTTTACCTCAGCGCGCATGGGAGAAAAAGCTAACGGACGCGCATGCTCGTAGGAAACATAACTATGAGCATGCGCGCTAGAGAGAAAGCTAACGGACGTCCTACGGTAATGTATGCAAAAACTCTCTAATATGCCCTCAATTCTCGCTTAACTACTGGTGAATTCATTCTAATGTGTAGTGGTTTAACAGTTGTTTGCTTGGAAATTACTTACTGTGTTTCTTTTTTGATAAGCTGCTACAATTGCATTCGTAGGTACATACATAAATTGCATGTCCGTGAGTTCCGAACTCGTGTATCTGTGGATGCGGCTCGAAATCCGCATGAGAATGATTACTAACTCCAGGGGAGCGTGTATGAACATCACACACGTGCCATTTCCGCACATATATTCAGAAATCTGCTTATTTCGGTCTCCTCTGCCTGCTCTTACATTTTTGATAAATGTTTCAGAGACACTTTGTATGCATATAAACAACAAGAGCTTTAAAGTTGCCACTTTCAAAATTCTGAAGATTAAGAGTGATTACTGAGTCTATATTATTTACATTTTGACTCAATGGATAATATTCAACAACAATACAAATTAATTAAAATTGAATTTCAGAGAAATAAATAAATTAATTTAGTAAAGTAATAAATATCTTGAATTTAATTTTTTCTTTGTTTCAATAATACTTCTGCGTCATTTGCAAATAAGAAAAAGACATTAATTTATTTCTATTTAAAAGCTATATAAACTTTAACTAAAAATATTTTATATTTTGAGTAAACATTTAACAGACTTACAATGAATGTATTAAATGTATTTTTTATATACATTTTATTCAAACAAATATTGTTCACTATTTAATAAATACTTATGTATTGTCCTGGATCTTTTTTTTTTGTACATTTAAAGAGTTTTAAATACATAATAAGCTACTTTAACAAATTATCATACACAATATTTTGATCACATAATACTATGAAAATAAATAAAGTAACTATATCGAAAAATAGTTATTAAGCAACAAAACAAAAAATCATTCTTATTCAAAATTCATAACGTTTAAAAAAAAAATTTAAAAAGTGCATAACAGTTTTCAAAAAGTGCATAAAAAATGTGCATAACAATTAAAAAAAAACATCCATATTTTTTTAGAATTCAGTAACAATTTATATCTGGAAAATAATTAATGCATAATAAATATTTTGAAAAATCGTACGGAAACTTACTTATGATTACATACAGCGAAACCAAGATATTATGTTATCATATACTAAACGTGGAAAATTTCATTTTTAAACAAATATATTTAATAACATACATATTATATTTTAATTAAATAATTGAAAATTAATGAAAAATAAAATTTTGAATTAAATTCGATATTTTTTAATAGGAAATAATATTTATTATAAATATAATGGTGAAAACTTATTAATGTCTTATTGAGAATTTTAATAATCTTTTCTTACATTCTGTAGAAAAAAATGTATACTACCATGTATACACTTAGCACACAAATTAAGTTTGTTATACGATATTAATTTGTTAAATGTATTTAAATAACATACATATTATATTTTAATTAAATATGCCGAAATGATTGTTGAATAAATAAAAAATTAAAAAGTTTTTATATCATTTTAATGTGGAATATTAACGATGCCTTTTATTAGCTACAGATTTGGCGGTTTTTATTATTCAGTTTAATATTAGGCTGTTAGATTGGCGACACTTAAAAACAGCCAAGGTATCGTTAATAAGTAAATCTTAATGTCTTATTAAGAATTTTGATAATTTTTTTTACATTCTGTCTCCTAAATAAATTAATTAATGTATACCTTTAGCATACAAATTAAGTTTATTATACGATTTTGCAATAAAATATTTTACTTTCAAACAACAAAAGTTAATGTTTCAGATAGAATAAAAAAAAAGATTTTTTTATACTTAAACAATAAATTAAAAAGCTTATTTATCTGCATTTTACAAAATTAATTTATTTAAATATATTTTATTTTAATCACAACTTAAAATGCAATTTATTTTAGGGGAAAAAAAGTTTTTGAAAATTATAAAAATATTTTGCTGATGTTTTTATGTAAAACTGCATGATTAAAAAAGAGAATCTCGTTATTTTAATGAAAAATGTTTCATTCTAAACTATGATTCAAATACTACTAATATGATTTAAAACATTTTAATTATATATAAAGTACAAAAACTTATAAAAACATCTTCCAAATGAAAACTTCGTTGTTTATAATTAAGTTCATTTTACATTTAACACAAATAAAACAGTGTTGAACTGCGTCATTTTTACTTCCCCCCCTCCCCTTCAAAAAAAGAAGACGACTTAAAAGTTCTATTATTTTAAACGATTCACAAACTAATCAATTCAGCTCACATGTAGTTGTTGTCGATTTTACCATCTTTGATTATATATAATTAACATTACATTTGCATAAAAGATTGATACTTTTACGATAAAATATTCATTATACGTTTACTCATTATTATTATGCTAAAAGCTAAACCCAATAAAAGCGAGATGATTTTAATAATAATAAAAAGAAAAACAATTTAAAATGCCTTCCGATATTTTTTTAAAATTGATCTACCATCAAAACATTGTAGCGAGGTTTTTGAATATCTGTTAACCTTGACACCATTTTCGTAACCATGGCGATTCAGAATTCAACAGTCATTCATCAACTTTTGCCAATTAAGATCCATCTAGTTTGCTTAGCAAGGGTTCATCCCGATTTGGCATCATATTTGACGATTTCCACAATCGCTTTATAGCACGCTTTTTTATTTGTAATCAGTAAACAATTTTTAATCAATCAGTAAATCAGTAATTTTCAATCAGTAAACAATTTTAACTTCTAATTTATTTAAATCTTCCATCTAGTTTGCTTAACAAGGATTCATCCCGATTTGACATTAAATTTGGCGATTACCAGAATCGCTTTATAGCATTCTTTTTTATTTGTAATCAGTAAACAATTTTTAATCAATCAGTAAATCGGTAACTTACAATCAGTAAACAATTTTTAATCAATCAGTAAATCAGTAATTTACAATCGTAAACAATTTTAACTTCTAATTAAAATCCATCTAGTTTGCTTAACAAGGATTCATCTCGATTTGGCATCAAATTTGGCGATTTCCAGAATCGCTTTTAGGCATTTTTTTTTTTTTTTAACTCGTAATCAGTAAACAATTTTTATAATTCATGCAAAATATGAATCCAGGAATAAAGAGGTCATATCTTATATTTGGCCAGGTTTTTTGTTTTTTTTATTAAATAAAAATAAGGTTAACTTACTTCTGCACCATCGACATCCAAATCCCCTGCAGGTTTAACAGGTTTTTCCTGGTTCGACGATCATGGAAGGATAATCCCAAGGAAAAATTTTAATTAGATTTTGTTGAGCTTCTTAGAATCTTTCACAAAAGACACAACAGTTTAAACCAGGGGTGGCCAATAATTTTCAGTCCCGTGAGATTTATCACACTTTTACAAAATGTATTTATTTTAGAATGTTCAAAGTAGTGAAAACCAATGTATTAAAAAAATACATTATGTGTGAAATCCTATATTCAAAAATGAACTGTCGAAATGATGAGAAAAAATTAACTTCGATTTTAAAATAATATTCTTG
Organism: Caerostris darwini; assembly: GCA_021605075.1. Taxonomy (NCBI): domain Eukaryota; kingdom Metazoa; phylum Arthropoda; class Arachnida; order Araneae; family Araneidae; genus Caerostris; species Caerostris darwini. The sequence continues at coordinate 337,375 of BPLQ01004307.1, forward strand.
CGAATATAGGACAGATGTTGCCTGCTTTATTCATGAGTTCACAGTTATGAGTTTGGTGAAAAATTAAATTATATTCTGTGAACTCATGATGCCTGCGCATCGATTTGCAAAAACTAAGTGAAAGAGTAGAGAAAAAAAATATCACATTAGTAAAATAAATTTTTTAATAATTTCATTTTTTAATTTCATTTATATTTATTTATTTCATTTTGAGTGTTACGTATTTCTTTACATAGTGCGTGTAGTATCATTATTATTATATTATCTCTATTTACACGTAGGAATAGTAGTCAACACAATAATAATAACTCATTCTGTTTCAATTTTTCACTCCAAAAAAGGTCTACAGTGGGTCTAAATATAATAAGGGGGATATATAATTTTATATGCTGCCCGTGGAGTTAGGATGCATTTCCAAAGTGGCCTGCAAGATCATTTGAGTTGGCCACCTCTGGTTTAAACAATCACAATTGCTGGCTTCGCTCTGCAATTCGCAAATTTTGCTCAATAGTCCGTTGTAGAAATTATTTTTATTATTTTTTCTTCTTGAATTTTGCAGGGCAGGTGTTTTTTTTTTTATTTTATTTCAGCCACAGCTGCCTGGATCCACACAGCTTTCCACACTAACTGCGCATGCTCGACTTCGTGACGTCATGCCACGTTTTGGTAATATTTTCATTCATCAAAAATACAAAAATATAAAAAAGACAACGTTCTGCCTTATTCTGATTAGATATCATAAACAAAAAATCTTCGCATCAATAATGAAAAAAAAAGTTTTGACAAAATATTTCCAGATTCACAAAATATTTCAACGAATCATTCTAAAAACAAAATGGAATTGATGACAAAAAAATAATCGTTAACCAAAAATAATTTATCGATATCGAAAAAGCACAAAAAAATTCCCAACTTATAATACTACTGTGTCCAAAAAGTAAGACCAATATTCAATTTAAAATTCCCGGGGGTTATTCATTCTCGGAGGTTATTCCCTGGGGGAATTTCATTTTTTTTTCTTTTTCAGGTTACTGGCACTGTCCTTGACATCTGTGTGAAATTTCACGTCAAAATATTCATTAGTGTTTGAATTACACTTGGCTTTGTGAGATGCTAAAACTGATTCCAGCGATATTTGAAATGTCTGAATTCATTGAGCAAAGAACTTGCATTCAATTTTGTTTGCGGAAGGCATTCGGTGAGCATTCCTATATCGGAAAGAAATGTTTACAAGTGGTATAAACAGTTCAAAGAAGGCAGAGAACGCGTTGAAAACGAAGAGCCCTCTGGTCGACCATCAAGCTCAACCGACGAAGCTCACATCCAAAAAATTAAAGATTGGGTACTTGCAAACCGTCGATTTACAATTAGAGACCTTGCTGCTGATGTTGAAATTCCAAAAGGATCGGTCAATTCCGGCCTCAAACGCGTCAAATCTCGATTGGTACCGAAAACACTGAATGCGCCAGCTCACACTGCATTGATTCTTCGTGACTTTTTCGCCAAAAATTAAACCCATATCGTTCCAAAACCACCGTATTCATACCGTAAGACTTCTGGCTATTCCCTAAACTCAAAAGACTACTCCGGGGTTACCATTTCGAGTCGATTCGACCGTTTGAGTTGAGTCGACCATTTTGAGTCGCACTGATTCAACGTGAATCAGGGTCCGCTTTGAAGGCCATCCCGGCCAATGACTTTTTAGCATTCACTGAGGATTGGAAAAAAAGTTGGCATAAGTGCATTGTGCACTTTGAAGGCGATGAAATAAATTTGGAAGAATAAACAAAGAGTTTTTGAAAAGAAAATAATTGGTCTTAACTTTTTGGGCACAGTAGAATTCTAAAAACAAAATCGAATTGGTGACAAAAAAAAGGAAAAAAAATAATCGATAACCAAAAATAATTTTTTAATATCAAAAAAACACAAAACAAAAATTCCCCGGTTATAATATATGCTGTGATTAGGATCAAGGCTGCAAGTGAATTGAAAGTGATAAATTTGCTATTAATGCTAATTGCAAAAGAAAATAATAAAGAATTTGAAGCAATTCATATTTGCAATTTTTAGACATCTTTTTTTCTAATAGTAAATGCTTTTTTTTTTAATCTTTCTTTTTACTTTTTAAGATTATGTATTTTTTAGATTGATTTAAATAAGACAAATGAAATAAGACTCAATTAAATTTAAGAAAAAAATTAATTAAACTAATTAAATTTAAGAAAATTATAAGAATTCAAAAGATCTTCTTCTGCAAAACATGGCATGAATTAATCTATTAATTGAGTCAGCAAATTTATATAAAAAGTTATTTTTTACTAATTGTGAATGTAAATGTTTGTAAATATTTATGTTATTCATATGCCTTTTTTAAATCATTCCATATTATATTTTTTTTTAATGAGAGACTTAAAATAATAATACTATATTTTTTATTTCCAAGTTGGCAACATTTTAAGGAATAATTTGTATGAAAGAAATACAACATTCCTTGTAATAATTGAGAAGTATTTTTAGAGCATATATTAAAAAATAATATATAAACATAAGTTTCAGAAATTTATTAAATCAATTTAAAAAAAAAAATTTATTTTGATTCTCGGTGCTTGTGTATTCATTCTAATAATAACGAAGGTTATGAAGGTAATAGTAACGAAGGTACTATCAAAGGAACTACTAATACTAAAGGGAATATAGGAACTACTAGTACAGGAATTTTCCAGTACATAACAATTTGTCTAAAAAATGACTAGTATCTAAAAACAAAGAAATATGCAAGATATAGGAACTAAATATGTCAATATATTAACGAATATTACATTGCTAGTAATATCTATTCATAGAATTTGACATCCAAATAAAAATTTGTTGAAGTACTTACAATTAATTAAATTGAATTTCATATATTCACATATAGATATAGATACGAATTGTTTTTATAAATTAAAACTCGTAATAATCGAATCACATATTTCACTTTACTGTTTGTTTGTTTATAGTATGGTATATATTTTCTGCTTAAGTATTAAGCAATTTTAATTAGACTTCGCAACTTTAAGATAAAAATTTAATCTTTCTATTAATTATTTTACATTCTTTCTTCGCAATGTTTTTTTCCAATCATTTTTTGTTTTGTTTTTCCTGTCCAATACATATTTTTGTTGTGAAGTTTAGATGGTAATGTGTAGTATTATATCATAATGTTTTTGTAATAGTTATAACTGATCTTTACATATGTAAGAGATCCAACTTGATATTCAAGATTTCATGACTTTCGAAAATGTAATTGTATCCTATAAAATAAACTTACATCCTTTACTATTATAGTACAACTAACATAGTTGTATAGTAAACAGAGTATTCTAATTCAGACTAACTAGTCATGCCTATTTCAGGTCCCATTGCCACAAGGAGGGTCTTGATGATTCTCCATTCCATATAACTTTCTGTTTCCTTGAAATGGCACTGTCTAACGTACAAATGTCCTTGATAATATAATGTTATTGTCCTTGTCATTTGTTAATCACAAATGTTCAAATACCCTTGTGTTTAAAATAAACATAATTTTAAAATAATTTGAATACATTTATCTCGTTAGGATCTGGTTTGGTTTGTCGCTCTACGGTCATTTTGTGTTCACTTCGGGCTAATTAGATCGGGACCTGCAGATTAACGTGGATTCTGTATCACCAACAAACATCCATGCCACTGCCAGGATTTGTTCCTGAAACTGTGGTTCCAAAGGCCAGAACGCTAGCCAACTGACCACTATCTCGCCAGTAAGACATTTAAATTTCAAAACTACAACTAGAACCGCGACTGGAAATGTGGAGTCAAGCCGATAGGAAAGCAAATGAAGAAACTTTACTTGAATCTTTAAACCATAATTTTTTTTTGCTGTCAATTTCATCATAATTATATTTCAACGTTTAAAACGAATAAATCTGTGATACAAATATAATTTTTCATATTATTTCTTATTAGAATTATTAACACATCTTCCTTCAGTTCGTTCTCAACTCGCTTTCATTTGTAAATTATTCATTTAAACACAAATAACTGGTTTACGTTTTTTGGCTGCTATGTTTCAAATAAATGAAAGGATTTTGTCTCTTTCGATAATTAACGTTATAATATAGTTTGGTATTGAGTGTTATGTAGGATGATGAACGTTAAAACATTTTTTAATGATTCAAAGAGATGCATTCAGACATTGGTACAGCAATACGTAAC